>CM037461.1:6114000-6714000 GCA_021014325.1 Plazaster borealis
ACCAGTAATTTAAGAATTAGCTTAACTTCAAATGCGGTTTTCTCCAAACGTACAGGTTTGGCTTCAGGGGACTTTTTAGCCCTTCGTGAAATTGCTGACGATATGTGAACACACCCATGGTGTCAATTATATAACTCCCCAGTTTTTGCAGTGGTGCGTAAACCGCTCGCCTCTCACCCTGGTTCCATACCCGGCTAAGGCCATTATGTGAGTAGAGTTGTGGGCTCCTATGCCTCGAGGGTTTTTCTCCGGGCTCTCAAGTTTCCCTCCCTCCGGAAACACTTTCGATCTATGGTTGTGCTCCGTGGCTGGCTGCCTGAGGCTCCCTTGCTTGACTGCAGCCTGAACACGTTGTAGCCCGGTCCGCAAGATTATTTTTCCTACGAACTTTGTGTGTCCCCCCCCCCTCCCCCCCCCCCCCCCCATACGGCAAAACTACTACAAACTACTTTTGATAGCGCCCTCTTTTTAATCATCCTCCTTCAGCCAATGTTAATTTCCCGTATGGGGACAACAAGTTCGTAGGGAAAAAACAATCTTGCGCCCGGTCCGTCGCAATTTAGCTTCCCAGCTGGAAGTTAGGATGATCAGCCTCCCCATATTAGTTACACACCTACAGTGTTTTGTTATTAGTGAGTAGTGATTAAAACAACACAAATTTGCCTCTTGAAATAAAACCAGCGACATGTTTTTTGAGTCGAAAATTTGGTTTGACAATATTGTATTGTGGACCGTGTTCAGTTATTTGTTTTGTTTTTGTTTTTATTCTTTGGACAGTTCAATATACAAGCAGAGGCCGTCCAGGGAAAGGCAAAAGTCATAAAGCTGTCATCAAAAAAGATTTGCCCTCCCATACCTTGCTCAATAAAAAAAAATCACATATTATTTCAGTTATGAAATTACAAAAAAAAACCACTCAATTTCAAGGGATGTTTATGTGAACCAATATATTCCGCTTTAAACAAATCTTTGTAAGCATATTCATTTCGAAACAATCGCTTTGTATAGCCCAAAGCGCCACAATATGAAGGCATCTTGCACATTATTGTATAGGTTTTCAGAGCAACTCTCTTGACACGTCTAGTTTTTTGTTAGGCTTTCTTCATTTATTTATTATAAATAGTATTACTTTTTATATGTGTTTACTTGTTATTTATGTTTGTATCGCTGAACAAACAAAATGTTGTCAAATGATTCTGTTTCAAAACGAAATACAAACAAACTCCCTTCGTTCATGCCACGGACTAATTACAAAAGGACAAAACTTCATAGCCCGGATAACCTTGTATGGGGGTGGGGGTGTTCGTTCCCTCGCAATTTTGTTTCATTCCCCAAAAGGCACTCAAGGTGAAGCCTCCCCCCCCCCCGGAAAAAAATAAATACATGAATAAATAACAAAAATGAATACAACAGTAATAATAATGATAATATAAGCAAATACATAAGTAAAACTTAGAAATACATAAATACATTTTAAAAAGATGAATTAAAGTATTTAATTCCTTTGTAATAGTATTAATTCCCTTAAAATAATATTTTGTTCCCCTCAAAATAATATGTTGATCCGTCAGAATGTCTTTTGGAGGAAGGAAATAAAATACTAATATGATAGAACGAAATATTATTTAGAGGGGATGAAATATTATTTCGTGTGGACTAAACATAATTTCGAGAGAATGAAACAGTATTTTGAGGGAACGAAACAGTATTTATACAAAACGGAATACAACAATATCATGTCGCAATACGGTCCCGCACATAACGGACACAGACGAGATAGGACAAGTCGGGACGTGACAAGACGTGTTTAAATTGTTATATTATTGTCTGCAATATAAAATGTACCAATTGAAACTGCAGAAAAGCTGTCCCTGTGAAATCATCTTTATTGTTTGCGGAAAACGCGGTTCGTAAACTTGAGATGCATTCACTATGCTGAGACAACTCAAATTGAACAAGATGACAGACTGTCTACCCCCCCCCCCCCTCACACCACCGATACAATTTATTTGTTAAATGTGAAAGAAACATCCAAATGAGACAATAATTAATAAATATATTTGGAGTGTGATTACGTAATACTGATCATCATGCAGCACCCTTACTATAGTTTGTAGTAGTCTTGGACATCGTATTACACCGGGTATTAAGCTTTTGTTCACATCATTATCAAGCATAATACCCATCAAAGGGGCTAGATTAGTTTATTCCCCAGTGGAATATTTTGGCCCTTTTTTCCCCTCAAACTGTTGTTCTGAATGGCTGATGATGACCGGCAGGTTTGCCATGAAGCCCCTCCCACTAGCTTTCCAACTCACAGACCTGTAACCAAAAATACACAGACCCCTGGCGTAAAGATCCCCCTGTATTACCCAGGCTATGTATAATGCCTACAAGCTACCCTAGATAAAGATGATTGATGTTTGTTATTAAACCAAGACCACAAATCACATGCAGAGACTGAAATAAAACCATTTGAAATAGGACACAACTGATCGATATAAATATAACACGAATTGACGCTTTTCTCTGCAATAATTATCTGGGGTTTTCCTCTCAGATGTAAAACTGAAACTTCCTTCTTTATATTCTTCTATATGGGTTTCGTGGCTAGTATAGTGATTAAAATCGCTTTTCTGAGAGTGCATGGCTTTATAGCAACAAATTAACAATCAAATGAAATGAAATGAAATTAATTGAAGTGTAATGAAATGGAATGAAATTAACTGAAATGAAATGAAATGAAATGAAATACAATGAAATGAAAATAAGAGATTTAACTTCAAAATGGTTGATGTGTTGTGGTCGGGCTGTCAGGCGCACAGACTAAAGCTATTTTTCCCGACTCACAAAACAGAAACAGCCACAATGTTCAACGGTTTGTTGTTTCATGTACATACTATTAGTTGATCACACAAAACAAAAACACTGTCTAATATTGTTTTATCAGCTCTACCAAAACTGTATAATTACTTTAAAGGAACGTTACAGAACTGGTAATTAAACCTTTCTTTAAGATCACAGATTTACATAAAACTTACACGGTCTAATGATGATGATAGTAAGAAAACATCCCTGGAAATATTTTCTGTCTGAAATGCCATATTTGATGAGAAATAAATAACACTAATTTCCGATTGGAGTTTATCGCTCATGAGCGTTTTATTCATGCATTGTATAACACATGCAAATGTGTAATCGGTTTTGTTTTCACTTTTTTCTCGTGACCCAGATGGCTGATCGATCTCAAACTTCTACAGCTTTGTCAGTTTATGTAGCCTATATAGTGGATTATATAAAGTGCTTGACTGTTTTGTAAGCAAAAACCAATTATGTAATGTTCCTTTAACATTGACATCAGAGCATTTCACCTTTGGTATTATTATACATTAAATAAATACAAATCACAATGGACGACAAATGTAAATCAAACAACAACAGCTATGTGGGTCAGGGGTCGCAAAAGTAAAATAAACTACTATTACCCGCAGGTATGCAGTCCCGCACATAACAAGATACCGTGACATGACGCCATTTATTACAAAGCCCACGAAACAACAACATACTAATACACTGCAGAGGCCCAAAGCACAAAATCAAAAGGCAGAGACTCACTGTAATGACATTCATTTACTTGGATGAAAGGACAGCTTGAGGTCACGCAAGACATGAAGTGTGGGGTTTAGTACGGCTGAGTCCCTAATAGCTGATACAAATGTGTTCCAAAGTCTGGGGAAAACTGCGAGAGGGTGGAGTGAAACAAAAGTTTGTTGCCACAAATCCCACACTGCATTGTTTTGTTATTGATAGTTGACGAGCCCGCACACTACACAGCAAAAACTGGGATGTTAAATTTAACAACCCCGGTGTAACTAGAGGACATCACCAAGAATGTTCAGCGGTGTTAAAATTGTGGGTGTTATTTTAACACAATGGTGTTATGATTTACACCCATGGTGTACTGACACACCAATTTCTTGGAAAAGATAACACAACAAGTCTTAAAATGACACCAACTTGGTGTAGTCCTCTAGTAACACCGAAAAGTGTTATTACTTTTTTGCAGTGTAGAAAAATCCCTCAAAAGCTCGAAGGCTCTGTTAGAGAGTTGTCTGACCCGTAAAGAGAAAATGTCATCCGCAATCTGAGGAGGCTTCTATTCGACGCCCTCAACCATAACTCACACGTACGAACCATGTGTTTGTTCTCCAAACAACTTGATGTTCACGTTTAAAGTGAAATCAGTGGGTTAAAAACAGAGGCCAAGAACGAGAGAACGCTGCAGTAAAAAATAACACTATACATTCCCGAGTGATGTTAATTTACCCTAGAGTTTATTGTGTTGACGTAATATATGAATATTACAGGAATATTATCGTATGTTTTATACAATAGGTATAGTAGCATCTAAATCGGGAAAATAATTCTAAAAGTATTGATACCTTGAAATTTTCTGTTTGAGGGAAGTGGAATCGATATGCGCTGCAACATGTTGAAAATGGCTCCCGTACTCCGAGAAATCATGTAGATCAATATTCATGTAATAACAACGTAGGGGGGAACTTAGAGTCGTCCACAAAGGTAACATTAATTATATTCAAGCTGTTTTGACTGCATGCTGTCCTAAAACCAAAGTGCTGATCCCTTGAAATATGACTGCGGGGAAGAAAAAAACCGGACTAGCTACTTTATACTTTGTAGCCCGTCGGATGAACGAGAGATTAAAACTGGGTGTTGACACTACGGATGCTGTTGCCTCAAGCGTATACACAGTATACAGTAGCCGTAGAAAGATTTGACCGTAAAATAACATTACCCGAGTACACCATTATCAACTCGATTACTAGGTTGCCCATTATATCTGATAAAAATATGGGGTTGATTATGAAACAAACCAAAAACAAGAAGAGCAACAAAAACAAGACGAGCAAAAAAAAAAGAAGAGCAACAACAACAACAACAACAACGACGACAACGACAACGACAACGACAACAACAATGACAACGACAACGACAACGTCAACGACACCGACAACGACAACGACGACAACGACAACGACAACGACAACGTCAACGACAACGACAACGACAACGACAACGACAACGACAACGACAACGGCAACGGCAACGGCAACGGCAACGGCAACGGCAACGGCAACGGCAACGGCAACAGCAACGGCAACAACAACAACAACAACAACAACAATAAAAACAATAGCAATAGCAAGCAACAACTGCACACACAACAACATCATCAAAAACAACGAAAACGATGACAACATTAACAACAACAACCACAACAACAACGACAACAACAACAACATCAAAAACAACAACAACAACAACAACAACATCAAAAACAACAACAACAACAACAACAACACGAGTAGCAAAAACAACAACAACAGCTATAGCAACAACATCAACAACAACAACAACAACAACAACAACAACAACAACCACAATAAAAACAATAGCAATAGCAAGCAACAACTGCACACACAACAACATCATCAACAACAACGAAAACGATGACAACATTAACAACAACAACAACAACAACAACATCAACATAAACAACCGATACAACAACGGCAACATCATCATCAAAACCTGTTAACAGTAGCGGCAGCAATTAATACAATACAAAGGGGTGGGGGAAACAAAACAAAACACACACAAACAAACAATAAACAGAAACTCCAACACACAGAAAACTGGGACAGACAAATAAACAACAAACAATGCTACAAACAAAAACAATAACAGAGGGCTTAAAGAAAGGGAAGAAAAAGAACAAGAACAAGCCTTGCTATTTATGACGGCAGCGCATCTTCCGGAATAATTCCGTCTGAATTGCAGCTGTCATCTTTAATAAATAAGTAACTGATGATCAGAATTTGTGTTCGTTTACCGTCTGCATGCCTGTGGCGTGTTATGTCAGGGTAAATGCATATAATTCACGCTCAGTGTGATACCCTCTCTATGTTTTAAACCTCCAGTGTGTTAATTTATACAGGAAGAGAGTAGTTAATACAACACTTAATTCAAATCTCCAATAATTATTCCGCATAACAGAAGTGTGAACAATTCATCAAACGGTGTGTTTTGAGATTTTTTCAGACGAGAAACGGGTTTTTTTTTCTGTGAGAGATTTTGTGTACGATCATATCAGGCTTAGCTCACTAGCAAATTTCAAAACAATCTCTCAAAATTTACTTTCACTGTACACGTTTGGTAATTACTCAAAATATACATTAGCATAAAAACTGACTTGGTAATGAGCAACAGAAAGCTGTTGATAGTATAAAACATTGTGAGAAATCGACTCCCTCTGAAGTAACGTAGTTTTTGAGAAAGAGGTAATTTCTCACTAAAAAATAATCAAATACTTCTGGCAAGAAGCCTTTTATCGCTATCTGAAAGCACACACATTTGTACAACGAGGTTGTTTTTTTTCTTTCATCATTTTATTGCAACTTCGATGAACAATTGAGCCCAAATTTCCACAGGCTTCAGGGGCGGATCCAGGATTTTCCAAACGGGGGGGCGTGAAAATATACCAAGCAGCAAAATCTTCCCTTCCCCATTTCTCCCCCCTTCTCTCTCTCTCTCCCTCCTTTTTTCTTTTCTCCCTCATTTTTTTTTTTTTTTTTAAATTTTATTTGGGGGGCGGGCCCCCCCACGCCCCCCCCCCCCCTGGATCCGCGCCTGGGCTTGTTATTTTATGCATATGTTGGGATACAACAAGTGAGAACACTGGTCTTTGACAATTTTAAAACGTGTTCAGTGCCTTTAATAAACCAATGATGTGTTTTTCTTACTCTCTTTAATCCACTTTATGTTAAGCGCCGTATTACTCTCTCTGGTTAGTAGGAGCGTTATTAATACTACTTTAAACGATACCGTGATACAATAAACGATACTATACCTTTAATCTTCATATTATGTTAACACTATAAATTCCAGAGTAACCCAACAACACTAGGAATTTACTAGTGTTATTTTTATTGCAGCGTTGTCTCGTTCTTAGCCTCTGTTGTTAACCTAACGATTTCACTTTAAACGTGAACATCAAGTTGTTTGGAGAACAAACACACGGTTCGTAGATGGAAGCTATGGATGAGGGCGTCGAATAGAGATTGCATATGATTGCATATGACACTTTCTCTATACGGGTCATTGACAACACTAAGAGCCTTTTCAGCTCCTGGGGGATTTTGCGTATGTGTTTCGGCTTTTCCAATTTATCAGACTTCGAAACACCTTTTCATCAGCTACTATAGGGACTCGGCCGTATAAACCCTTATCTTCTTTTACACAATGTAACAAGTGACCCCACCAAGTTTTGTATTTGTTCAATAGAGGAATACTTTATGAAAGGGAATAATATAACATCGATAGACGGAACCCACCAACCCAATCCGTAAGGTTGTTCAAGTGTTACAGAGTTTACGAAGTGGAACTGAAAACAAAAGAGGTCCACACAGTGTAGGGATTTGAAACACTACACTGCAACAAATATTGGTTACTTTTTGACCAACATTTTGACCAAAGTTAGGTCTAATATGAACTCACTAAACCGTTGGTCAAAATTATTGTACCCAACAAAGTTGGATAAATATTTTGACCAACTTATAGGTGTAATGATATTGCTGTACTGTTGGGCAAAAGCTTTATGAACGTTGTTGGTAAATATTGTTTAACCAATTGTTGGGTAGAAAGGTTTGTTGTAGAAGTTGGGCAATTATACTTGACCAAGTGTTGGGGATTTTTATGAACACAAGTTGGTCAATATATATTGTGTTACCCAACAAATGGTGAATATAATTAACTATTTGATTCTCGGTTCCTGCGATATGTCGTATGTCCATGTATCGACACGATCTTTTCCACAATGACGAGTGGTGGCAAGCTGTGCCCTCGGCGTCTCTCTCAATAACATGGGTAGCCCAGTGGTTTATATATTCTTTTGAAGGTTTTTTTGTTTGTTTTACTATGTAACATTTGTTTCCTGTTTAGTTGATGTACTCAGTCGTGACATTTGCAGTGCAAGCAATGCAGTGATAGTGGCATTCATGTACTGTTATTTTACCTACACATACATGCAAAATACAACATACACACAGACATGCATACGGGCCGGCGTTGCATGTCCAGTGCATACAACGCACTGCCTGCAGGATGTTTGTAACATTACAATACAATGTACACGAATGGCTTGATACTATGGTGTTCTATACAGGACACTTATCTGTTTTCTCGTGCCTGTGGAGAGTTCCCTCGTGCGTGTGAGCAAAACCCTCGTGCCTGTGAGCAAAACCCTCGTGCGTGTGACCAAAGACACGACGAGGGTTTGCTCACAGGCACGAGGGTTTGCTCACAGGCACGAAGGTTTGCTCACACGCACGAGGGTTTTGCTCACACGCACGAGAGTTTTGCTCACACGCACGAGGGTTTGCTCACACGCATGAGGGTTTGCTCACAGGCACGAAGGTTTGCTCACAGGCACGAGGGTTTGCTTACACGCACGAGGGTTTGCTCACAGGCACGAGGGTTTGCTTACACGCACGAGGGTTTGCTCACAAGCACGAGGCTTTTGCTCACACACACCGTAGGGTTTTGCTCACACGCACGAGGGTTTGCTCACATGCACGAGGGTGTTACTCACACGCACGAGGGAACTCTTCACAGGCACTAGAAAACAAATAAGTGTCCTTTTAGAGAACACCATATGATACAACTTAAAATAATTCAATGACAGTATCACTGTGTTGCTTGCTCTGCAACTTTCACGACTGTGTACAGCTTAATAGGAAACAAACTTCATATTTAGTTAAAAACTAACTTTCCAAAGGATCTATAGCCAATGGGTAACCCAAATCATTTAAGAGAGACGACATGGTCATAGGCACTTCTCCAATCGCCATGTTGAAAAAGATCGTTGTTATGCTTTTATACATGCACGTCATACGGCGTATAGCGGGAACAATGCCCAGTTGTTGGGCAAAACCTTTTAATCGTGCTGCGCAGGATCGGACGATTTTGCCCAACTAATGTACATCCTTTTCACCAACGATTACGATTATTTCAAATTACCAAAATGTTGCCCAATAAATATGGGCAACAGTTTAACCAACACTTATGATAATCAGATAATAAAATATTTGCCCAACATTTGGCCATCTTTTGTTTTACTTCTCTTAAACAGAAAATGGCAAACGAAATGTTTGCCCAACAACAGCAATTATTGCTTTCGTTTGGCAATCATTACTTTGTCCAACAAAATGTTTTAAACGATTTGACCAACGTTTTTGCAGTGTATGTGGGCTTATATAATACTTTGTGGGGTATTTTGCTCTATTGTGTAAAAGACCCTACGAGGGCCCTTCCGTAAGCCTCCAGATGTGCGTGTGAGCGTGTCTATCCATTCAAATCGAGGACTTTAACAAAAAGGATCCGGGTGTTTGACAGAGCGCGGACGTCCTCGCTTCGTTTTCGTGTACAAACCCAATGGGGACGTCGCTGAAAAACCCTATGTCCAAACAATGGGAGAACAAAGAGAAGTCCTCGGTAAGCGGGATTTACAAACGTGTGTGTGTTTGTAAACGCATTCAAACTGGGAACCTATATAACACAATAGAACAAAAGGGTCCACGGTTCGGTGAAGGTCCCCAGTTGGAAAGTGTGTACAAAACCAAAGGGACAGGTTGCCAAAAAGTTAAGTACAAACAAAAGAGGGGCAATATGAGGTCCCTCTCTGCAGGTGTTTACATGTGTGGGTGTGTTTGTGGGTGGGGGTGTCTTCAAGCGGCTATTTCCCAGCTTAGTTCTTTAGATGGATGTTTAGCTCTGGAGGATTACAATAATTATCTGGTTCAAATATCATATCAATTCATTTTCTTATCACAGCAAGTAAATGATGATGGACATGACTTTGTTCAACAAGAGAAAGGTGACCAAGCAAAACGATACATAACACAATTAACGTCCTGGTATTTTACAATCAGTGACATTTTAGATGTTTTTGCTGATAAGCAAACTTAATGGGTGTTATGTTTACTCTGTATATGGAAATGCCCACCTAAGTTTATCCTACTTAGGGGCCAGTCTATATCGATTCAAATTCACCTTAGTTACAGTGATTATACATGAGAGGTGCTCGGGCGCATTACCGTGCCCCGCCTAATGATCCGAACTAAACACATAATCCACGTAAACGTCTCAAGCACACCAACTATGGTAATATTCATGTTGGTGTTTCAGCTCCCGCTAGACGCTTTAAGCTTGCTTTAAGTGAATCTCGCCCACGGCAATATTTTGAACAGATCAGCTTTTAAGTGTCTGTCTTAATCGGGCATTTAAGACGCGATATGCTTGTGGTGTCTTCCAACGTCACGATGTACATGTACTAGTTGATGATCGAGTACTGATGTAGGAGAGCCGTGTGAATGGGATCGGATTTGGTTTGGGGCTGTTTGGCAAGCATCAATGTGGTATGTATTCAGTAAGTGTTCTTAGCTACATTTCTCAGCTGTATTTGGCTGTCGGCTGTGTAATGACAATGTACTTCGATAGGCATGGTAATACAATAAATGCAGACTTTCTTAATGTTGTTGTCTCTAAACACAACGTTGGGAGTTAAACAATATGTTAAGTTTTCCTGTGGTAAACTTGGGAACAAAATTCCTTCTTTTCAAAATTGTTCATCCCAAGACATTGTAAATGTTTATAAAATGAACTGTACTTTGAATAGGCCTAGTTGTACTTAATATTAATATTAATATTGACTTTTCTATTTGTTTGATATAGTTTTTTTAGGTGGTTGTTTATGTTGGCCATTGATGTACAACATGACATTGATGTATAACAGCTTTTGCTGATCTTGTTATCATGTATACAGATGTTCAAATAAATAAATAAATAAGTAAATAAGTAAATATTCCGTATACGTGTTCGCGCCGTGAAAGGCTTGTTCAGTGGTCTGGTCCCTGCCACCTCACATATTTGCACACCAGGTCACAGTTTCATAAATCTGCTTGTGCTGTTAAATTGAGAAGGAATTACATACTGCTCTACCTAGCTGCCAGGCTCCTATAGCGGATAATACCCGTGCCTACCAGGGGCGGATCCAGGATTTTTCAAACGGGGGGGGGGGCGTGAAAATATACCAAGCAGCAAAATGATAAATGAAGTTTGTTGCCCCATTAGTCCCCCTGCCCTTCTCTCTCTCTCCCTCTTTTTTTCTTTTCTCCCTCTTTTTTTAAAAATGTTTTTATATGAAAAAGGGGGGGCGTGCGCCCCCACGCCCCCCCCCTGGATCCGCGCCTGCCTACATCCTTACGGAGTGTGAAGGGGGCAACCCTGTTTCAGCCCCAGGAGTAGGTAGGAACGTGCCCCTGGTGACAGTTGATCTTGGTTGACATCCCAAATCAGTTAAGTGTAGCCCTCACCTTGAAGTGGCCGTCTGGCCTTGTGATGTTAAGCGATATCTCATTAAACAAAGTCAATACAATAAAATAAAACAATCCTTAACATTTGTTTTCTGCTAAGCAAACATTGACATGATACCAGTCATATATTATACGTGAGAAATTGCATTTTGGCTGGTAACCATATTATGTTCAGTATTTTAAATTTTGGTGTTGCTTAGCTACTTGCTTAAGCAGCTCTGTTATATCGGGGCAGTTCGAAAGCCGGGCCGGAGCCTTGCGTGTTGATTGGGTCTTCAGACCCTATGCGATCGCGGTGGTTTTCCTTTTTTGGGGGTTTTCTTTTACACCTAAAACTGATGTTTCCTCACTGCATGCTCAATACATATAATTATCGTAACGGTTTTCATAAAAGGACGGACATGTCGAAAAACACGTTGTCTACATGTTGTTGTTGTGTTCACTTCCTGCCTTTAAACATAAATGTAAACCATCACGAAATGATGCTTACAACCAGGGTATACCTTCAGTGGGCTAATTGTCAAATACCAGAATCCTCACTTGCGTGTTCCATACGGAACCTTTAACAATTTGAACTCAATTGGTCGTCGAAGTTGCGAGAAAATATTCACAAAAACAAAACCAAAACCCACTGTTGCACATTATTGTGTGCTTTCAGATGCCTCAGATACATTGTTGTTTGTGAACAATTTACCAGGAAAATTGTTATTGTCATTAATTGTTTGGGTAACTACCAAATGGTGTACCCTCCCTTTTAATCCAAAGTATGCTGAATTTAATAATTTCACTATTTATAACTGGTCATTCTTCTAAGTAATTGTATTTTTAGTTTTCATGGAGGACGGGCATCCCCAAACAAGGTGCCAAACACATTGTATTCAAATGGACGGGCATGTATTTAGGTCAAATCGCATTTTTTGCAGTTGTTTGTTAAATCATACACTATTTTATGTGTGCACAAAAAGGTCATCGTGCTTTTAAGTTTTCACGAACAAAAGGGCATGTTTAACAAATTATTGTGTTAATTAACCACAGTTTTAGTATATATTGTTGTATTTTTGTTCTAAATTATTGACAAGGTTTAGGTCTTAGAAAAAACACATTAGGGCACATAAACTGCACAATAACATGTTATTACTGAACAGTTGTTATGTTTCGAATTTGGCTCATTTTGTAAAAGGTGATTATCTCAAAATTGTCTTTAATTTGAAATACCCGTCCCTTCCTAAAACCTGTGATGACATGTACCTTCAGGCCTTCCGGTTACACTGCTACAATCAGTTTCCAGTGTCCCTTGATTTCATTACCAGATAGTATAAATATTATCAATAATAATTGCTACTCGATACAGCAATCAACTTTCGGCCTGTGGGGCGATTCAGACTCGCATGGCATACCTCACGCTGTAATAGTTCATCAAGTAGATCTCCGCGGGTTTACACTACGGTATATTTACCCCTCTTTTTTTCTATATGGCTGTGATTATCTAGCTCAAGTATTTATTTCCCTTTGACGGGGTCTTTCGGGGAAACTTAAAGGCACTGGACACGTTCGGTAATTACTCCAAATATATATTAACATTAAAACTTACTTGGTAACGAGCAACGGAGAGCTGCTGATAGTATAACTCATTGTGAGAAACGACTCCCTCTGAAGTAATGCAGTTTTTGAGAAAGTGGTAATTTCCACTAACAAATTTGAATCTGAGAAAGACTTCAGGCCTAAAGCCTTTCTCAGGCATTGTGCAACAAGGGTGTTTTTTCTTTCATTATTTTCTTGCACCGTTGATGACCAATTGAGCCAAAATGTCCACAGGTTTGTTATTGCATGCATATGTTGGGATATACCAAGTGAGAATACTGGTCTTTGACAATTACCAAACGTGTCCAGTGCCTTTAAGCTTAATAAAGTTGTACCATAACAATGCATTTCAATGATGATCGCATTTTGAATCGTACGATGTTATGTTCATTTACACGTTGTTATTATTGTATTTGTTCGACTGTACTATTTGTTTAATAATTACTTAATCGTTATACAACATAGAAGATGCATCAAACACCAATCCCCGAAGTCAGTTCTTTATACTGACCTGCCAATTTCTCTGTTAAAGAAATGACAACAATTATATAAATAAATAATAAATAATAAAAGGTATTTATACTGCGCTTTTCCAAAACATGATCAAAGCGCATAACAAAGAAAAAGATAAATTAAAACAAGCTAGTGCAAATCATAAATCTACAATTTAGGAAAGAGATAAGTTTTAAGTTTTTTCTTAAATGTGACAACACAAGAAGAATTACGGACATTAATTGGGAGACTGTTCCAAAGTTCAGCAGCAGAGTGTGAGAAGGCGTGTTTGCCATAAGTTAATCTGGACTTGTGAGTGTTAAGCCGAGTTTTATCAGAAGAAGAACGGAGTCCTTGACGGTGGTTTTGGCGAATATGAAACATACCAGAGAGATAAGGTGGAGCAATGCCATTTAAACATTTATAAACATATAGAAGAGTTTTGAACTGGATGCGTTTCTCCATGGGTAGCCAGTGTAGTTCAGCAAGTAAGGGAGATCCATGAGCTCTCCAACAGTTAACGGTGAGAACAAGTTTGGCAGCTCTGTATTGAATACTGCTGAGGCGTTTAAGATTTGCTTTGGTGATTCCAGATAACAGGGAGTTACAATAGTCTAGACGAGAAGTGACAAGACAGCGAACCACATGGTGACAAGTATCTTGATCAATGTATTTTCGAATCCTTGCAATGTTGCGCAGATGGAAGTTAGTAGAGCTACATACTGAATTAACTTGTGATGACATTGACATGACAGGGTCAAACATGACACCCAAGTTCCGAATACTAGTTGAGGGGGTTACCGTAGAATTTCCAATGCTTAGAGAAACATCTTCAACATGTGACAAGTTGTTCTTAGAGGCAGCGACAAAGAACTCTGTTTTCTCAGCATTCAGTTTCAATTTGTTTGTGTTCATCCAGACTATGATGTCATCTATGCATGACGTTAGTATATCCAAGGCTTTCTCTTTTTCACCTGGCACGGTTGGATTGAAGTCAACATATAATTGTGTATCATCGGCATACATGTGGTAATTGACATGGTGCCGACGAATAACTTTGCCAAGAGGATGAGTGTAAAGAGATAAAACAATATATCTGAAACAATTTTCCATAGTTTATTCTGCCGTGCGAGATAAGTTTGTACGTTGACTGAAACTATTTTTGCCGTCAGTTTAGTGAGTAAACCATCTGGTCAAATTTGTGTTGACAGGAAATGCTCATTTTTAGATCTTTCTCTTTGTTTTGTAATAAGAACTGTCCTATGTTTCCAAATAACACATTTTCACATTTCACCGTTTTTTGGAAATATATAGCATTTTTTCTTGAAGTTGTCTCTTAAATGTTAAAATCATGCTATTTTTCTTCATAAAATATTGCTAGAGGAACAAAGTTAGAACCTGGTGTTTTTAAAAAATGTTATTAACAGTCTTTCGATTGATTTATTTTTGTTTGCAAGACAATGTGCCAAACTGCGTACTCATAATAATTGTTGCATCATAACATAAAAGAAAAATACGCACACCTTTTTATTTACAATTATGTACTTCACTATTGGGAAAGCTGGCAAAATAAAAGTTTAATTGTAGCTAGAGTTGTTATAATTTAGGTCAGGGGATAGATTGTTCTATCCCTTGTTCCTGAAACCCAGCCGAAAAGATGAGGGGTTAGAATTTTCTATCCCTTGTTCCCCAAATCCAGCAGAAAAGAGGAGGGGATAGAATTTTCTATCCCTTGTTCCTCAAACCTAGCCGAAATGAGGAGGGGATAGAATTTGTTATCCCTTGTTCCTTGAACCTAGCCGAAAAGTGGAAGGGATAGATTTGTGTATCCTTTGCTGCTCAAACCAAGCGAAAAAAGAGGAAGGGGGAAGATTTTTGTATCCCTTGGACCTCTAACATGAAAACAAATGTGCGTTATATTGCTAACAAATAACTGGAATTTTTCAATATTTTAAATGTTAGCTTAGAAAAATTTGATTGTTTTGTAAAATCTGGAGCATGTTTTTCACAGTTTGGAGGAAAATAAGGTAAAGGAACAATTTGATGCTTTAAAATCCTGTTTTGGTTGCAATTATCGGACTATAATGACAATTTTAAGCATTATATTTGAATATGAAAAAAACGCAGTTGAATATGAACCTGTTAAATGCATCATGTTTCGTTTCCAGGACCTTTTTTGGAGAATAACAATTGAAGCTTTTAAATGTCAGACAATACCGTGGGAATACACCCATACACGTTTTATTTATGAAGGAAGTTTGCCGTTTTTGCATAATCATTGACATTTACCGCGTTTAACTGTGCGTTGTTGATTTCATTTAGTAATTTATATGATTCGCCTAATTCACCAAGTCATGTACATTTTGGTCCAAGAAACAATTTTGTGGAATTGTGATTAAAGGCATCGTACACGTTTGGTAATTACTCAAAATATATATTAACATGAAAACTGACTTGGTAACAAGTAACAGAGAGCTGTTGATAGTATAAAACATTGTGAGAAACGACTCCCTCTGAAGTAACGTAGTTTTTGAGAAAGAGGTAATTTCTCACTAAAATAATAAAAGACTTCTAGCTAGAAGCCTTTTATTCCTATCTGAAAGCAAACAAATTTGTACAACAAGGGTGTTTTTTCTTTCATCATTTTCTTGCAACTTCGATGACCAATTGAGCCCAAATCTTCACAGGCTTGTTATAATTATGCATATGTTGGGATACACCAAGTGAGAACACTGGTCTTTGACAATTACCAAACGTGTACGATGCCTTTAACGTCACAACCACTTTACAATCGTAGGACTGTAGCCAGCCTCCGTCTTTTCTACAATGTACATTGTAAAGTGCCACCAGTGTGTTCGACCTGGTTCCTCCTATCACGGTGTTTGAGCGCGAAATCAGGCTTTCTGCTTCTTCTCACCCATACGCTCTCGCTTTGCCGAGGTGTAGAACAAAAAGCCATTTGAACAGCTTCAATCCACGTACTGCATCTCTTTGGAACTCATTGCCTGGTGATGTTTCCCTCCACACATATACAATATAGACTGTTTTCAGACGAATATCAATTATCAGTTTCCATCTGAAATGTTTATTTTATAGCCCCTTACAAAGAATGGCATTTAGCCTTGTTTTGTGCAAACTTGCACTACTGAAAAAATAAAATCAATAAAACAACAAAATAAACAATTAAACAATGTTCGGTGTACCCATCCAAATACCCCCCCCCAACCGTCAAGAGAAAACAAATCCAGCCCAGATAGGGTAATAGGGTTAAACAAGTTTATATGAAATTGGAGCCGACCTATCGACATGCACCTTCAAACAGAATTCCTATCCGATTTCACATCGTACTGTCGCCGTCCGGTTTGTTTGTTTGTATCCATATTATTTGGTTAAGGGAATCGTATAGAAAACCCATATAAAGACGAAATATGTAAAGAAGTAGAGTACAAACAGCCCTGTAGAAGTAGAACAGTCTTGTTTGTCCACACACTAAACAAAAAGAAAGGGCTTTCTTCTCTTTTTTTCTAGAACATCTAGATTCGTAAATCTTGACTTTTCGTGATAATGAATCAAAAAACCACTAGCTTGCAAGCCAATGGAGTGCAATAAATATATCTGACAGCCGGCAAGGTTCTGTTTTGTCGTGAATAATAAGGAAAAGAAGAACTGTTTTATTTGTACTGTAAAAACTTGGTTGTTAATATTGACATGAGCGTTGTCACATATAGATACCCAAGAGAGAATCAAATTTAACATCGAAGGGTGTTAAAATATCAACAAATCATCATCATCAAAAACGTTGTAGGCTACTGCCCGTTGATGCAACAACCGTCCAATTCTCCTGGGTTGTGTGGCTTGGTGCAGGGTTGATCCCCCCCCCCCCCCTGTTAAAACACCAATGTAATTTTTTGAACGTAATTATGAGAACGTGTGTACGACTTCGAAAACGAGCAAGTTGTTGAGATATTTTGAAAAGTTCACTCTCGAAAATCATTTGATTTTCCCCAAAACCTGTGTTGCTTTTAAAACAAATTCCAGCAGCAGGGCTATCTACAAGTACAGTAGCATTCGATCGGTAAGTTTCATGGTCGAGAACTAAAATGGACCCTGATATCCAGATCGTCACTGAGTATATACGAAAGTGAAAGACCAGGGCTAAATTGTGGCTGTAACATTGTATTATGAACTTTCACCGAGTTACTGCATGTGTGCGCGCTCTCCATTGATTGATACGGAGGTAGGGCTCACGCGTGCAGTAACTGGGGCGAGAGCTCATATTTTCATGTACAGCCACAGGCCTGCTTTGATCTCGACGACTCAACCCTATTAGTATTAATCGTGATTCGCCACTTTGATTGTTATTAAATGCACCGTAAACTTGAATCAACCGTAAACATTGCGATTGAATTAACCTACAAGTGGTCGGAGAGCGCGCGCGTGCTATAAATGGATGGCAGTCCATAATTGCATGTACAGCCAAAGGGTTGCTTGATCATGACGACACAGCCCCTTTAAAGGCACTGAACACGTTTGGTAATTGTCAAAGACCAGTGTTCTCATTTGGTGAATCCCAACATATGCATAAAATAACAAGCCTGTGGAAATTTGGGCTCAATTGGTCATCGAAGTTGCAAGAAAATCAGATATAGGAATACAAACTTCCTGCAAGAAGTTTTTATTATTTTAGTGAGAAATTACCTCTTTCTGAAAAACGACGTTACTTCGGGGGAGTCGTTTCTCACAATGTTGTATGCTATCAACGGTTACACCCCTATGTTCCGACACTCCTATGTTCCGACAACCCTGGTGTATTTTCCTATTCCTCACCCTAACCCTAACCCTAACCCTAACCTTAACTTTATGTAAATCATGAGGGGGTTGTCGGAACATAGGGGTGTCGGAACATAGGGGTGTCGGAATATAGAGCAGTCCCCGTATCAACAGCTCTCCGTTGCTTGATACCAATTAAGTGTTTATGCTAATATTTGTTTTGAGTCATTACCAAAACGTGTACGATACCTTTAAACACCCGGTGGTCTGAATATGATTGTATCTTTAGGTAGTAAGTCAATGTCTCGTCGGTAATGGCTCCATTTTACTCGATTGAATAATCAGACATCTGAGATTGAAACAAAAAATGGAAAATTGTACGAAACCTTCTCGACATAACTGTCTATGCGTTATAGACAAAAATAAAACAACAGGTTCACATAAACCGTGAATTTTTCTGCCTGTACTTTATTTTCTGTCTTTGCGTTCGACATATTCATTGTTGATTCACGATTGAAAGTACATGTTGTTACAGGATTCCCAAGAGGTCCGCACTGTGCTGTAAACTTGTTTGGGCTGGCGTATTTTTTTCTTCTTCTTCAATTGTACCTTTTATATACTGCTGGCGTCAGACTTCTTTCTTGTTTGCATAATCTGTTGAGACTAAAAATATGGTAGAGAAGGACGAGGCGGAATATGGACATAAAGCAGTGTGAACAAAGTGTTTTTGAATATAAAAATAACTCCCTTCTGGATAAACTTATAATGTCAATTTGGAAGTTGGCTCCTTCTATATTATTACTTTATATTTATGGTTATAAAACCAATGATGCCTCATAAGTGAACTTAGCTCGCAAGCCTGATGAAACATTGCTATGTGAACCAGAGACACCGGGGTTTACCCCAACTCTTCCTCGATTGGTGTTTTTTTTTTTTTTTTTTTTTTTTTTTTTACCCTCAGTACCAATCCTAGTACAAGGGACCTACGGCCTTATGTCCCATCCGAAGGACAATGCAATTATGGTAAAACATCTTGCCACAACCGGGACTCGAACCCACACTCTGCTGATTAGAAACACCAGGGGCCGATTTTACAAAGAGATAAGACTAGTTTTATCTGAAGTTAGGACCAATAACTGGTCTTAACTCAAGACTAGTCCTATCTCTAAGCATTGCCTAGGACTAGTCCTAAGTTAGGAAGAGTTTTGTGAAATCGATCCCTGAGCTTCAGGCCGGTGCTCTCCGCTCAGCCACGACAAGTCACAACAAGTTGCCGTAACGGATACTGCCACTCGTCTTGTTCATCATAAGCTCAATTTGTAACACTTATATTGTACACAATGTGTAAGTAAATTTTTAGTCATACGTACTGGGTTATTACAGTCTAGTAGATCCCGTAATCGTCGCCGTAATTGTCTTTGTCACCGTGGTCTTGGTCATCTTGTTAGTTAGTGTCGTCGCAGACATCGTTGTCACCGTCATCGGAGTCGTTTTCGTCATTGCACCACATGATGCTATTTAAAGGAGTGCGTACGTAGCTCCACATACATTGCAGTAAAATACTGAATGTTGAAGCGCCTTGAGCGTCAATGAGTGACGGATATGAGCGCTACACAAGAAGCCATTACTATATTAGATATACCGGTACCCTGCCAGATATGGGGGCAGACGTTCCCCCCATAACTACCAACATTCAAAGCATTGTTAATATGCAAGTATTTACATGTAATTGTTATCCTCACATCATCACCGGTTGCAATTACCGTTTACGAATGTTTAATAAAAAAGCAACAGTATTTCAATTGATCGGGGCAGATATAAAACCGCGTATAGGACCAAAGCTCACTTATTTGTTTTTGTTGTTTTGTTTTGTAATATAAATAACACCACTAGCAGGAAAACCGTTTATTTAATCTCAAATTTTAAATTGACTAAATGAAATAAATTGACCACGTCTGAAAAAAACCGAAAAAACAAACAAACACAAAAACACAACAACAACCCTGACTGAAAATCAACGTCCGTTTTGCAATGTCTTCTTCAAAACGTCACCACCCGGTTTGATGAACATTTATACAGGCTGATGGATATAGTATAAATTAATTGTAAACCAGAAGATGGAAGAGTTTAACCATGCATTGGGGGCCGTTGTCAGCAGATGCTGACATATTTGAATAATCCTATTGTCTTAACCACATCGTACCCACCGGTTAACTCATATGCAATGATATCCTAAGGTGGACCATGCCACAAGTCAATCAACATGGGTCAGTGATTTGGTTAAAAGGGGTCAGGACAAAACTCTGCCAGCATCCTTTGCTTAGCAAATCGGTACTTCAATTGTCAATGGTAGATTAAACCAAATTTCAAATCTTAATTTAATTCAGCCACAAATAAGCCTAAATTTACCAAGGCAATACCTTGGTAAATTAAACAACACACTAGATACAAAACTAACAAATACAAAAACAAACAGACACCCGAACAAATTATATATTGTTGAAAAGTGCAAAACAAACCTTCTTTACTTATCGAAGGAGGTTGTCAGCATTTGCTGACAACGTACCGACCTTGTCAAACACTTACACCGAAACTGTCAACCAAACTATGAATAGTTGATGTTCTGCTAGACGTTTCCATCAAACTGTCTCTTGCAATGGTAATTTTGTTGTTAAATTTAGGCGGTTTGATACATTCCATTTCCTTTTCATATAATATTTAATTTCGTATTTATTGAGATGTTTTGTATGTTAATATGTATGTGTATTTGTGTATTCCTCTTACTGTGGTAATTAAGTATTGCTCTATGGCTGTACTGGTACATTTGTAACTGTTTTCATTATGGAGCTGTCCAATCTTTTGTAATTGCTATTTTAGGATAATTACAGTTTTTAAAATTAAAACATTGAATTGAAAACAGGGGTTTTGCAGGCAAACATGCCCTTTGCAGCAGGGATGAAAACAATAATGTAATAATGATACATTTTATTTGTACGCTTAAAGGCACTGAACGCGTTTGGTAATTGTCAAAGAACAGTATTCTCACTTGGTGTATCCCAACATATGCATTAAATAACAAGCCTGTGAAAATGTTGGCTCAATTGGTCATTGAAGTTGCAAGAAAATGATGAAAGAAAAAACACACTTGTTGTACAAATGTGTGTGCTTTCAGATAGGAATAAAAGGCTTCTTGCAACAAGTATTTTATTATTTTAGTGAGAAATTACCTCTTTCTCAAAAACTACGTTACTTCAGAGGGAGTCGTTTATCACAATGTTTTATACTATCAACAGCTCTCCGTTGCTCGTTACCAAGTAAGTTTTTATGTTAATATACATTTTTGAGTAATTACCAAACGTGTACAGTACCTTTAATAAGACCGCACTATAATAATATCAGTGACGTAATTGACAATCTGTTCGGCTCCGAATAGCGGTCGCTTTATATTACCGAAATAACATCACCAATAATAAAGGTTGCACTCTTCTTATCACCACGTTGTTATTATAGGTATACCCTTTTATCTCCCTTCAGCGGTCAGACACACTGGATACACGGATACAATTACCGAAGATATTAGCTCCTTCATAAAAAAATGTCTAAGAGAGTGAGATAACGATTACTTGAAGATGGGGACGAGATGGGGCTGTTTTGACATGCTGAAATCGTGTGAAAATACTCGTTGACTGTGAACCGAAACATTGCCTAGCGGGACACAGAAAGTGATCTATCGCCATGGATTTTATTTTGTTCATGTAGCAGTATTATAAGCACTTAAATTTTCGCCTTTAAGTGCATGACCCGGATACGAGAATAAAGAATACATCCGTAAATTAAAGAGGAAGTAAACGGAGGGCAATTAATGAGATAAAACAATATTAGACCAATAACAACTTAAGATAAATTACAAATTGTACTTTGTTTTCATAATTACGTCACAGGTGGTTTAGAGCATCGAATTCAAGTTCCGATGGTTAAGTTATCGGGGTGTGGGTCAATCCCGGTCATGACACTTGTATCCTTGAGCAAGACGCTTAACTATAATTGCTTCTCTTCACCCAGGGGTATAAATGGGTACCTGCGAGGGTAGAGGTTGATATTGTGTTTGAAAAGCCTTCGGAGTGCCATGGCAGCCCGGGGCTGTATACTCCCCAGGGAGCTGAGGAAGATTAATGGAATGTTATTGGCCCAATGACCAGGGCACTAATTTAAAGCGCATTGAGACGTTGTTGTAAAATGCGCTATATAAGAACTAGTTATTAGTATTAATATTATTATAATTAAGTGCATAGCAATGATTACATGATATAATGACACATAAACTTAAACCGCCATTAAAAGAGGAAGTAGAAAATGTATCTCTCTTTAGGTTGTTGGTTATCTGCAATTAATATTTAGTTATTTATTTATGTTTTAAATTGTTCTCTCCGTCTGTCAGTTTTGTCTTACTTCTTCCATCGTGGATAATTCTTCTCGAATGTCACGAAGTGAGATTGTTTTAAAGTTTCGCTGCGTCTAGGTACCGAAGAGAGGATACTCGATCCTCAACCGGTGCTCAGTCTCACCCCAAACCAATTTCGTGTTTGTTTAACAAAAATTCTTAAAGGGACACGTTGCCTTTGATTGAACGCGTTGGGCTATACAAAGTTTTGGTTAAGAAATGAATTGAAATGAATATGGTTGGAAAAATGTTTTTAAAAAAATGATGCACACAATGATGCCTCGAAACTGTGTGATTTTCCGTCAACTAACACTGTCCACCAGTTCATGGGGTGTCGTGGCCGAGCGGTTAAGAACGCCGGATTCAAGCTCTGGTGATCAGCAGAGTGTGGGTTCGAATCCCGGTCGTGACACTTGTGTCCTTGAGCAAGACACTTAACCATAAGCTTCTCTCCACCCAGGGGTAAATGGGTACCTGTGAGGGCAGAGATGGTTCTTGTGATTGATTTAGCCGAGTAGCGCATTTGTTGCACAAGGCTGTATACTCCCCAGGGAGCTGAGATGGTTTAAGGAATGATTTAAGGCCCAGTGACCAGGGGTAATAATGTGAAGCGCTTTGGGACGCGGCGTGAAAGGCGCTATATAAAAAACTAACTATTATTTGTGGAGTCAAAAATGCGGTTCTACAAAATGGCGGACGATGTTAGTTCATGAAGTAAAAGGAAAACCACACGAATTCGATTCATTTTGATTTGGATCATTGAATTCTACTTGTAAAAAAATCTTATTCCAACCATGTTCCCTTCATAGCAAACGCTTTGTATAGCCCCAATCGCCCAATCCAAACAAACAAACAAACAAACAAACACCCAACAAACAAACAAACAAACAATCAAACAAACAAACTGAACACAAAATATAATTTACAGTTTAGAAAGATATCCTAGTATCCATTTGTCCATGTTGCATTCCCCACTCCTACTTTCCTTTGAAAAAAAATTTTAAAAACTTTCAACTGTTATGCGGGTTGTTTTCTTCTTATTTTCTTTAGTGTTATTTGTTTTCTCTTAGAGGTGCAAACGCAATATTACCGTAAATGCAGTTTTTCGGAGATTATTTTGAGTGATATTTAAGTTGAGTATTTGTTGTACCACAGTTTTAAACTGCACTGCAAAAGTGGGGTGTTAAATTTACACCATGGGTGTTGTCACATATAAATACCAAACAAATAATCAAACTTTAGGTCACATTTTGTTAAAATAACACTAATTTCTGTATAAAAAAAAAATGCATCGGTGTTCTGTTAACACCCTATGATCTTAAGTAGATTTCATGTTCGGTATCTGTGAGTGAAAACACCCATGGTGTCAGTTTTAACACACGACGCAACAAAAAATGGGGTGTTAAATTTAACACCCCCAGTGTTACAATAGGACAACACCAATAATGTTTACCGGTGTTAAAATTGTGGGTTTATTTTAACACCTTTGTGTTATTCTTTACACCCATGGTGTACTGACACACCAATTGGTGTAAATGAGAAACACCACAAGTGTTAAAATGACACCAAATTGGTGTAGTCCTCTATAGTAACACCGACTAGTGTTATTGCTTTTTTTGCAGTGCAGTTTGTGCAGTGTAGACTGTTGGAAAGAATGCACGATCTAAGCCTGTGCTATATATTTTTGTAAACAAGGGTTGCACTTGATCCTTTTGACGTCTGTGTGTCAACTGTTCATCTCGTATAGATGCAGCCACCGACCAATCGAGTTAAATTGGAGTAAAATGCTTTCATGACAACAACATGTCATCGGGGCTACTGACAGTAAGAGGTAGAAAGCCAATTGATTTGTGTAATCTATATTATACAGAAATTCTATCAGACAGGACGAGATCATAAATACTATTCAATTTCCTGATGGAACTATCGGCTCAATATGTACGTGCTTGTTCGAGTTTGAACCTATGGGCTACTTGTTGACGAGGTAAAATGCGTTGTGAAATTTGACCCATTTAATGTTGCCCCTCCCCCCTTCCGCGTTTACAAGGCACACCATATCAAAAATGTAAAAAATACCCACATAAATTATGCAAAACAAACAAACAAACAAACAAACAAACAAACAAACAAACAAACAAACAAACAAACAAACAAACAAACAAACAAACAAACAAACAAACACGCAAACACACACAACATAATAATAATGGTAATATAAAGATTCGTGGAGTTTGGCGAGAAAAAATCCTATTATTTATATATATTTGTTTAATTATTTATTTGTTAATTGTATTTAGTTATGTATCTATTGATTTATCTATTTATTTGTGTTTGATAATTAACCAGCTTTAGCGAAGAAAAACTATCATTGTTGTCTATGTGTTTATGTGTTTATGTATTCATTGTATTTAGTTATGTATTTATTATTTATTATTAATTTATTTATTATTATTATTATTATTATTATTTTTTTTTTTTGATTGGAGTTATACGACTCCGTTTATTGCACACTCAAAATGATTACATCATTCACAAACAAAACACACCAAATCTTATTTACAAATTAAAGGAGCGAAAGTAATTAATTTATTTATTAATTGTTTATATATTTATGTGTTTATTTATGTTTGATCTTTAACCGGCTTTTGCGAGCAAAAGCTATTGTTTGTGTATAGTTGTTTATTAATTTATTAATTATTTATTTAATTAATAATTTTAGTTAATTATTTGTTTATTTATGTATTAATTTTTGATATTTAACTGGGGTAATCCCTTTAATACGATTTCCGGCCTTCACGTTCAAGAAATTAGTAATAATAAAACGTTTAGTCGATATTAAGTATAGTATCAAACCAACAAACTAAACTCACACAACAACAAAGTACAATAATATACACATATCGGTAGGTTAGCTGTACTGTACAGTATATGACACCTGGGATTTGTAAATACATGCATAGGTTAAAGGCACTGCAAACGTTTGGAAATTGTCAAAGACCAGTGTTGTCACTTGGTGTATCCCAACATATGCATAAAATAACAAGCCTGTCGAAATTTGGGCTCAATTGGTCATCGAAGTTGCAAAACGAAATTATGAAAAAAAAAAAAAAACAATTGTCCAAATTTGAGTGGTTTCGGATAGGAATAAAACTTCTTGCAATAAGTTTTTTGTGTGTGTGTGTGTGTGTGAGAAATTACCTCTTTCTCAAAAAACTACGTTACTTCAGAGGGAGTCGTTTCCTACAATGTTTTATACTATCAACAGTTCTCCATTGCTTGTTACCAAGTAAGTTTTTTATGGTAATATTTGTTTTGAGTCATTACCAAACGTGTACGATACCTTTAAGAAAAAAATAATAAAATGTTCAGTGGATAGAAAGTATAGTATAAAACCAACAAACTACACTCACACAACAAAAATATATACACCAATCGGGAGGTTAGCTGTACTGTACTGACACCTGGGATTTGTAAATACATACATTTAGGTTAAGTTTGCATGCAGCTGAACAGACTGAACGAAGCTTCTCAGATAACTGGTTTATCCCCTGTTTGCGTGCGTTGATCTGGGAAAGGACTCTACACGAAAATACAAATATTTGAGTCAAAGATCAATTAGTTATTAACTTACTGTGATATTTTGGTGTCAGCTACAGCTATGATGCTAGTTTGTTAAATCTGCTGAGAAAATATAAACGGAAACTAAACAAGAAAGGTACACACGGCCTGGCATTTTAGCTGGTAACCAATTGTGGTAAGCACAAATGTGGTGTGCTTTGCTTATTGTATACTTAAAAACAATTGAACACAAGTTTTGAAAATATTGGAAGAGCCAACATGATTGATAGATAGCTCAGTTGGTAGAGCGCCGGCACGTAAATCGGGAGGTCGCATGTTAAGATTTCGATACGGTGCTGGTTTGTAAAATCTGCTGAGGAAAATATCAATGATACTGGATAACAGAAGAGAAAAAAAGTTTCATTTTGTGAGCTCATTGACTTCAAATGTCACCCCAAACAGTGCAACTCCTCCACAGAAATAATCCCATTAATAAAATATTTAACTGGGGACCTCCCCATAGTCTACATCATTGATCTTAACAAAATCAAAATATGCCATATGGGAACGTGCACATAATCCTATTACTATTAAAGGGACACATTGCCTTCGGATTTGGCGCTTTGGGCTAAAAAAGGCGTTTTTGTTGTTAAATAAATAAGGTTGGAAAGATGTTTTTAAAATATAATACAATGATCCACAAAAACATCCATCCAAATTGTGTGGCTTGTCTGTTAATTTGAGAACTAAAACGGTCCACCATTTTAGAGAAACCAAAAAGTTGCCTCCACAAAATGGAGGACCGTGTTAGTTCTTGAAGTAATAGAAAAAACACCCAATTTGAGTTGATTTGATTTGAATTTATTCGGATAAAATACAGCAAGAACATGGCAAAAATACATACACCGTACCAGGAGGTTATAGACACAAAATAAATAAACCAAAAGAAGAACAAAAATAACTGCAAAAAAAAAGAAAACAACAAAAAGGAAACCCCCAAAGCCAATCATGTATACTTATTTCCATTGGGGTACTTACACAAAAAGGGGGAAAAACACAAGGAAAACAACATAAAATAAAAATTAGACGACCTAGAGAGTAAAAACAAATGGGTGGATAAACAAAACAAGATAAGATCAAACTTACTTGTTAATTAATTAATTAGGCACCGAAAGTATTGTTGATTGAACTGGATTAGACTGTAAAGTTACATTCAGATCACTGTTCCTAGTGATACTGAGAAACGTTGATATCATTATCACGAAGATAATCAGAAGGTTGCATTACAAGTTATTCTGTACACATGATTTAAAGGCATCGTACACGTTTGGTAATTGTCAAAGACCAGTGTTCTCATTCGGTGTATCCCAACATATGCATAACATAACAAGCCTGTGAAAATGTGGGCTCAATTGGTCATCGAAGTTGCAAGAAAATGATGAAAGAAAAAACACCCTTGTTGTACAGATTTGTGTGCTTTCAGAATGTAGGAATACAAACTTCTTGCAATAAGTTGTTATTATTTTAGTGACAAATTACCACAACTACGTTACTTCAGAGGGAGTCGTTTCTCACAATGTTCTATACTTGCACCAGCTCTCTGTTGCTCGTTACCAAGTCAGTTTGTATGCTAATATATATTTTGAGTAATTACCAAACGTGTACAGTGCATTTAACTTTAGTCGAGAGACTCTGTCTTTAACATTTTAGGAAGCCCACATTGTCGAGTTATGTTTGACCTATATGTGGGCCCTGGAGTCTTTGTCCAGAATAAATCTAACCATTTTACTTCTCATATTCGGATTATTTTTTATTATTTTATGGACTGACAGTGCAGAGAACCAAGAAGAGCACGAGTAGTCAAAGTAACACTGGATCAATGCCCAACATAATGTTTTACGAGATTATGTGTTAATAAAATAAGCCGGTTTATGAAGGAATTGTAACCTATCCTCAATTTCCTTTATTCCCCTGATAGCTGCTGGCCAAATGAAACCCATATATATTTCACAGACGTAGCTGATTCAATTTGTTTACCTTCACATAATAATATGTAGTCATCGACCTCCTTAATTTTGTTTCTTGAACCCCAAAAAGATAGATACGGTTTTGCCTAAAATGTAAAGACAATTTGTCGCCCATGAGCCATTTTCTGTGCACAGTTCCGATATCAGCACCAAATATCTCAGCAACAGCAGCATGGTCTTTGCCATCAGCATAAAAGAGTAGTTCACACTTAATGGTATCGTATTGGTAATGACTAAAAACAATTATAGCATGAACACTTACTTGGTAACAAGCAACGGAGAGCTGTTAATAGTACAAAACATTGTAGGAAACGACTGAAGTAACATAGTTTTTGAGAAAGAGGTAATTTCTCACTAAAATAATGAAAACTTCTTGCAAGAAGTTGTTATTCCTATCTGAAAGCACACAAATTTGTACAAAGGGTGTTTTTTCTTTCATCATTTTCTTGCAACTTCGATGACCAATTGAGCCCAAATTTTCACAGGCTTGTTATTTTATGCATATGTTGGAATATAGGTGAGAACACTGGTTTGTGACAATTTCCAAACGTGTTCAGTGCCTTTAACGCAGCTTGGCATCTCATTTATGTAACACATAAACAACAATTGCCCAAGTATACTCTATTCATTGCGGAACACTGCCATGTCAAAGTCAGAGTTTCAGATTGGACTTTGTTGACATTGACAAACTCAGTTGCTTGTTGCTAAGGAACGAGTTAAAATAGTCTACAGAACAAATTTCCATGGCCTTAAGTTTGTTTACACAAAATAACATGATCGACAGTATCAACATTTTTTGAAGATCAAGCAAAACCATTACAGTGTAATTACCCACATACATTTGAGCATGGATGTGATCAGCCAGATGAATAAGACAGGTGTCAGTAGAAAATAAGCCTCCAAACCCCGATTGAAAAAAATATACAAAATATTGATGTTCACAAAATAATCCTCAACCCGAACATAAACCGCCTTTTCAAGCAATTTTGGAAACTACAGAGATATCGCTAATTGGTCTGTAGTTGTTTACTTCCGTTTTACTGTCCCTTTTAAACAATTTCTTTAACACCGGGGTATTTAAATTTGTCGGGAACAGTTCCAAGAAGGATTGAAATGTTTTTAATGTGAGTGACAGTTTGTTTAAGTTCCCTGGCGCCATCCCTCAGAAAACTGGCAAGGATGTTGTCGGGACAAGTGCTTTTGTTGATATTAAGAGTCTTCATTAGCCACAACATTCTCGAACAAAAAAAAAAAAAAATGTGAAGGTAATGGAGGTAACTTTTTTTTTTCAGTGTAATGATTTTTGAAGACCTCAGAGTCGGTGTCATATGTTGGGATACACCAAGTGAGAATACTGTTTTTTGACAATTTCCAAACGTGTTCAGTGCCTTTGAGACGAGATTTTGGTATAGGAGCACTACTATAGGCCATATCCGGAAAATAGGACAGATCTAAATAGTAGATCTATGATATACTTGTTCATGCTTTGAAAATGTCCCATGTTGATATTGTAATTCATTGTTGTATGGCCTTCCGAAAAGGGAATTACACCGGGTACAGAGAGTTCAAAAAACTGCAGCACGGTTAATAGTGGGTGCTCGTTCAAGCGATCCACTACCCTTCTAAACAAACTACACTGGTTGCCCATAGAACAACGTGTTGTTTTCAAGATTATTATCATGTGTTTTAAAGCACAGAATAATCTTGCTCCATCGTATTGTCAGATTTAATTCGTAAGCACAATCCAGTACGTACACTTCCTTCATCATCTCAACACCTCCTTGCATTACACCCTGCTAATATGCATACATATGGAGACCGATCACTTGTGGTTTCGGCTCCAGCTCTTTATGATTTCAGGACAGCCTTAAAGACAAACCTTTTCTTACTAGTTCAGCAATTTTTGTTTTGATGTGTCGCTGTGCATGTAGTGGTGTTATTTTGTCCTCTTATTGTAGATTGTAAAGCGTACTCTTTCATTGTAAAGCGCATTTAGAATTAAGTGTTAATTATGCGCAATATAACTCGAAAGTTATTACTATTATTAGTATCTAAGGTATCAATATACAGGGACTTAAAGTTATTCCAAGCTACATTGGCATCAGTACAATTAAAGACCTCTGACCAATCTGTGCTATAGCCAAGTCAGTCACAAGTTTTGAAGGGTTGTAGTTTACGTATTGACAACTTTGTGAAAATTTACTTGGCCTGGGTGTACCTTGCGAGTACAGTAAATGATGAAATGGTTACTCGGGCCAATATTCCAGTTACACATTGACCGATAGTGTCGTTATTGGTACACGTGATGTGTTCTAATATGGTATACGGGGAACTTTTAACCCGAGTTTGGGTGTCACTAAGTTGTTTGAAATTGAACAAGTATAGAACAGTTCCTAAATTTCTAAAAACACTAGAGTAATCTTATGTACAGAGTCTGTATACGTTGTGTAACTACTCTGAAAATTAATGGCAATACAAACTCACTTGGTAAGAAGTACAGCAGCTTTGGATAGTATAATGCATTACGAGCAACTTTTCACTTTGATAAGTACTGCGGTTATGGAAAAAGTTAAAACTTGTTATCCCAACAAATTCGAATCTGAGAAGCGTTACTGACATAAACGTTTTCAGATTGTGAATTCCAATTGCAGATTATTCTTCCTGCGTGGACATAGCCGCTTCAGATGTTCGGCAATATCTCACAAACGCAACCACCTTTTGAAATGAAATTTCCACGGGTTAGTTGTATTGTAGTTAGATTGAAACAAATTGTGGGTTCCAATTACCAAGCGTATACAATCCCTTCAAGCAATCAACATCCAGATCCCCTAAAAGCATTAGTTCACAGTCAAAGCAATTGTGTGATCAAGTAGTGTCCAAACGATCAAAAGGACGTTATCACCAGGTGGACGATAACACATTCAAGTTGTTATTTGTATAGTTTTGGGGAGCAGAAGTTCAAACCAAATGCATTCCACTTGAGTGTTGCATATTGGATTTAAAGCTTCGTTCCTAATGAAGACACATACCCCACCACCGTTTCTGGATCTATCTTGTCGTATGATGGTCTAGTTTTTGATCTGGGTCTCTCCGTCTGGAACAGACTATCGAGCCAGGACTTTGAAATACCGATGATAGCGGCTTTAGAATCAGCAGCTAAACGTCTCAGTTCTGAGATTTGGGGTATTAGAGATCTGATGTTAATATTAATAAAATGGAGACCTGTTTAAGTGTTGTTTGAAGCTTTGCATGGTGTGGACAAATAAGAAGTTACTAAAATAAACAGTAAACTTGCGAGTACAATTCCATGTGTAAACACTATTTTGTGGGAGTGTTGGCTCTGAAAAGAGCCGGTGGGGTCTCGACGTTTCTAGCTCGTCTAAAGGAGAATGCTGGACTACTGGTGGTGATGTGGCTTTTAGGTGGTGCTTGAGGGATGCACATTATCTGGGCGGGGAGGAACCAAGCTGTTCTTGATCGCTGAGGTGTGTGAGTTGGCTGCTGGCTGGATGTGTGTGCGCTGGAGTGTGTCATTGTTTTGGAGAGCTGCTGCTGGAAGGGTTGGCTTGAGGACGGGTGACCGGATGTCGTTGATGAAGAACCTGGTTGTCTTGTGGAACCGTGTTGTGTGACTTTATCTCGATTGCTACAAAGTGTATGCTCTGCGTTGGTGCCAGAACTTGACAGGTGCGATTAGCTTGGCTTGCTTCCATTTGATAAGTTGATCTTGTTCGTGTGAATGTTTGATGATGGCTGATTTGTCAAGGTGTCCCAGACTGCCGTGTGCTTGATGGTCCTTTGTTCTGGCTAGAGCTACCATGCATGCACGCAAGATGATTGATAATCAACACATGCAATAGCGATTCCATGCTAGCTGTGCGGACACCAGTGAGATGGACAATGAACAATGTTGACCTTTGACACCCCAAAAAGATGAAGGGTCTGTGACAAGGAACGTTGGTTTCTGTGTCGTGTGAAAGGTCTTGTTGGAGTTTGACCAATGTCCATGGTCAAGACAACTGGCACCGGAGTCCAAGGACCCTAGTTTGCCTTTGTCGTGTGAAAAGGGCTTTTGCGACTTTAAAAATAACTTTTGGAGATCATCAACAGTGCATTTTGTTACAATTATAACTGAATGTAGTTTGTTTCTCTCCACAAGCTTGTTATAATGGGAGGCAGACAGGAAACGAGTGTACCTGTTGTGGACCTAGTTCTCATAAAACGAATCACAGCTGATTGCTCGAGTTCTGCTAGCATCACCAATCTCACAATGAACACATTGATGTTTTGATTTACGGTGGCTAGCAGAATCGGTGGGTCCTGGATTAGGGTTGATTTCCGCATTGAACAATGTGAAGAGTAGGGTTACCCGAGTTGAAAAGTTATTTTCTGATCTGCCATGTATGTTACTAGCGACAGATATCGTGAAGGTGCAAATAGCTCGTGTGGACTTCAAGTTCGAGGGCGCGAGAGGGCAGGCAACAAAAAAAAAACACCTGTAATGTGGTGTTTACCTGAGTTGGATGACGTAAAACTTGGTTTGCCGGTGCTCAAGAAATATTCAGCAACATTTTTGGTGAGGACTGTTTCATTAACAGAGCGGATGAGTTGCGATCGGTGCTGTCGCGGTACGCGATATTTTCTTTCCTACGAACTTTTTGTCCCCCCTTACGGCGAACTATGTACAAACTTCTTTTGATAGCGCCCTCTTTTGAATCATCCTCATCCAGCCCATGTTAATTTCCCGTACGGGGACAAACAATTCGTAGGAAAAACAAATCCGGCTACCGGTTCGCTTCGGTGAACGGACAGCAACATTTAAGTCAATAGAAGACTATTGTAGATGGACGCCATAATCGAGGATCAATCTCAACACTCAGAGGAAAACAGCACAATTTCGAGAGATTTTTTAGTGAATAATTGTATTCTAGATCTTAAACATATTGCTAACTATATTCACTTCATAACAAAGGCTTTTTATAGCCCAAAGCGCCCAATCCAATGGCAACTTTAAATCTCCCTTTAAATCTCACAACTTGGTTGCAATGTAAGCTATTTGAAACCAGATAGTGATACATAATTAATGTATTATATATTACAAAAAAAAAACAAAAAAAAAAAACGAACCGAACGATTTCCCCCGACTAAAATCATTATCGAATGTCATGTTTGTAATTTCTTATTTTTAATTGTATTGGGTTTTTGTTTACATATTTTGTTCTGCAAGTCATTCAAACTCTCAATGGAATTTGTAACGTTGACGGAACTAATTTAGTAGTCCATATGCAATCAACACGTCTGTATTATCGCATTTTGCATTTTGAAAGGTATTTCCCATACACTTAGTGTATAAATAACAAAATCTCTAGGGAGAAAGATAAGCGTTTGAAAGTGAGCTGTATTGGTGAATATTTATAAGTGAATGTTAAAGTAATATTTATATTAACTTTTGAATACTTCTGACTTAATTTGCTCACGTCATTATAAGGATTTATGCAAATTCGTGACTTTCTCTATAATTGTCCATATAACGCTTCAGTTAACAATGTGCTTGTTTGGATAACATACAACATAAATTTGTACTTCAAAATTTGCATGGACGCGCGCATAAACAAAAACAGACAGGACAGTATTCATTGTTGTTATTGATTTGTCGATGTATTTGTTTTCCGAGTCCGAGTATCGAGTACGTGTCTTCGAGTACCGATCTTTGTTTTCACTCGACTATCGATTGTGGACTTTGAATGCGTTTATTTCTCGAGTTGACTATACGAGAACGGGTACCATCCAAACGGTACTCGAGTAGTACTTGAGCATGGGTACCGAGTATGAGAACTACCAAACTGCTATTATATAAAACGAAGGTTGCCTTTTTTGCACCAGTTATGTTAGTGATAAATATTGATCATTTGGACAAATTAATTGTTTACTCGTCTTTTTGCAAATGGTGACCTTCCCAAAACAAGTCACTTAGCACGCACTAGTCCTCTTTCCCATTCTGAAAACTGTGGTCGTGCGATCTTTTATATCTGCGATATTAATTTTTAAAGAGTTAATAACTATTTTTTGTAAATATCCGTCTCTATTTCTGGAGCCGAGTACCAGAACGAGTACCATCACTGATTGGTAATCGAGTAGAACTCATTGTATAAAACGAGGGTTGCTTAATAACTATTTGTTTTTACATTGCCTTATTTGGGGTCGATCTTGTTTTGCATTCTCGTATACAATTACTGATGATAAGCAAATCTTTCAACTTTATTTTAAAAAAATGATAATTCTCGCAACACTGTGGGAACAAATATTGAGCAATGCCTCGAAACAAGATTAGAGCATTTCTTTCTGAAAATTGCTGCATAATGTATCAATTTAACCTGGAGGGCTTTTAGCTTCCCCGAGGGCACAAACAGCGTAGTCTTCAGCACCAGCACAAATACTGAGCTTAATGTGGATAGCACAGATCTATTTCCTTTCTATCGATCCAAACTCATGGTCCATCTTCTCACGGTTTGGTTTTTCTATCCTCAGTATAATCAGCATGTATAGAGAGACAGTGATTCGTCAGCTTGCTTCGTGTTGCAGCATCTGCCCTGACAAAAGACAAAAGACACGGCGGCCACGATCCGTCAATACACGCCTGTTTGTCTTTTAACGTGATGTTTGTCTCTCTCGGAAAGGAAACTGTTTAAGATTGTAGACTATTGATACATTCTTCAGTACGATAATAAGCAGCCAAACCAAATTATTGTATATATTTGTGTATATAAATTATTTGTCGTGGGTTGGCGAAGAATTTGTCGAAAAATAAAATTAAAGATACACCCTAAAACAACAACAACAAACAAACAAATATGCTGAAACCCTGCGTGACACCATCCAAACAAATCACATACTTACGCTATATATCAGGCACTTTTTAAGTGCCCGTTTTAAATTTTGCGTGTAATACATGTTTTATGAGAACACAATCACTTTTAAATCGCCCAAACTATTAGATATAGACCCTTGTGACTAAATAAAACAAATTCAAGCAAAATTTCCTTTGAGATCAGCCCACATGAGTCTCTAAACCATTTGTTTGAAATAAATGAAACCCTCGTTTTTGCTGAGTCAGCAAAAACATCATGATTCCGTACATTTCTTACATTTCCCAAGGGAATACCGGGAGAACTGGTCATTGGTGGATTTTTTTTTTGGTGTGAAAACAACCCCGATGGTAAAAAAGACAATTGGCATGCTATTTGGCTAGGTGTAGTTGAGGAACCTGAAAATATTTAGATAAAAAAAAAAAAAAATGGCTGAGTAATGACTTTTTAATTAAAAACAGACAGTCCCTAAAAAGTACCTGATGGCACTCCGACATGTTAATAACTGCTAGATTTATCATCGTAAAACCATTTCAACTCGAGCCTATAATAAATACAATATGAAATTGAAAAAAAAGCCGCGATTCTTTTTCACAACCTAGTGGGACGTAAACATTTATATATAAATAATATAGCCGTACATGTGACTTTTATGTGGTGTATTGTGACCGGTTTATGAGAAATAAAGCAGTCATTTTGAGCACATGATGCCCAATATTGCCCAAAAAAGGTCGAGTTTAATATTTTCTTTGTGAATTAAACAGTAATTCGGGGGAATTATCCCTATAATTTGAGCTGCCCCGAGGGCACACACAATGTCGCCTATACAGCACTAGCGCTATTGATGAGTCGGTAAAATTCATATTTTCAGGAATCGGCTTGGCTGATTGACGTTCTGGCCTTGCCTTTCACCTATATGGACCATGGCTCAACGCATTTGATCAGCACCACGTGTAGACATGGTTTGTTTCCACCGAGTCCCTACTTGATTATGTGGGTTTTTCCTGTTTATGAATTTCCCTTCAACATCTGAAATGTATTAAGTTTTCTTCGTATTTATCTATAATATCCGCAAAAATTCACTCAAAAATACTATGGGTCAGAAATGAACCCCACCACCGGGTTCCAGTGAGCCTGTCCCGTTTCAGGGTAAACTTGCCCAATTGCTGGGTCAGGTTGACACGGAAACTGGTAACAAATTGGGAGTTAACTTCGGATTATACGTAAGTTTGACCCATTCCTGGATTATTTTGAGACAGATTCCGGGTGTTACTGACCAAGAAAAGGCTTAGGCCTATCGGGACCTGGAGTTGTTCGGGTAACATAGCGCGTCGTTCTGATGTGGATACATTGGTTTCATAACCAGAAATAAACCCAACAAGCTTTATAGGGTCTGTATACGTTTGGAAATGACTCTTAAAACTATTGGCAACACAAACTTACTTGGTAAGAAGTACAGCAGCTTTGGATAGTATAATGAATTTTAAGAAACTCATCATTTATGACACAAAATATATCACCTTTTATGCCCAAAAGTCTGAATTTGTGAAGCGTTACGGCCGTAACGTTTCTCAGAGTGTGTATTACAATGCAGCTTATTCTACCTGCGTGGACATAACCGCTCCAGATTTGTTGGAAATTATTCCCAAAAAACGCTACCAACGTTTTTTGTTTTGTTTCAAGGACATGATTTGGTAGCCATAATCAGAAACACGCGGAAACGTTGAGAGGGACATTGAGAGAGAAAAAAGTGAGAGAACAACCAAATAAAATTAAAAAACAATACAATTATGAATTATATATCATAATGACTTAGTTTAAGTCAAAAATAGGACTCATATACTTAGAATATGAGATACGCTATAAATGCTATTATGACTGGCACATGTCAAACATTATAACTTGGTGCAGATTTAACACATGTTGGCAGAGGGCGCTGTAACGGGTGGTGACCTCATAATAAACTGCGCCAATAAAGTATCTAAACACTTACAAATGGTCAGATATATCGGAACCTCAAATAGTATGCACAAAATTAACTAATTAATCCGATCCACAGTTATCTTCTGCGCATTTTGATACCCCTTTTGTTGCGCTACGATGTTGTTTGGCGGATTTATGGGTACTTTATTGGCTTAAGGTCGAATTTCAAAAGTTGCAATAGCCCCTATTCAAGCAAGAGCGTTGTACTGTGACGAATTAGACCGGCATTATTTTTGCCCGCCTTTTATTCCCTTCTGGAATTGGGGTGAATAGGGGCTTTTGCAACTTTTGAAACTCGACCATAAGCCACTCAAGTCTCATAAATCCGCCAAACAACATCGCAGCGCAACAAAAGAGGTGTCAAAATCCGCAGAAGATAACTGTGAATCGAATTATTCAATTATTTTTTTGCATACTATTTCAGGTTCCGATAAATCTGACCATTTGTAAGTGTTTAGATACTTTATTGGCGCAGTATACTTCATAATACCTATATTGAACGATTACATACTATATAACATACGGGAACACATAGCCCAAATCAATTTTAAAACCTGCAAAAAAAAGCGCACCATGCAACAATTTCATTTACCACACAGGCCGTAGGACAGGAGTTGTTGCGAGAAAAAAATCCAGCGTTTTTTCGTGGGGTAAGAACGTGCAGTACGCACGACCAAGTCAGTCACGACTTACGCTGCTCCGTGAATATGTTAAATAGTTAATGGTTAAAGTTTACGTAAATTCATATAAGAGATTTTAGTAAACATTGTGCCTTAATTATGCCTTTCTTTCGTATAAACAAGGCTCCGAGTCAATTATTCCCGGGTGCTGCACAAAAACGGATCCGTATACTCAAAAACTGTTGGGGACGTAAGGAACATCTCCTGAATTTATGTTATGTTTTTATATTTTCTTCTTTCCTTGTTCGTTCTTTCTTATTTCTTTATTTGCTTTTAACATATAGCCCTTTTTTCACGTGAAGGAATGTGGTCTTTAAAGGTATTGTACACTTTTGATAACAGCTCAAAATCAGTGTCAACATTATGTGTGATTGAACATATGCATAAACAAACAAACCTGTGAAAGTTTGAGCTCAATTGGTCATCGAGGTCACGAGAAAATAGTGAAAAGAGAACTTATGTGTTTTCTGTTTTTTTTTTCTTCAAAATATCGCGCGTGATAAAAACTATTGTTTACTCATTTCTCAGAAACGATAGCATTTTAGGCAGAAATATTTTAAGGGACCCTTTCAACCATTACTTACTTTAAATCATGTAAGTTGTGTTTAAATCTGTGAACAATTGTGTTTTTCGATCTTACCAATAATGTACAGGGCCTTTAAGAAAATCATGATTGGTAATATTAAGCGTTACTGACCCCCCCCCCCCCCAGTCCCGGTTGCATTTTTTGTGTTTACACCGCAGCGAGGGGTTTTGTACTGTAGTACTGCCAATTCATGTCTTGAGATGAGACTACAAACATTTATGCCTATAAAGGTTTAGGTTTAGGGTCAGGGTTAGGTTAGGGTTAGGGTTAGGGTCAGGGTTAGGTTAGGGTTAGGGTTAGGGTTAGGGTTAGGGTTAGGGTTCAGGGTTAGGTTTAGGGTTAGGGTCAGGGTTAGGTTAGGGTTAGGGTTAGGGTTTGGGTTAGGGTCAGGGTTAGGGTCAGGGTTAGGTTTAGGGTTAGGGTCAGGGTTAGGTTAGGGTCAGGGTTAGGGTCAGGGTTAGGGTTAGGGTTAGGGTTAGGGTTAGGGTTAGGGTTAGGGTTAGGGTCAGGGTTAGGGTCAGGATTAGGGTCAGGGTTAGGGTTAGAGTTGGGGTTAGGGTCAGGATTAGGGTCAGGGTTAGGGTTAGAGTTGGGGTTAGGGTTAGGGTTTAGGGTTAGACCTAGTCTCCTATCTCAAGACGGAATTGACAGTGTTACAGTACAAAACCCCTCGCTGCGGTGTAAAACAAATATACGCGTCCCGGTCCAGGGGAGGTTTGTAGGCTCTGATGTAAGCTGCATCATTCAACCCCCCCCCCCGCCCCCTTTGTTTTCGAAGGCCTCTTTCTAGGATGTTTAAATACTTTAGAAATTTCTACATGATGGCCTGTTTTTTGCTATGTTGATGTGTTGAGAAACCTCTGAAATGGACAAACTGGGGCGAAAGTTCAACATTAAATTGTATCAAACTACAAACAGAGCTGAATGTTCATGTGAAGTCTAGTAACTGTCACAATGCAATGCAATATTCAAAGTCTAGCTACCTTCACATAGGCCTATAAGTAATGCATTACCGCTTCATTTATAAAATGCTCACGGCACCGTTCTAAGTAACCCGTTCTAAATCCCTCTCGCTTATGAGGTTGGATGTTCTATCGTGATGACATGTACGGAGCTCTGTAAATGCCATCCGACATGTTGAGATTCTGAGATAAACCCACGCATGAGGATGACATCATAAACGTAAGATGACGACATCTTGAGATGATTTGTCCCTCGGGATAATAATAATACTAACGAGAGAATTATAAAGCGCAAACAGTTGCAGGTCGATTCCGCCTGAAGGCGCTGAATACAAGCAAACATTGATTAAACAACATAACTTAAATTAAAAACAACGACAATTAAACAATTTTACAACAAGTTACGTCTGGACCAGCCAAATACACAGTAATCTAAAACGATGAACTAGTTAAAAATAGACGTAAATAATAAAATAAATAAATATCAAGTTCTTATATAGCGCATTTTACAATGAACGTATCAATGCGCTTTACATTAGTGCCCTGGTCATTGGGCCAACAACATTCCTTTAATCTTTCCCAGCTCCCTGGGGAGTATACAGCCCCGAGCTGCCGTGTGGCGCTCCGAAGGCTATTTCAAACACAATATCAACCTCTACCCTCGCAGGTACCCATTTATACCCCTGGGTGAAGAGAAGCAATGATAGTTAAGTGTCTTGCTCAAGGACACAAGTGTCATGACCGGGATTCGAACCCACACCCTGATGACTTAACCACCAGAACTTGAATTCGCAGCTCTTAACCACTCGGCCACAACACCCTACGAAGAAAGTAAATAATAGATACAAACATTTCAATAAGTTGCAATGTTACAAAATACTGTTTGAAAAGAGGAGTCTTCAGGCGAGAATTGAACAACTTGATGGTCGACGATTCCCTGATGATTGGTGGCAGGCTGTTCCAAAGTGAAGGAGAGGGGGCTTCAATGTCAAATTCAGTTTTGTGATGTACTCAGTTTTCAACAAATAGAGTCCTCATGCAAGTCGGGAAAACAAATATCTAACCTCACGTTAAGGGACACATTGCCTTGGATCGGACGAGTTGTTCTAATAAAGCGTTTTTAGCCGTTTGTTATAGAATGCATAATGGTTAGCTAAACGTTATAAAGGTATAAATTGTGTGGTTTTCCTTTTACTTTGCGAACTAACACGGTCGGCCGGTCTGTGAAGTCAACAAATTTGACTTCACAAAATGGCCGACAAAATAAACCAACTTGCCCGATCCAAGGCAACGTGTCCCTTTAAAGTGGTGTATGCCTTTTTATCTGATACTTTTTCATAGAGAAATTTCATCAAAGAGCAAACAATTTTCAAAGGTTTGCATTTAAATGTGTCGATACTAGTTGATAGTTATCTCCAAGTTAAGCGGTGTTGAACGAACAGATTACTGTCCTTGAATAAATCAAATATAGCGGACTAGGCTGATCGAAGCATTTTTAGAACAACCAGGCTTACTTCCTTCAATTAGCAGACACTCTTGGTGTTATTACAAAATTGCATCGTACACGTTTGGAAATTGTCAAAGACCAGTGTTCTCACTTGTTGTATCCCAACATATGCATAAAATAACAAGCCCGTGAACATTTGGGCTCAATTGGTCATCGAAGTTGCAAGAAAATGATGAAAGAAAAAAACACCCTTGTTGAACAAATTTGTGTACTTTCAGATTAGGAATAAAAACTTCTTGCAAGAAGTTTTTATTCTTTTAGTGAGAAATTACCTCTTTCTCAAAAACTACGTTACTTCAGAGGGAGTCGTTTCTCACAATGTTTTATACTATCAACAGCTCTCCGTTGCTTGTTACCAAGTCAGTTTTTATGCTAATATTTGTTTTGAGTCATTACCAAACGTGTACGATACCTTTAAAGAGGTCCACTGCAATTTGTTTTGCAGAAATGAGAAATAAAGACGACAACATAAAACAACACTCAAGGCTATAATACAAATATGTTGTTTACATTTCAAAATTATTATTGAAACTTGTCATACTTTACACGAAGGTCATTTACATGCATATATTGTTTACAGGGTTTAACTTTAATCATGAGGTACCGTAACGAAGCAAAAGGGACAATCATTGCAATTAAGACAAAACGAACGATGTATAAATGCAATGTAAACAACACGGAAACGCAGCTTTCAAAGAACAACTGAAATGCCAGTTAATGAGTTATTGTCAGCTTACCCGGGGAGCCATAACTCATGTTAAATTTGAACGCACATAATTAGAAATTCATTGCCCATAAACCCTCGGTCACGATTTGTTTTCGTACGAAATATATTTAAAATGCCGTGGTCCCATTGTGACCGGGGCTTAAACGAAAAAGAAAACGCAAACCAAAAAATTGACGTACGATTCGATGAGTCTTATTTTGATACCAATAATTTATAACTATAGGCAGTAGAAATTCAACTTAAGAATGGTCAAAGTGTAGCTTTGCAAGCCTATAAATAAATTGGAAAGACTGAAACGAATCTGAATGAAAATTACGAAACCATGCATGCACAACATCGAAATTGAATACATAAACAGCTACACAAAAAACTTTGAGTTGAGGGGAACATGCGTTGTTTCGAATGCGTGTTAATAATAATGAAATAAATTTGTTGCTGAAGTTGACGGGGAAAATATCAGCATTAACCGATCTTCAGTTTTTGTTAGTGTAATTGAGAAACGTGTAATAACATTATGTGGGTCGATACATGTTAAGGCACTGGACACGTTTGGTAAATGTAAAAGACCAGTGTTCTCACTTGGTGTATGCCAACATATGCATAAAATAACAAACCTGTGAAAATTTCGGCTCAATTGGTCATCGAAGATGCAAGGAAATTATGAAAGAAAAAACACCATTGTTTTACAAAATGTGTATGCTTTCAGACGCCTAAGAAATGCTTCTGACCTGAAAATGTTTTAATATTTCAGTGAGAAATTACCTCTTTCTCAAAAACTGCGTTACTTCAGAGGGAGTCGTTTCTCACAATGTTTTATACTATCAACAGCTCTCCGTTGCTCGTTACCAAGTAAGTTGTTATGCTAATTTTGAGTAATTACCAAACGTGTACAGTGCCTTTAAATGCAGGGTATATCTGTGGTAATTACCCCCAACAATTAATGGGCATAGACACTTACTTGGCAAGAAGCACTGCAGTTGTTGAAAATGTTTAACATTTTGAGAAACGGTTTCCTTCTAAGTAATGTGGTTTTAGAGGAAAACAAATAAAAATAAATAAAAAAAATACTCAATGCATAAAACATTTCTGAGATTTTGTTCAAAATACGGATTATTCTTCCTACTTGGACATTTTCTGCGATATCTCAAAAACGCTACTGCCTTTTGATACAAAATGTTCACAAATATGTGTATTGTTTATATCTCCATTTGTACACATGAACTTAAAAAAAACCAAGGTATACTTTGCCTTTAAAAACTCCACCAACATAAAGTAACGAATGGCTCTTTCCACCTACATGTACATGCATTACGTTCGACCCTATAATATACAATACAATCTCACCAGTGGCGTATAACCAGAGGCATGGGGCTGGTGGCGGCAGCCCCCCCCCCCCGCTCAGACCATTTGCCTAACTCGTCCCACCCACCCCACCCCCATTAAATAAGGCCTGGAAAACTGTTTATTCCCAGAGAGCCAGTATTCACAGTGTTGTCAATATTTATGAAGCTGTCTTTGACTTTCGATTATGCGGCATATACAAACATAATTATCCGCAGCACATTAATTTGTAATTAATGGTTTCATGTCGGGAAGGGATCATGAATCTTCGGTACTTGGGCCCGGTAATCACATTCAAATGCACCCAGGGGAAATATTAATGCCAATTAATTCAACAAATAGTTAATGGCTCGACGCTCGGCCCCTCTAGTCTTTCTCAAAGGCAAACACACACAGTAACATGAACAGTCAAGTTGAACGAGGAGAAAGGAGAGGGAGGAAGAAAGCAAACAGTAAAAGCAAAATATGAATAACGAATAAGGTGAGAAAGGGGGTAGAGTGAAGGGGCTGGTTTGACCACAATAGGTTAGAAACACAAAATATAAAAACAAAGATGGGAAGAGGGAGAAAAGGTTATCAAATCGTGAATGAGGCAGACTAGAAAGGAGGATATCTGTGGGGGGAAAAAGAGAGCAAAGATAACATGTTATTAGTCATTTCCTTGTTGGCTGTTCGGACCATTGGGTTGAATGGTCTGGAGGCGCCTTATCCACAGTTTCTCTTTACTCAGACGGTTTACCTAGGGTCGATTTCACAAAACTCTTCCTAACTTAGGACTGGTCCTAGGCAATGTTAAGAGATAGGACTAGTCTTAAGTACTGGTCCTAACTTAAGACATAGTCCTATCTCTTAGCATTGCCTAGGACTAGTCCTAAGTTAGGACTAGTATTGTGAAATCGACCCCTAGCCTCTCTGTGGTTACCTAGTGCCTTAATGCCCTGTAAATTCATGTCAGAAATGAAGTGATTAGGAAGATTGAAGTGGTGTCTTACTTCCATTAATTTTGTAAATCAACATGTTTTGGGTTTTGGTAGGCATGTATATTGGCAGTCCCAAGGTATTTGGCTTGCCCCAATTTCCTACCCAGCGGGTTGTTCCGCTTTTAATGTATTGGATTTAATTTGTCCTAATGGATTGTTCACACTAGATCAATGATCGACAGTCCATTACCGAAAACTCATCCTGCTTATCTAGTCCACACTTAAAATTCAAATGCGGAAGAAAAAAAATCAAATATTTTGGATCCGGCTAACTTGTCGATCTTGTACGGTTTCCGGGTTGGTTCCATGGGATCAGGATTATGGATCCGGCTGTGCTTAATTATATGGTTCACGAACCTACCCAGAAAGAGAATATAGTTGATATTTTGACCCGGATTTCTTACACGGATTCTGGGTCATGTTCCTCATGAGTACTACGGATCATGTCAAGGTGTCGTATGGAGCCCTGGAGTGTACGCACAATGGTTAAGTGCTTTCATTTTTAGGCTGTTGTTCAATGCTAAATTATGCAAAATGTGGTCCCTTCAGGGTACAGCTTATTATTGCATTAAAATCGTTAACTCCGACTCAATAACCGTTTCCCTTCGCTAGTGAATCTCTCGTGAAATCCCATCCAATTAAACGGAATGAATCCGAGAGAAAGTTTAAGCGAAATTTATTCATGAAAAAGCCATTCAGAAGAAGACGAAGGAGCTTGGTTGAGGGTAGCGTCAGGAAATGGTAATATGAGAGCGAACTTAATAAGGAGGAATCTCTGAATGGATTTACCGTCAGCTCTGATGAGTCGTATCGGTCAGTTCATTTAGACATCGGTTCTTCTGCTAGGATGAGACCAAAACAAATCTTCTTCTTGGGAAATCTGAACAAAAATACCTGGATTGAAATACTGTGTCAAAAGAATTGACGCATCAATGAACTACGGTTGATGTTGTTGGTATTGTTGTTGTTGTGGTTGTTTGTTGATTTATACGTTGTTGTTTTTGCTGCTGCTGCTGTCATTGTTGTTGTTGTTGTTGTTGTTGTTGTTGTTGTTGTTGCTGTTGTTGTCGCCGTCGATGTCAGTGTTGTTGTCATTGTCGTTGTTGTATGTGTCTTTGTTGCCATTGTTGTTGTTTTTGTTAATGTTGTTGTTCTGCTGTCATTGTTGTTGTTGTTGTCGTCGTCGTCGATGTCAGTGTTGTTGTCATTGTCATGGTTGTATGTGTCGTTGTTGCCATTGTTGTTGTTTTTGTTAATGTTGTTGTTATGATGCTCTTGCTGTTGCTGTTATTATTGCTGTTGTCATTGTCGTTGTCGTTGTTATTGTCAATATCATTGTCGTTGGCGTCGTCATTGTTATTATTATTGTTTGTTCATGTTACTGTTGTTGATGATACTGTTGCTTTTTGAGAAGCGCCGAAATTTATCCTAACACCTTTGGTTAATCCGTCACCAAAAAGATTGCTTGAGCATCGATCGAAGTTGGCTCGAGTATGGAGGAGGCTCGAGTAAGATTCAGCCCTGTCGTGTAACCTCTGCAGCAGGGGGTTAAATCAGCTGATGATCGGTGGGTAAACCGCGGTCGAGTGCCTGATCTGTTCATTCGGTCAACGGACCTCAAAGTGTACGGACACCTGCTGTAATGCCCCGTGACAGTCAACACAGACTGATAGTTAAAGGCACTGAACACGTTTGAAAAGTGTCAAAGACCAGTGTTCTCACTTGGTGTATCCCAACATATGCATAACATAACAAGCCTGTGAAGATTTGGGCTCAATTGGTCATCGAAGTTGCAAGAAAATGATGAAATAAAAAACACCATTGTTGTACAAATTTGTGTGCTTTCAGATAGAATAATAAAAACTTCTTGCAAAAAGTGTTTTATTATTTTAGTGAGAAATTACCTCTTTCTCAAAAACAACGTTACTTCAGAGGGAGTCGTTTCCTACAATGATTTATACTATCAACAGCTCTCCGTTGCTTGTTACTAAGTAAGTTTTTATGTTAATGATTGTTTTGAGTCTTTACCAAACGTGTACGATACCTTTAATGTTTGTTTTCATAATTTAAAATCTCCTGAAGTATTCAGAGGGACACTGCGTGTTGTGTTTATTTATGTATTTATTTATGTATTGTTTTTTCTTGTTTTTCTCTTGCATTGAAGTTATGCAGCTTCATTTATTCAACAACAATAAAAAACAAACAATTACACATCAATTACACATTACTAAAGTCCAAAATTATAGCTATACAAATAAAAACAGATGCAATAATATACAATTTAGCGTGACTTAATCACGTGAAACGAAGACCCAAACGATAGATAATTTAATTATAATATGATGATACAATTGAAGGTGACATTATATGACAAATGGCGACAACACTAAAACCCAATTACCTGAAGGAGAAGGAAGCTCTTTAAAACCCAAAACTTAACTCACCATTATCATTAAAGAAACACAGCGCTTTGTTTGCTGTGTAGCATGCCTTAAAGGTTTCATGGCACATTATTTTGTGTTCAAACAATAGAAAGGCCCTCAAATTTCGTTTGTAACATTGAACAATGTCAACATCAGTAGGACATGTGTGACTGTCAAATATTAATTTACATCTGATATTCCATATTTGACGTAGCATTTACACTTTGCACTAATTTAAGCTGATACCCCAAAATTCTGTTAAGGTCGGAGAGGTAAAAGTATTTGTTACCCATGTATTTTCTTATTTATTGATTTATATATTTCTTTATTCATTTATTTATTTATATATTTATATATTTACAAAAACATAAACACTGGTGTTAAATAACTTCCCATTACCCTCCATTTCACTCCTGCCTGATAATTCATGTGTTGTATATATTCTGTAAATAAGTGTTAATAAACACATTTGGTTCTGTCAATAAGTTGTTTTTTATAAATTTCTTACTATAAATATCTCATGTAGTAACCTTTTTTTCCACAGGTCTCTCACACCTATTTTTAATATCATCCTACCTTTGATCTTGCTATTCTTTAATTGACCTTTGTTAGTTGCATCATGATGCAACTTGCTCTCCAATCCTACCCTTTGATGTTTCCCTGCATTGTTATCGAACAATGCATTTACCACTTTTATGGTCCAGTAATCCATCCTTTCATACTATACATCCTTTGTCCTCACCACTTTACTCCCATTGGTTCATAGCCACCAATTGTTTCTGAAATAGAAACTTTGATTGGCTATAATTTTCCCGCTTCTTTCTGGATCCTTCCCTTAATCCCTTTCCCCTCTCTTTTTCTATAAATGGATATGTATTTGTTTGTACTTGTTTTATGCCTCTGAAGAAGGTCCGGTCTGGATCGAAAGCCAAGGCCATCTACCCTACTCATTATTTACATATTTACAAATATATATTTAAAAGTTAAACTACATCACATTGTTTGGTTGTTAACAAACACACCATGCACTTCTTGTCTGATTAAAAAAAATGAAATGGAAACTAGATCATCGTTTTTGTTTATCAATTACTGTTGTCTTGCATATTGAAAGCTAATCACAGGTGGGTGTACTTTGTTGAGTGTAATCTCATCCACTATCTACATTTTTTTTTTTTTCAGGGCAATCTTTGGTTGTCAGTGACCTTACACTGTTTGTATTCTTCTATTTTGTTGTTTACCTGATAGATGACACAGGCAGTTTGCACTGTCTGCAATCAGGGAAAATTCAAAGCTACTGTAATAATGGTAATAATTCAAGTACTTTTATAACATCCAAACGCAAAAAAAAAAAAAGTAATACAACACTAAAAAATACAAACGAAATGAAAGAGCCTATAAGCAAAATACGTCTTGAAAGGGTAAGCTTTTAGCGATGTTTTTGAATTCAGTAAGTTAAATGGCATGACTTTTTTGAAAAGAAAGAATGTTCAAAAATTTCGGAGCAGCTGCATAACAACCTTTGGCTGATGAAGAGTATTTGGTTTGAGGTTTTGTGAGAATTCTTGAGCTGCAACAGTTCAATTACTCTGATCTGAGAATTAAACAAACACACAAACAAATAAACAAACAAACAAACAAACAAACAAACACAAATATAAACACAAACACTGGATTCTGTTGAGATTTTGTTTACTGTTTTGTTTTCCCCAATGTTGTGATTTGATCCGAGGAAACCCTTCACGTGGTGAAATTGCTCATTTGTAGTGATAAACACACACAGCATGTTATTAAAGGCACCTGGCAGTGGTATTTTGTCAAAATAAAGCTTTTGTCGTTAATATATACATTTTGATGAGTGGAATGTGAATAAACAATTAACTAAGATTAAAAATTTGTGTTTTTATTTTAATTCAAATTTAAAAATAGGCCCCCCGTTTACATGGCGCTGTTCGTGACGTCAATCGAGGCGCGGGATATTGAAGAGAAAATGTGTAGTCTGGCCCTGTACATTACGTCTGGGTACCTGATCAGTATGATGCGTTTTCGTCTTCGGACGTCACCCAATCCAATCCTAGGACAGTGTACAGTCGACGTTTATACGAGGTTTTCACCGGTCCCGAACTGTCCCATGCGCGTTTCTAATTATATGTCTTTAAAAAAAACGGAAGATACGAGCACGGTCATAACGAGAACACGGATAATACGAGGTATTTTAGCGGCCGCCGTGATGACAAATCGGATCGGCGCGCCGCGGCGTGGCATACAGCTCAAGGCGATCCGAACACCAGAAACATGTTCGCTGCAGCGCTGAAAACGATGTCGGACCGGACCACTTTGCCCTCGTTAGCCTGACTTTCGACGCCCGTAACTGAAAAGCCTATATTTGGGATCCGCAGGAAACAAATGCTAACTGCATCCAGCAGCAATACACCTGGTCGGCATTGCCGGGAAAATGCACGAAAAATCCTTTTTTGGGGGGATAACCAAACGAAACGTACAAGCTCACTACTTGCACGTTTCGAGGGGGTCGATGTTCGATCGCGGCGAAGTCTGCCTCGATTGACGTCACAAAAAGGGATGGGCGGAGTCGCCCTCAAACAACTTTATCAATTTTTTAAACATATAAATTGTGACAAACAATTACTCAAAAAATCGTTTTATTGTTAATATACATATACTCTTCTGTAAAAAAAAAAAAATAAAAAAAAATATTTCCAGGTGCCTTTAACATTCAACTCTTCACTTCTTGTAACTGCCTTGTATATGTGTATATTGGATTAGGTTAGAACTGACGAGTAAGGGCCTGAATTTTGAAACCGGGTCCGTGAGTGAATTCCCCAAACCTGCTTATTTGTATGCACGGCCACGGACTTTGGGCTAACGCAATGTGCAGTTTCCTGAAACATAGGAATGTTGGAACAGGTGCGTCGGAACACAGTTGTGCCGGAGAAAAGGTGTGTCGGATCAAAGGGATGTCAGAGAATAGGTGGAATAGTTGGAAAATAGATTTGTCGGAACATAGCGTGTCGGGAAAAAAAAAAGTTTGTCGAAAGTTTGTCGGAACAAAATTATGGGTTTTCGGAACATAGGTGTGTCGGAACAGGTGTGTCGGAACACAATTGTGTCTGAACATAGGTTTGTCGGCTCTGTCCTTTCTCTATGGTCGGATCATAGGGATTTCGAAACATACGTTGGGCAGTCGGAACATATGGCTTGTCGGAACATTGGGGTGTCGGAACATAGAGCAGGTAGCTTGTCAAACGTTTCACCTTAGTGGACCCTGTTTTGAATCCCGCCCTAATAGATTGGAGTCTCGTTTGTGGTTGGTTTTCCCTCCTACGTCTGAAGAGCCTTTCTTCTCCGTCTCTATGTATCTTACATGATCCCTTGGGGTAAAAATGCTAGCCGCTTGTAACGATCCCTCAAAAAGAAAAATAATAATAATAATAATAATAATAATAAAAATAAATAATAAATATAATAATAATTATAATCATAAAAAATAATAATAATAATATAAATAATAATAATAATAATAATAATAATAATAATAATAATAATAATAATAATAATAATAATAATAATAATAATAATAATAAAATAAATAAATAATATATAATAATAATAAATATAAATAATAATATAATAATAATATATATAATAAATAATAATATAATAATAATAAAATAATATAATAAAAATAATAAATAATAATAATAATAATAATAATAATAAATAATAATAATAATAATAAATAATAATAATAATAAATATAATATATATAAATAAATATAATAAATATAATAAAATAAATATAATAATAATAAAATAATAAAATAATAAAATAATATAATAATAATAATAATAATAATAATAATAATAAAATAATAATAATAATAATAATAATAATAATAATAATAATAATAATAATAATAATAATAATAATAATAATAATAATAATAATAATATTAATAATAATAATAATAATATAAATATAATAAATAATAATAATAATAATAATATAATAATAATAAATATAATAATAATAAATAATAATAATAATAATAATAATATAATAATAATAATATAATAATAATAATAATAATAATAATAATAATAATAATAATAATATAATAATAAATAATAATAATAATAATAATAATAATAATAATAATAATAATAATAATAATAATATAAATAATAATAATAATAATAATAATAAATATAATAATAATAATATAATATAATATAATAATAATAATAATAATAATAATAATAATAATAATAATAATAATAATAATAAATATAATAATAATAAATATATAATAATAATAATAATATAATAATAATAATAATAATAATAAATAATATAATAATAAATATAATAATAATAATAATAATAATAATAATAATAAATAATAATAATAATAATAATAATAATAATAATAATAATAATAATAATAATAATAATAATAATAATAATAATAATAATAATAATAAATAATAATAATAATAATAATATTATAAATAATAATAATAATATTAATAAAATAATAAATATTATAATAATAAATAATAATAATAATAATAATAATAATAATAATAATAATAATAATAATATAAATAATAATAATAATAATAAATAATAATATAATAATAAATAATAATATAATAATAATAATAAAAATAATATAATAATAATAAATAATAATAAATAATAAATATAAATAATATATAATAATAATAATAATAATAATAATAATAATAATAATAAATAATAATATAAATAAATAATAATATATTAATAATATAAATAATAATAATAATATAGATATTACATTTTGTTTCATAATTTCCACATAAATCCAAGAGTTGTATAAGTAACACCTGAACAAGTTTTGATATGTGCCCCCAAAAAGTTGAAAACAAAATTTACAGTGCAATCTCCATAAAATGTAGTTGTTTTATGTTTTCTTCCCATTGAGCTGTGAACAAATCGCGCCTGCAGGAAATCCAGGCTTGGTGGCTCTTTTGTAAACATGTGATGTCACAGGTCACATCGTTTATACCTCATACTAGTAAGTGTAATTATGTTATGCTTAGCTACTTTTAATCGCACTGTCAGCACGAAATCAGCGAGCAGCAGCCGTGTGAAATAGGGCCCAGACTTTGAATCCGGTGCAGTAAACATCTCGCCCCTAACAACCCAACAGTCAGTGTGCGAATTACCGATCGGTGTTTGCCCGATTGCTCAGGAAACCTGTCGTGCATAAATTAAAGAGCAGCTGTATTCATTATCGCTGAAATTGTGTCAGTAGTGCTCTGATTTATGCATATCAATAACATGGCAGAAACCGTGGGGGAAAAGGCAACATGAGAACGACCTTATGGGAACGTGGTTGTTTCTGGGTAGGCTGTATTTTTACTTATTTTTTTTTTTTTCTTCAAATAAGCTGAGGACACAGGGCTGAGTGGATTCTTAAAGGAACGTTACAGAACTGGTAATTACAATTTTCTTTAAGATCACAGATTTACATAAAAACTTGCACGGTCTAATGATGATGATAGTAGAAAACATCCCTATAAATATTTCTGTCTGAAATGCCATATTTGATGAGAAATAAATAAACATAATTTCCGATTGGATTTTATCGCTCATGAGCGTTTTATTCATGCATTGTATAACACATGCAAATGTGTAATCGGTTTTTCACTATTTTCTCGTGACCCAGATGGCCGATCGATCTCAAACTTCTACAGGTTTGTCAGTTTATGTATATGGTTTTTATAAAAATAAAAATAAAACAAACAAGGAAGCAACCAAAATCGAAACGAGCATCAGGGGAAAACACGCGAATTTTACCGTCGAGCTTTATATAAACGATCATGACAAGTTGATTTATTCCAAAGTGCACTTCGTTGAAAATTAATATCTTTATCAAAATGAAACCATTAAGTGGGGAAGTAACCAATAGGAACTATACGCTGGGAGGTTCCACTATACTAATTATACCTCCATGACTATAGTTACTTGTTCCCTAGTAAGTAAAACAGTTTGATTGGCAGGGGGAGGGGGAGGGGTGCGCAAAACCTCAGAGACCGGCAGGCTCTCAGCAAGCATCTATAAGCCTGCTACAAAGAACAGAAGGCTCCACTTTATCAGCAGAAGGTTAGATCTGGTAGGATTATATGACCGTACAGTTTTTTTGCACGAAGGATATGATCAAAAACATTGTTTATGTCCCTCAAAAATAAAACCCACACAACTCTTGGACCTGATCTCCCTCTAAGATATGTGGAATAGTCCAGTCTAGGATATGAAGGACTTTGCCTCCCCATGGCATTGCACTTTGAAATGCATCAAATGTGCCATGGTTTAGTGTTCCCAAAGCTCATATTAAGGGTTTTAAAACTGTATTGCACTTACGGATTTCCATATAAGCCTATGTACCTGCCCCTACACTAGTCGTTATTATTCTGACGACTACATGGGGGGCAATGGACAGAACAAACTATTCGGTTCGCTACGTAAACTCATCAAATTTAAACCAACCTTGATTTCGTGTGACCTTTACGTCAAATCTCATCTAAATTCGCCATCGAATAATATACACTCAATTACCTTCTCCCCGCTGAGTTAAACTTAGATTGACAAATAATTGTTACAATCGAGATGGCTCGTCTATTTCGCTTAGTAATGATTTTGGACTAACTTTGACCTGGGACGTAAAAATGCTTAGGTGGTTTTCTCGATAATTTTGTGGTAAACAAAACAATTTGTTTTATATGTAAACATATTTTATTATGTCAAATGTCGTGCATTTAGTTATTCAGCCAGTAATCCTATCGTACTTAATGGTTAAAAGTACGGCACCAACACATCATCTAATAAATTAATTTACTCTCTGGAATTTGTTACTGTTTTTGTATATCATTTGTTTTTTATTTGTTTGTTGTTTGTTATTATTATGATGATTTTTTTTTTTTTTTTCACGACACAATTATTAAGAAACTACCCCAAGCATGTTGTACAAGACTAAATTCGACCCTGGATGTAAAAATGCTTTCGTTGGTTTTCTCAATAATTGTTTGGTAATTTTTAGTTTTTGTTTTATGGCTTTTTAAACTGAAACATATTATGTAATGTCAAATGTTGTCCATCAGACAGTTATCCTACTGTGCTTAATGGTTAAAAGTACGGCACCAACACATCATTTTGATAAGTAATGAATTAATTTACTTTATTTTATTTGTTATTGTTGTTGTATATCATTTGTATTTATGTGTTTTGTTATTTTTATTTGTTTGTGATTATTGTCAAGGGGCAAGTTAATTCAATATAATGTTTAATTATAATATGTATTTTATTTGATTATCGTTTGCTGTTGTTGGTTTATTAACATTCAAAAATCAAAGCGCTTCAGCTGAATGTTGTTAATAAACAAAAAACGCATACAAATGCAACAGTAATTAAAACTTATTCAGTAATAAATTAAACAAATAAGGAGGGTGTGTACACTGCAGAAACTGGGGTGTTAAAATTGTCACAATGGGTGTTTTCAAATTTTTATACCAGAACAAAAAAATCACAACTAAACATCATGGTATTAAAATAATACTAAATCTGCCAACACTATTATATTGGTTGTATTTTAAAGGGATTGTATACTTTGGTTATTGAAACCAACTGTTTGTTTCAATTAACAGTTGTACATATGTATCATAAAACTAACCTGTGAACATTTCATTTCAAAAGATGGTATAGTTTTTGAGATATTGCCGAAAATCTGGAGCGATTCGCCCACGCAGGAAGAATAATCTACAATTGGAATACACAATTTGAGATTCACATTGATGGGGATAGAGAAGTATATTTCCATAACCGCAATACTTCGAAGTGAACAGTTTTTCAAAATGCATTATACTATCAAAAACTGTTGTACTTTCCACGAAGTAAGTTTGTCTTGCCATTATTTTTCAGAGTCATTACCAAACGTATTCAGACCCTTTTAACACCATGTGATGTTAATTGTGGTTCTCTCTTGGATATCTACATGTGACAGCACTCATGGTGTATGATGTAACACCCCGGTGTATGCAGTGTACATTTAAAGGGAAACGTTGTTATTTTCCAGGCATATTAGTGTGAATACTATATTATACTTTTAAAACATATTTCCAACCATATTCGTTTCATAACAATCGGTTTTAAACGCTGTTATAGCCAAAAGCGCCCAATCCAAGGCAAGTGCCCTTTTAACATAATAGTCTTTACAAAATACGTGTTTAATTGTAATGTGCAAAATACATCAATTGAACATATATGGGGGGAGGGGGGTACTATTATAAATGCCTTTACGGATTATTAATTTCGAATACGCGATGTCTTACCCCCCCCCCCCCCCACACACACACACACCCCAGCCTGAGGGCCTGCACCAAATGAAACATACATCGAGATAAAACCTGCACATGGAGAAAGCTATGTACGCCAGTTAATGCAATGTGTAATCATTAACACTGTACGTGATGTTCAAAATCTGCAGCCGGGACAAAGTCATGCTCAAACTAATGGCAGCTTGTCGAGTATTACACTCCCTAACGCGCCGGCACGTACGCGGCCGCTCCATCATTGCGAATGGCGACAGGTGTTCAACGTGTTGGAATCAGCGCCAGAATCCACGAAGCTGTTCGAACCCATGAAAGTTGCCAGGGAAAACTTGCAAACCAGAAAGGGGTAGTGCAGTCCACCATGTTTGTGCTTGGTTATATGCTTATTTTATTTATTCTGCATGAGCAATTACATGTATGAAATGTGTCATAGGCATATGTATGTTGATAATTAAATTCCACTTTTAAAACATATTTTCAGCCATACCCATTTCATACCAAACGCTTTCAAACGCTTTGTATAGCCCATAGCGCCCAATCCGAGGCACCGTCTCCCTTTTAAGGGACACATTTCCCTCTGATTGGGCACTTTGGGTTATACAAATCGTTTTTCATAAGACAAATATGGTTGGAAATATGTTTAAAAAGTTTAATAGGCCTATGATGATTCACACAAATACCTTCAAAATTGTGTGGTTTTTATTTCACCCACGGTCCGCCATATTGTAGAATCAAATGTTTGAATCCACACCATGGCGGACCGTGATAGTTCAAGAAGTAAAAATGAAAACCACACAATATTGAGGGACAAATGTGTGAATCATAATATTTTATTTTTACACAATTCTTCCAGCTATTTTAATTTCATTAAACAAAACAAAAACATGTAAGTATTTGCTATTCGCGCACAACTCGTGAATATTCACGTAAGTATTCACGCTAATTTTTGCAGCACGGCCCGAAGTTGTGCATATTTGTTTGTAAATAATGTTCGTGATTATTAGCGATTTGGATCCAAACCAGTTAATATTTACGAAAATAAATACAAGTCCCTCATGGGCCACCATACTTGTTAATTCAATTGTGTTTGCAAACCTTCATTATAATATTGAAACAACGCATACTAATAAATACACAACAAACCCTCTTAACCTATGAATAAACTTGTCAGCATGTGCTAACCAACGTTCCATGAGGACGTTGCAACTAAACAGGTCTTTCGATGTAGGGTTATTACTTGTAGTACTTCTTCTGAGCAAAAACATTTTGTGATAAATAGAGCATAGGCTGTTAAAAAATTACGAATTTAGGTCCAATTGGTCTTTATTGAAGTCAGCATTGCCATCGGTTGGGACTGTTTTCTTTGTTCCCTCGAATATTAAAATGTACGTCTATATGTACGTAAATATTTACGCAAATATTTGCGATTGGGGTCTCAAATCATGAACACTCACGTAATTATTCGCGACACGGCCGAAATTGAAAATATTACGTGATTATCCATGTAACTATTTACAAAAAACACACATCATTTTTAAAACCTTGGGTGTTTTTGAAGTTGATAGGCCTTTGTTTCACAAATGTCACCTAAATTTAATGTTATCTTTGACCATATCTGTTGTTTGTAAGACACCAACATAGACAGAATGAAGGTACCGGCACGTTTTTCTGCCCCCCAAAAATATTCAAATATATTTGCCATCTATGCATTCTTGTGCATGTTCTGGAAATTCGCCAAAGCAGCAATCGTCTCCTCGCGTGCATCCCCTATAATCGATGTCCCTTCAGGTCCACCGGATTATGTTGTCTGCAAACCTTCATTATAACTTGGAAAATTACACATCCCTTTCTTGAAGTGACTCAGGCACAATCTCTGCATCTGTCATTTCATCTGTATGCCTTCTAACATGTCAAAATCATGATCGATTTGAGACTCATTTGGCAAACTGATCAGCGCTGATCGATAGGTGTCCAGTTTGTGTGCGCTGAGAGGTTTCGACTTCAAGATAAGTTGACAAGTTGATAAGTTGATTGCCTTAGGCAGTGTTGTAGTCGAGTGAAGTATCGTGGCAACTGAGAGCTGCTGGAATTTATAAAAAGAAAAACAAACAAGAAGAAGAAATGTTACATTTGATTTGTTATTGAAAACATAATATCGGGATCCAGTCAAAATAAAACATATCATAATGATTATAAATATGGTAATTAATGATGGAGTAAATTGCGTTGGCTACGGATAGCAAGGGAGCATGGCATGTACAACAGCAACAAACAAGAATGACAACAACAACAACAACAACAACAGCAGCAGCAGCAGCAACAACCGCAACCGCAACCGCAACCGCAACCGCAACCGCAACCACAACCGCAACCGCAACAACAGCAACAACAACAACAGCAACAACAACAACAACAACAACAACAACAACAACAACAACAACAAAAACAACAACAGCAGCAACAGCAGCAACAACATTATCAGCAGCAGCAGCATCAGCAGCAACAGCAACATCAGCATCAACAACAACAACAACAACAGTAGCAATAATAGCAAACTAAACTTTAAGTGACCATTTAACAAAATAATTCGGTAAAACAAGTTGAAAACATGTCCCGGCAGTTTAGGGTTTCGTTTAAAACAAAAAGAGGGAGATAAAGAGAGGAAAAAAAGGGGTGTGTGTGTGGGGGGGGGGTAGTGAATTATGGTGATGAAAACAGCGTCAAGTAAAGAGCCATATACAACAGATTGATGCAGCCCCTCAAGCCATCAAAGCCGTTTAATTGATTAGAGCTTCAGCGTTATACTCTGAGCTTAATGCCGCTGGCACTTCGCAGTATCCATTTAGACATGTACAGCACTTCAGAGCTAGGATGTTTGGACCGAACATTGCCGGGGCTGTATGAATAAGAGCTGCTCTTTCACTACTTTAATGTGCAAAGTAATGTATTCTGGGCATTGTGGCACCGACGCAGGTCTGAAAGCAAATTAACACCGACGTTTGTAGGTTTGTAATTATCAGTATGCTTTGTAGCCTCTAGTGATCGATAATTAGGACTGGCAACAGGTCTACACGTTGCCGTTTGCCTCCGTCAACAGCTATTATGTTGATGTATATGGGTGTTAGAACAAGACTTCTCGACATCGCCGGTGATTGGGAGGACCAAGATTAAGTCTAAACCGATGTTCAAATGAGTAATGACAGTGTTACGTCTTCCGTTAATAGTCGAGATAGTAGAACTAACCCAAAGGCGATTCTATATTCATGACATTAAGAGGCCCCATGTACATGATGTATATATATCTCCCGGTTGGGGGTGGTAGTGGGGGTGGGGGGGGGGTGGGGCTCTCACCACTATATCTGCAAATCACTAAGGTGAATGAACAGAAAGTCTTCCGAGCACTTATAGTGAAAGGACCGAGGGCAACTTTAAAACGTGTTCTACAAAACGAATGTAGCGTTGGTAGTATTCCCAACCAGTTGTGTAAAGACCATGACTTGAGCTTAATGCCCCCCCCCCCGTAATTGTCTGTGTACCAATGTTTATGTTTATCTTAACTGTTTCATGTTTGTAACGATGCATTAGTACGATAGCACAGACATGAATAGCAGAAGCGCAGTATCTGATGGAGTTATGCAATTTCCTGGGTCCAGGAGACTTGTGAGTAGTCGTGATCTAGGATGAAATGAAGGAAACATTTACGTCAGATTTGCTCTTCAAATTTACCAGTGTCTTGTGTTTTTTTTTTTTTTTTTTTTTTTTTACAGCACCACCCTTACTAATGTGCACACCGTGGTAATCGTTTCGATTACCCGAGGTGCAACACGTGTTTCCATTTGGCTTAATCTTATGTACAGTTTCGGAATATTAAACTTTGCCTTCATTAATTGAATAAATTAAAATATGCCATCGGTGCAATATTTCCCAGTGTCGGGCACTAGGTAAGAATGTCTATCATAAACAAAACAGCTTAATTATGTTCGGATTAAAATTCACAAAATTTAGCAAAGAGGGACGCTAGGGGACATCATAGATCTGGACATGATATAATGGATTTCCTCAACCTCTTCTTTTTATTAGAGTACGGCTAGATAGGGTAACCCAGTTAGCGTTTTTTTTTTTTTTTTTCGGTCACCCTTTGGGGGATAGTGATTTAATAATTGAGACAAGAGGGGGGGGGGTGGTGCACCAGTGGCATGAATTTATATATAGGTGATATCTATACCTTATTTATATTTCTCAGAATCGAAATTGTATAGACGATGTGACCTGTGACATTACATGTTTACAAAAGAGTCACCAAGCCTGGACTTCCTGCAGGCACGATTTGTACACAGCTCAATGGAAGACAACATAAAATCCTATTTTTTATGGAGATTGCACTGTCTAATTTTTTTCAACTTTTGATATGATGAAAGGGGCACATCTCAAAACTTGTTCAGCTGTTACTTTTAAAACTCTTGGATTTATGTGGAAATTATGACTCAAAATGCAAACTTTCCCATATGACTAGTGCAGTATCTTGCCTGCCAGAATACCCAAGAATGTACAAGGTCACACTTATTGTAAACAAAGGTCACAAGGTCTATACGTTTCTGTTAAAATGAAGCACGACAATCCCATAGGCATATTTTAAAGGTAGATCATATATTGATAACTACTCCACACACTAATGAATACAAAAACTTACTTTGTGAGAATCACTGCAGTTTTGTAGACATACTTTTGTTTTTAGAAAGGATTCCCTCCAAAGTAGTATGATTTGCATAATTTTTCACACAAAAACAAAACAACATTTAATCTGAGAAACGATCCATGCTTGAATTGATTCTCAGATTTCTGATGGTTGGTGTCAGTTCGATCGCAAATGCTGCTGTCAGCGATGCGGTTTGTACCTGCTGTCACCTCGCTAAACGTGGATGTATTTGTCACTTTTGAAAATACCGATGACATTTCATTGCTGTTTTCTCAGCAAGTAGACACTGTATTCAGCTGAACCTTTCACATTCGACTTTTATTGTATCTTTCTTGATATTGTTGGCTTCAAATCAGCCTTACGTTGAAAATAATTGTTTGACCATATCTTCAAGTACATTTAACTGGCAAGCAAATCGTTGCTCGTTTGTAGCACTTGGGACAGATTCGCAGAGGGCGAAGTAATAAACAAATCTGCCTTTGAATTTGTATTTGTTTTTACAGATAAGCCTGTGCAATATCGTATTCAAACAACTGATTACTTTGAGAAAAGTTTTAAGTTTGTATTATGTATCTGTTGTTTTGTTCATTACATTGTACTTAATCATTTACTTGCTTGTAACTCAATACCACATGGTATTGCTCCTCAGTATATGTGTGATCCTCTCACTTTGTATCAACCAGGCAGAGTGTGACTCAAATCTTCCAAACAAAAAATTATACAACTAGTGTAAGTTCGAAATCCCTTGGTGGTAGGTCTTTTTTCAATAGCTGGCCCCAAACTTTGGAAAAAACTTTGATCTCATTTGTAAAAGCGCTTCATAAATAATTATCATAATCAGTTATGTTGTATTGTTTTCTTCCTTGTAATCAATTTGAACCCCATTTTGAATTTGTATAGTTTTGTTTTCAACGTGTTTGATACAGTAAAGTCCCAGTTGAAAAGTAAAACAAGCAAAATCTTCTGTACACGACTATCTTCAGACCTACGGGTTACACTGTTTCTGATCAGCAGACTGTTGGTTCGAGTCGAAGTCGCCGGATTGTTTTTTTCCTACGAATTTTGTGTCCCTATATACGCGAAATAAACATGGGCTGGAGGGGATGATTTAAAAGAGGGCACTATCAAAGTAAGTTTTTACAAAGTAGGGTGGGGGGGGGGGGGAATTCGTAAGAAAAAATATAGCGTCCCAGTCTTGACACGTGTGTCGTTACTGCAATTGCTTTGGGCCGCAGGCCCCGTACAGCCTGCCCGGTATGGGGCAGAGGGTGCACCCCCCCCCCCCCCAATGTTCCCATACTATAACACACTATTTTCCTCTTGTATAGAACCCCCCCCCCCTAAAATCCTCAAAATAATTCCCGAGATTCCAAGCACACAATGAAGACACAATGGGGGGGGGGTTACACCATGCCCCATATCGAGCACCAATTGTGTACTATTGTGTATTAGGACTGGTGTGCACGTAAATTAACCCAGAACACTTATCGTGAAAGAGTAGCGGTTAACAAGGGTATGGTTCCCACAGCATGCTTAAAGGTTTCCTCAGGCTTGCGAGCTGCAGTAATTAACTTCACTGACGAGGCATCCTTGGTTTCATTACCAGAAATACAATAATATTGTTAATAATACAAATCATTACTGGTCGCTCTTGATTGTCCCTTGGGTTTCATTATCATAAATATACAATAATGTCTGTGATGTCAAGAAGATGAAGACATTTTAAGTTTCATAATAATGTGGTTTGTGGTAGGATGGACAATCACTAGTTGTGGGATTCACGGGACGCTTTGCGTAAACCAAAAAGTACAGAAGAGATGCTTAATTGAATGATTTGAGGATTCGTAGGATAGAATAACTGGACAATCCAAGAGGAGCTACAGCGTTTGTAATACCGTCCACAACAAAATCAAATGGGGCATGGGTCATTACCCAAACAAACAGCTTAACAAATAAAATGTATGCATGAATGCATGCATTTAAAGGGGCAATGTCGTAGTGATCACAGCGAGTCTGTGGCCAGACATTACATTCTGAACTCTCACCCAGTTACTGCACACGCTTGCGCGATAATAGTCGGGGCGCCCTGTAAAACACTCGATGATGCTATCGGACTGCAGTCCACTGTCCGGTTTTTATTAAATAATTAGTACTCCGCCATTTGTTTATTTTTTTGGTATCTAAAAAAAATCAGCATTCCCCATCTACACCTAGCCAAATAGCATGGTAATGTCTTGTTACCATCCGGGGTCTTTTTCACACACATGGGGTCAATAGCCACACTGGGTGAAATGAATCATATGGTTTCCAGATGTTTTTTTTTCTCTATACTTGTACATTGGCTGTAAGCAGTGACCTGGTTGTTTATTTGGATGAATTGAGTAGGGCCCATATGTAAGGGCCATTTGAAATTGATTGGGATCTCCACAACAATCAATTACACGCAAAATACAAACGGACTGCAGCCTACTGACCGATAGCCTTACCGTGTGATTTGTTTTTGATGATGTCACGCAGGGTTAAAGCTTTTGCTACGTGTAGTAACTAGGTGAGAGTTAATTTGTCCATGTCCGGCCACAAGCAGACTATGCTCACGACGACAGTGCCACGTTAAAGCCCTAAATGGATTTGCACTCGAGAAGAAGAAGAAGAAGAAACAATCTGAAACCAAAATAAAACATGTATGGCAGTTTTCAGCATTTATACCTTGCAGCATTTGACTTCAACCATTGTCAAATGTCTAGACATGCAGGGATCAATGTAAATGTCAAGGTAACATGCCGAAACGACATAATTATAAAAAAGAAGCCACTTTGGTGAATCAAATCGAAATATTATAATTAAATTTGTACTTATTTTTATTCTTCTTCTTTTTCTCTCTCCAAGATAGGAAAATATGGTCACCTATATAAATTAATAGTAATATGGGTCTCTTTCCCCTTATACAAACAAGTTTCAAGATTCTTAACAAACGGGAAAACGATGGGTGCACGTTTGTCGGGATGAAGATTTAAAGAAAGAAGGGTCCACGATGGAGGCCATTAAACACTCGTGCGTGTGGTTGCGTAGAATAATTATTAAATGCATGTTTTTAATAAGCGACTTGTGCCAGTCTACAGATTGAACTGATAGAGACTGTATGACGCTGCTGCCGTGTGGTGCGCCTCACCAAATGAAACACCCCCTGTAGTGGGCAGTGTTCAATATTCAACCCAAACAAATGTTTAAAAACTGAGTAAAACTCTCAGAGGCTGTTGAAGTAAACACCATAATTATCCAACCGACACCCACACTGCAAAAAACGGGCGTGTTAATATTGACACCATAGGTGTTGTCACATATAGGCCTATACCAAAGAGAGAATCAACATTAACATCATATGGTGTTAAAATAACACCGATGTAATAGTGTTGGCAGAGTGTTATTGTCACACCATGGTGTAATTTTTTTATTATCTTGTTTTAGTATAGTTACAACACTCATGGTGTCAATTTAACACATCAGTCTCGTAAACTGAGTTTTCTGATGAATGTCAATGTGGGTTATCCGTAAGTCAGTTCAGGCCGTGCACCGACTTATGCAAGAGTACTAATGTGTTGCGTCAATTGTCAGAGTGTGATAAGTTTTAATTGTTGTGAGACTCTTGCTAAACACGTTGTGTCTCTACTTTAATGTGACAGCGGAGTTTCGTTAGGAGTTAATGACCAACACGTTGTCTACAAGAAACGTTCACTTTTTTTCAGACTGGTGCTTGGACATACAGTTGACCATCAACCAGCCTTGCTTCCATGGGCAGCGCCGCGTCGTATCGATACCTCCCTCGTCACTAACCCCTGGTAGGGAAACAATAATAATCATCGCTGATTGGCTCACCAACAGTTACTGCTTTGCGCACACGCTTGTTTAAACGTTGAGCGATTTGTACGCGCGTGTAAAAATGCACGTATTTCGACGCAATGTTTTTTATGGTCTCCCTAAACTGCGTACATCACATAACATCAAAAATGAACTTATGGGGCCAGTTGCTCTGTGACTTGATGGGTCTTTTCAGAGCGCGCTCTGCGTAGTCACACTGCAAAAACTGTGGTGTTAAAATGTACACCGTCGGTGTTGATTTTAATCCTTTTCAAGGATTCATATTGGGCAAGAATTTCGGTGTTAAGCAACACCTATTTTGGAATCAAAATAAGTTAACACTAATATCGGTGTAGAAATCTAACACCAAGGTGGAGTAATTTAATTCCAAAGTGTGGTTTTTATATTGGGCAAATGTGCTGTGTTTAAACAACACCAATTTTGAATTAAATTAATTTAATTTATATCACGGTGTTTATATTGGAGCAAGAATGCTGGTGTTAAATAACACAAATTTTTTCATTAATTAAATTTTCAATGGTGTTTATAGAATGATGGTGTTAAACAACATGATGGTGTTAAACAAATTGTTACCTTGACATTAAAATTGTTTACAACACCAGACCATATAACCACAAGAGTACTGGGCAAGAAGTTTGGTGTTACTCAACACCAGTACCTGGATTAAATAACATTCAATAAAACTGGTTTTTTAACTAAAAAACCAAAATATGGTGTCAATTCTCAAAGTGGTGTATTAATAAATAACAACAACAAACACAAGTATTTGTTGTTGTGTTATAAACTTCTGATATTATTATTTAAATATAAATATAATATAATATGGAATAAATCATTTTTTTTTTAACAACATATAATATAAAATGATACTAAAGTAATCAAAGTAATCAATGAAATTTAAACAGGAAAGTCTAAACCATCAATACAAAGCATTTAACATCATTTGGCAGAAATAAGTGCACTTTTGATTTCAAGGATCAAGAAAAATATAGTAGTATTGATAATAAACCAACAAACAAACTAGCATAACACCATAACGTAAACAGGAAAAAAAATGTAAAACAGCTGTGGAAGCTAAAATGTACTTCTGAAAAAAAAACAGTAATGTAAACTTTTTTTGTAATCCAATTAGTAGTACACGACAAAGAGATTACCAATCTGTAAGAAAGTTATTTATTTTTAATGAATATTTATTTACTTACTATTTATATTATAATAATCATGACAATACTGAATAAATGACAACCAGCAAAAGATAAATATATAAATAAAAAAGGTTACATAAAATAAAACAAAACTTTGTCTTTATTTTTACATAATGCCTAATTGTTTCATCTTCTAAACTTCTTTTGTTTGTATGTTGTTAAACATGTTTTTTGTTTGAGTTTTACATTTTTCAGATGGAAGAAAAAGGTTTTTACACACTTTGATTTGATTGATCCCAATATACATGTTATTTAATATATATATATAATATAGTCACCAACATATGTTTGTGTCCTTCGAGTTGGTGATATGATGTTGGAATCTCTTTGGTTGATATGGGGGCTACTTTCTCTTGAATCTCGATCTCCACTCACTCATGGGGATGATGTTTGCCCACTGACTGAGGATACTACTCCAGTTGTGTTTACAGGACTTAGAAATTAGATAGAAGGTTGATTTTCAGGTTTCAGGTTCAGGTTTATTTTCCATACCATTAAGCAATAATAAAATAAAAATAGAAAAAAAAGATGTAAAAAAAATTAAATATTTTTTTTTTCCTTCCCTCTTTTCTTTAATAAGCACTATCTCTGTACAAATGTCCTGCAGAAGAAGAAAAAAATGCAGAAGAAAAAAGTGCTATCACACATTATATGACACACAAGACAAGGAAGGGCAAAATTGTATGGGTCATGGTAGACATTTTTCTCCATTTTGACAAGGTAACTTGTTGACAAATTATAGATTAATGTATAAAATATACTTTACTATAAAATAAAATAAATAAAATGACGGTTTCAGGTAAAATAGTAGTACAAGGCTGCTAAAATATTTATGCTCCCTCCTCCCACTCCTCCCTCCCTTCAGCACCATCATCGTTATCCTCTGATCTGATTGGAACATCACATCATTTACAAAATCATCATCATTTTCAACAACATCTTCATCATCAAAAAAATAACATCTTGAATTTTATCTATTTGAAACTTTGTTTCAAGAAAGAAAAAAGAAAGAAAATAGACAACAATTATTTAGGTTATTTTTGTGAAAGGATTCTTTTTTTCTGAACTTTTCCTCCCCTCTTATCCTCTAATCTCTTTTGCCTTCTCATAGTTTGAGTCCTTTCTAGTCCCTCGGTATTATCTCAAGTGCAAGGAATTATTGAAAGAATTTGTAGTGTTTTGACTTGTAGTAAGTTTGACAAGTAAAGAACAAGAAAGATTTCAAGTTTGTCGATTTAACCATGGAAGTAGAATTAAATTCCCACATTTAAACATTTCTCATCGTAAGCCAATATTCTATTGTACACTACGAGACATTGTATTGTCAGCAATCCACCACCAACCATTCACACACCACAAACTGACATTGTAACGGTTACGTGAACGTTGTCTCGGGTTAAGGTCGTCGGTTAAGGTTCTACGTGACAATTGTGTTGTACCATTCGCCCGACACACTTAAGATCGTTAATTCGCCCCGCACCAAACGGGCGAAAAAACTAAAAAAAATCACTTACCCTAAAACACTTCCAAGATCCGCAAACCTCGTCGTTCAACCCCCGAATGGATGGTCCTTTGAGCGTCTCTTGCGAGCGCTAGGCATGTTGGTTATCAAAAACAATTGTTCGGAACACTATTTCTTGGTATAACTGGTGTGACAGCGTGAACCAAAACATCTGTACACGCTGTCTCTTGCCACTACATATTATACTCAGGGCATTCACAGGGCTCCATTCGACACACACAGCGCTTGCTCAAATTAACACCAGTAACATTAGTATTATGTGTTTGGATTGCAAATCAATCAATGCTGTGTCTGTTGGTGTACATATTTAATTCCAAAAGAATAAATAAAACTTGGTGTTGGAAATTTAACACCACAGTTTTTGCAGTGCAGTAACACAGAATGGATCAACCAAAGGACTAATTAAAATATCAAATATATTTTGATAGTTTAAAGTCACAGTTCCAGGGGTCCGTTTTCGCCGTCGTAACCAATAGTTGTTTCGGTTGAACTGACCATCGGTTAACACTGGCCAATGACCGAAACAGTTATTAGTTACAGCCGCGAAAACGTACCCCAGGGGTACGCAAGGCTTTCTGGGAAAGAACAACAGAATGGCACGGCGAGATGGTACACCACTGGAAACAAGGTTGACTATCAACACATCCGGTGCGTAGAGTCGATGACAAGATCATTGGGCTCAAAGCATCCATTAGTTTCATCTCAAAGAGCGAACGGTATTTGAATTACTTGTAAGAAAACACTGCTGCCGTCCTAACTTACTGGGTAGGTTTATCGGTTGTTGTTAAAGCGTTACGCTTAAAGAGGTGCTTTAAGGTCAAGTTCAGTTCAGCAATGCACTCATTTCAGAAAATGAATACACTGAACAAACTGGGGTGTTAAAATTGACACCATGGGTGCTGTCACATATAGATATCGAAGAGAAAATCAAAATTAACTTCATAAGGTGTTCAAATAACACTTCTGAAACTGTTTTTACAGAATTTAGTGTTATTTTAACACCCTAGTTGATTCATGTTTGGTATATTTATGTGACAACACACCATGGTGCCGATTTAACACCTCAATATTTGCAGTGTATAGTCCGTATGAACTTGTGGAAAACCTCTTTACAAGTCTCACGTCAAATTGGTGTAAAATAGTTCTTGATTTAACATCATCTCCAATCAAAACGGCGTTGAAATCCATCCTTTGCCAAGCATTATTCCCTCAAACAAGGCACGATGTCAGCACATGCCGACATTTTAAACATATTTACTACCCATAGAGTACACACCAATTATAATGAAACTCATGTTGGGACTTATGAATGGATATAGAAAACAAGATGCACTTTTGAGAAGCAGATCTAATGTCTGTGTTCAAAAACGGCTACAAAGCAAAGCAACTTGCCTCGCTTTCGCCTGAGGCCTTGATTACAGTTATTCTGAACTGTCACGCTCTCTTCCCCGGCTGCCAGTCAGTGCCCCATTAAAGGTCAAGCTCCTGGAGCCTCAAATATGACGTCATGGTTGTTATCTAGTCCATAGGAAATCTCGCTCCTCATCATGGCCCATTTTCACGGCTCTGCTTATCGTAAGCAAACAATCTGCGCTTACGGAATAAGGGAATTCTGCATTGAATAAATACAGAACTAGAAACACATAATAGTATAAGCATACTTTGCATGTTTAACTTGAAAATTACCACCGAATTTGGATGAAATGTGTTTACAGTTTGGTTGTCTGGTATGTTTATTTAAAACCTGAGTATTGAAAACAATTTTACTCTCCGTAAACAAAATCACTGATTATTTTTTTCTTGATCGTGGTCTGACGGGAGGCGATCTTTCGCATCATTCCGCGTCAAATCCTAATGGGTTGGATCACAATCTACAATAATATTTGGTTTACTCTCGACTAACATCTTGAGAGGGAACTATTTAATTGGTCTAGGATGACTGCCTTAAGGTTGCTTATGATATAAATCAAGTTTGCCTGCCAGGCTTATTTGGTCACGGTTTGTTTGTTTCTTTGTTTTTGTCTTCTCAATCCAACATTAAATATTGAGCTTTCTTACTCCAATCTTCTTCAACGGTGTCTGATTTCAAAGAGCTGCTTTACCCCTAATAATGATTGTCGATATATTGTTAACTGTGGTTGGTCCCGCATGGCTTATATATAATTGACATTCTTTCTGATTACTATTTTCAGAGACTGGTATCCGCACGTTATGTGACCAATAACAATCATGGATTAAAGGCATCGTACACGTTTGGTAATTGGAACCTTTTGTTTGTTTCAAACCTATTTAGTTGTAGATACATACCATAAAACTAACCTGTGAACATTTCATTTCAAAAGGGGGTAGCGTTTTTGAGATAATGCCGAAAAAACAGGAGCGGTAATGTCCACGCAGGAAGAATAATCTGCATTTAAATACACACTCTTAGAAGCGTCACGCGTAACGCTTCTCAGATTATGTTTTAGGGGACAACAAATTATATTTTGTTGTTCATATCCCCAGTACTTCGAAGTGGAAGGTATCTCGAAATGCATCACACTATCCGAGGCTGCTGAAGTCTTTTACCAAGTAAGTTTGTATTGCCATTAATTATCACAGTCATTACCAAACGATGCCTTAACAAACCTGTGAATGTTTAATTAAGCTGAATAGGCCATCTGAATTACGAGATGAACACAACAAAGAAGTTAAAAACATACTTATATACATGTGGGTTTTGGTTTTGCTTTCAAACACCGAGTTTGGAAATTGCGAGATCATCATATAACTATTTAATCATTTCTCAAATAGTGCAGTATTTTATGCAAACCTTTTAAACTTTGAAGTCATGTGCAAATTTGTGAACACTTATGTTTTAGATCATATCAATATTGTGCATAACCTTAAAGGCATCGTAGGCTTACACGTTTGGTAATGATTCTGAACATTAATGGCAATACAAACTTACTTGGTAAGAAGTACAGCATCTTTGGATAGTATAATGCATTTTGAGAGACTTTTTACTGCGAAGGACTGCGGTTATGGAAAATTATATCACTTTTTATCCCCATTTTTTGTTGAATATTGAGAAGCGTTACGGTTACGCTTCTCAGAGTGTGTATTCTAATGCAGATTATTATTCCTGCGTGGACATAACCGCTCCAGATTTTCGGCAATATCTCAAAAACGCCACAACCTTTTTAAATGAAATTTTCACAGGTTAGTTTTATGGTATAGGATTGAAATAAAACAATAGGCTCAAATTACCAAACGTGTACGATGCCTTTAAGATAAACTATTGTTTTTAGTAATAATAGCTTCACTAAAAAGGGCTCTTGGTTAAAAATTTGTGTTGAATAGATACATATGTTTGTATACGTAGCTTAACTTTAATAAGGTTGTACACGGTTTGAGATGGGTGGTGTGTGTCTGGGGGTGTCGGCAATCTCTTTCCCACGGGCAGCGCGCCTCATTGATCCTGCTCGCCACTAACCCCGGAAGGGAGACGCTGACGTTGATTGGCTTCCGAAAGTGGCTGCTTTAACGTTGACATAATTTGATGTTTTTACGCAATCGAACTGTAAACACCTTTTTTTTCATACCTCCTTTAAATGTATTATACAGGATTGATAAAAAGCATCGTTGTTAAATTTTACTCTGGCAGTTTATTGATTATGAAGTTAATATACTATAACCATTTTGTATGTGAATTATTTTCCTCTGAAATTAAGTCATATTCGATAAATTTGTAACTGAAAACCTAAACGAAAAAAAATATACGACAAATCACCAAAATAATGTCATATTATAAGATAGACCATCGAATCATTTGTAATACTATAATGTGTTATTTGTCATAAGACCAATCATACAATTATTTGTAATTTGTATAGAATAAACAAAAATGCAGCTTATTTCGATTGTTTTAACCAAAATTAAGGACAATGTTTTTTACATGGTGACAAATGAGCATGGTCTTTAACCAGTTTCTCCTGACTCATACAACGGATTAACCCCAATTTATCACAGGTTTGGTATTTCATATTTATGGTGTTGATCACACAAAACATGAACACTGTCTGTGACTATTTTTGGCAGCTCTACCAATCACGTATAATACCTTTAATTCGAAGCAGTTAAACGTAATGCAAGAACAAAGAAGATTGAGAGAATCCCAGTTGCTTTGTGATTACTGTCGCCTATTTTGCCGACTGCATGATTGAGGCTGAGGGTAGAGTGGATCAACTACATGGCTTACTAAACATGTGACCTATTTTTAGGTGTTCGGGCATATCGGCCCGGAACACCTCTTGTTTTTTTGTCTTTTTTAATACTTCTTCTTTTTCTTCTTATTATCCCCCGCGAGTTTCCGCTAACAAAAGCACACTTCCAAAACTCATATAAACTTGAAACTTCACATTTAGTTAGATAGTTTAATATTCATAAGGAGATGAAACCGTTGCAATGACGTCATGGTGACGTCATCAGGTATCGAATTAGAAGCCTTTTAAGTATAAACAGTGACCATATGCTAATCACGATATTTCATTAAATAGTTCAGCTATGATGTTTATATTTGAGCATCTGATAGATCAAGACAAGGGCAACATTTGAACAATTTATTGCAAAAATCGGATGACCTTAACTTCCGGTCGTACCGGAAGGTCAAAGTTTGCCTTTGTTTTTTTCGTCAAAAAACATTTTTCGGGATTATTTACAGCATAACTCAAGATTGAAAATTAATTGAAACTCATCAGACAATTGAACCTCAATATCAAGACGACACAAACTTGATAATGTCATTATGACGTCATCAGGTATCACTTAATATTAAATCAAAGTTTAAAATTTGAAATTAATCATAACTCGTGAACCACGTGTTGAAATTTTACACTCTATACATCATCGGAAAGTTCTGTTAATTTTCAACGAAAGTTACACAGAGCATGGCCCCATTTGACCTTGACTTCCGGCTCAAACCGGAAGTTGAATTTGTTTTTTAAATTCATATCTCAAGAACTACTTATACTTTAGTCAACATGTTTACATCAGGCTGTATGCCATTCAGCCTTCGCAAACTTGTTCACAGACATGTTACCATTTTGACCTTAACTTCCCGTCGAAATCGGAGAGCTGTTGATAGTATAACACATTGTAGAAAACGGCTCCCTCTGAAGTTACTTAGTTTTTGAGAAAGAAGTAATTTCTCACTAAAATAATAAAAAAAACTTATTGCAAGAAGTTTGTATTCCTATCTGAAAGTACGCAAATTTGTACAACAACGGTGTTTTTTTTCGTTTATCATTTTCTTGCAACTTCGATGACCAATTGAGCCCAAATTTTCACAGGCTTGTTATTGTATGCATATGTTGGGATACACCAAGTGAACACACTGGTCTTTGACAATTTCCAAACGTTTGCAGTGCCTTTAAAGCCAGATTGATTGAATAAATACATGCAATTGAACTTATAACAGCCTGTGTGTCTATTTGATGCATGCAGAGCGGCGCCGAGGAAACATGATATTCCCCACGCAAGCAGTGGACGGGAATTAATATAACTTGTTATTCTGTGCAATTAATTGGCTTCTTGTTTTAACGTTGTTGAGTGCTTATTGTTTTAATAGTGGAGTGTATTTTTTTGGCAACAAATGTTTGCCTTGTCTTGTTTTGTAACAGAATCGCATCTCGTTACAGAACTCTGCCGCCTTAATGTTGTGTGTCTTCTGGCTCTCTTAAACACATTCCCAGTTTTGTGCAGATCAAAACGTAACAAAGTGAAGTTAAGTTCAGACATAGAGTCGTCACGTTGCCGTCACATTACGCCATTTATCAGCTACCGGTAAGACCACCTGTTGACTTTGACGTTAGTGATGACTAGACAAGTCGTGCTTTAAAGAATATTTTGTAAATTTCCAATAAATATTATAGTGAATACAATAATCATTAAAGGCACTGAACACGTGCCAAGACCAGTGTTCTCACTTGGTGTACCCCAACATATGCATAAAATAACAAGCCCGTGAAAATTTGGGCTCAATTGGTCATCGAAGTTGCAAAAAAAAAAAATGATGAAAGAAAAGACACCCTTGTTGTTCAAGTTTGTGTGCTTTCAGACAGGAATACAAACTTCTTGCACGAAGTTTTTAGTGAGAAATTACCTCCTTCTCAAAAACTACGTTACTTCAGAGGGGGTCGTTTCCTACAATGTGTTATAATATTAACAGCTCTCCGTTGCTTGTTACCAGGTAACTTGTTATGCTAATATTTGTTTTGAGGCATTACCAAACGTGTACGATACCTTTAATAGCCCATTATTATTATTATTATTATTATTATTATTATTATTATTATTATTATTATTATTATTATTATTATTATTATTATTATTATTATTATTATTATTATTATTATTATTATTATTATTATTATTATTATTATTATTATTATTATTATTATTATTATTATTATTATTATTATTATTATTATTATTATTATTATTATTATTATTATTATTATTATTATTGTTATTGTTATTGTTATTATTGTTATTGTTATTGTTATTGTTATTGTTATTGTTATTGTTATTGTTATTGTTATTGTTATTATTATTATTATTATTATTATTATTATTATTATTATTATTATTATTATTATTATTATTATTATTATTATTATTAATTATTATTAATTATTATTATTATTATTATTATTATTATTATTATTATTATTATTATTATTATTATTATTATTATTATTATTATTATTATTATTATTATTATTATTATTATTATTATTATTATTATTATTATTATTATTATTATTATTATTATTATTATTATTATTATTATTATTATTATTATTATTATTATTATTATTATTATTATTATTATTATTATTATTATTATTATTATTATTATTATTATTATTATTATTATTATTATTATTATTATTATTATTATTATTATTATTATTATTATTATTATTATTATTATTATTATTATTATTATTATTATTATTATTATTATTATTATTATTATTATTATTATTATTATTATTATTATTATTATTATTATTTTTTTTTTGGGGGCTGCAATGGAATGATTAAAAGACCATTATATATACAAAACTAAAAAGAAAACAAACAAAACAAGAGGACTTAGAACGAAAAATACAACTTTTCCCCATCATGTGGCACAAAAATTTATTTTACAAACAAATTCAACAAAATCATCATCATAAAGTCTTGTTTTTTCCAAAAGAATCATCATTTCTTTTGTGCTGGAACAACAACTTCACAATTTTTTATCAGAAACCAGATTGATTCTGGAGATTTCTGCATCTGGTTCCAGATAGAATTTGTTTGCCGTATCCCAATATTTTGTTACTGTCGTTGAGATAAAAGTGTTTATTACCTATACTTACGAAGCTTTTTCCAAACCTCTTTCCAGTCAATAATGTTTTGACGAATATTAAGCTTAATTGGCCAGGTCTTTTCAGCAGTTGGCTGAAAAAAGCGGTCTATAACCACTTATAAATAGTTTCTGTTAACAAATCATCACTGACATGTTTCCTTAAACCTGACATAATTTTCCTGCATTTATTGGGTTGATGTGACATTTCTGGCCAATTCCTGAGCAGTTAGAAGATTGCCATTATTCATGACATGTTTCAGACATACCATACCATGTTTGTTGTTTTTTTTTTTTAGTTTTTTTTTTTTTGTCTGTATTGGTAATGACAGTATGTTCCGGTATCCTAATGGCTTCATTAATACAAGTCACGTTTGGTTTCATCACACCATTGGCCTTTTGAAGGCCAGCACAAGCTCTCTATAAAAAAGGCAATTTAGAGCCAATCAGTTTAGCATTGTTAAAGACAAACCACCTGAGTGATTTGATCGGGTGTTCGCCTTGTTTGAAAAAAAACGAAAAAATTTCCCATTCTCGGTCTCTCGAGCTGATTTTGAAGCCATAACAAGCATCAAGTCAAGTTTACATGAAATGTTGATTAAACCAGTTGATATTTGGGGCAAGGGACCACTGAACCATAATACGCTAAGCTGCTACCAATGAAACTATTCACAACAACAGCTTTCCTTTCATAGTCAGTGACCTTTCTTTCCATCTATTCAGAACAAAATGTCTTCTGGTTTGACACCATTTCCAAAATAAATGCCAAGAATTTTAATCTTTTTGATTATTCCAATAAATTCCTGGCTTATCTGTTCTGTTTTTCCAGCGTGTTGAATAATTTGATATTGAACAAGTTGCCCTGGAAGGATCACACCTTTAACTCCATTGTTACCTCTGATCAAGTAAGCTAGGCCTTCACATATGGCATATAAAGAGGAGGGAAAGCGCACCCTCCTGTCTTACCTCTGGTCGCTTGAAGGGGCTCGGTAAATGATTATTATTGACATTGATGTAACCGTGGATTGCTGTATAAAATTTCAATCCACCTTCTCAAACCTCAGAATTCTATTTTTTGCATCATGGGGCAACATATATTTTCATTCATACGGTCAAAAGCCTTTTCTTGATCAATGCTAACAATGGCTGTTTTAAAATTAACCTAATTAAGGCTCTATTCATAGAGTCTTCAAGAAAATCACTCTTTATGAGATACCAGTTATTATTATTATTATTATTATTATTATTATTATTATTATTATTATTATTATTATTATTATTATTATTATTATTATTATTATTATTATTATTATTATTATTATTATTATTATTATTATTATTATTATTATTATTATTATTATTATTATTATTATTATTATTATTATTATTATTATTATTATTATTATTATTATTATTATTATTATTATTATTATTATTATTATTATTATTATTATTATTATTATTATTATTATTATTATTATTATTATTATTATTATTATTATTATTATTATTATTATTATTATTATTATTATTATTATTATTATTATTATTATTATTATTATTATTATTATTATTATTATTATTATTATTATTATTATTATTATTATTATTATTATTATTATTATTATTATTATTATTATTATTATTATTATTATTATTATTATTATTATTATTATTATTATTAATTATTATTATTATTATTATTATTATTATTATTATTATTATTGTTATTGTTATTGTTATTGTTATTGTTATTGTTATTGTTATTATTATTATTATTATTATTATTATTATTATTATTATTATTATTATTATTATTATTATTATTATTATTATTATTATTATTATTATTATTATTATTATTATTATTATTATTATTATTATTATTATTATTATTATTATTATTATTATTATTATTATTATTATTATTATTATTATTATTATTATTATTATTATTATTATTATTATTATTATTATTATTATTATTATTATTATTATTATTATTATTATTATTATTATTATTATTATTATTATTATTATTATTATTATTATTATTATTATTATTATTATTATTATTATTATTATTATTATTATTATTATTATTATTATTATTATTATTATTATTATTATTATTATTATTATTATTATTATTATTATTATTATTATTATTATTATTATTATTATTATTATTATTATTATTATTATTATTATTATTATTATTATTATTATTATTATTATTATTATTATTATTATTATTATTATTATTATTATTATTATTATTATTATTATTATTATTATTATTATTATTATTATTATTATTATTATTATTATTATTATTATTATTATTATTATTATTATTATTATTATTATTATTATTATTATTATTATTATTATTATTATTATTATTATTATTATTATTATTATTATTATTATTATTATTATTATTATTATTATTATTATTATTATTATTATTATTATTATTATTATTATTATTATTATTATTATTATTATTATTATTATTATTATTATTATTATTATTATTATTATTATTATTATTATTATTATTATTATTATTATTATTATTATTATTATTATTATTATTATTATTATTATTATTATTAAAGTGGTGCAATAACTCAATGTAACGTGATTTTCTGTCTTCACCAATAGATTCAATATTACATTAGCACGACAGAAGACATAATAATAATAATAATAATAATAAGACTTGTAATGCGCACATATCCACCCTGCTGGGTGTTCAAGGCGCAGTAAAAAAAAAAAAAACAAAAAAAACAAAAAACAAAACAAAGACAAAACAGACACAACAAAATTAGTCCTTGAAAACCTGTGACATAAGATAAGTTTTGAGAAGAGATTTGAATTTTGTGGTACAAAGACAAGATCTAAGATTAAGCGGTAGAGAGTTCCAGATGCGTGGCGCAGCTGAAGAAAAAGACCTGTCACCCCATGAGTGTCGAGACTTGGGTTTAATGAGGAGAAGCATGGAACTTGATCGAAGATTCCTTGATGGAGTGTAAACTTGAAGTAGTTCAGAAATATAGTGGGGAGCCTTGCCATTAAGTGCTTTGTGGACAATGAGCATCAGCTTGAAGATGATTCGTTGAGAGATAGGGAGCCAATGTAGTTGTTTCAGAATGGGGGTGATAGAACAGGATTTTCTAGACAGTGTCACAATGCGGGCAGCGGTATTTTGGAGGCGTTGAAGACGGGAAATCTGGTTGTTAGGAAGACTGTAGAGAAGAGCATTGCCGTTGTCAAGACGAGAAGTAACAAATGCATGAATGACCTTTTCAGTGGCACTTTTGTCCAAGTACTTGCGAATCTTACCAATATTCCTGATGTGATATGATGACAGACGAACGATGTTGTTGATGTGTGGTTGAAGTGTCATCGATGAATCAAAAATAACCCTAAGTTCCGAGCTTGCAGCGAGGGAGCTATCCGAGCATCACCGATGGAAATGTATGGCACTGAAACCTTTGTTAACTGTGGACGTGACCCAAATAGAAGGAACTCTGTCTTATCATCATTTAACTTCAGGAAGTTTTGTTGTGACCAACGTCGAATCTCTTGGATGCATTTCTCAAGTCTTGCAATAGATGCATTGGCGTTTTCTTGAGAAGATTTAAACGTGATGTATAGCTGAGTGTCGTCTGCGTACACATGGTAATTCAGATTAAATTTCAGGATGATGTCACGAATCGGTAAAGTGTACAGCGTAAACCACTGCGGGCCCAGTACCGACCCCTGTGGCACAGAGTAGTTCAAAACAACAGGGTCTGATATTGCGGTGCCAATACATACATGCTGAGTTCTATTGTAGAGATACGATTTGCACCATGCTAGGGCTGTGTCCTCTATGCCAAGGTGATTCTGGAGCCGAGATAGAAGGATGTTGTGATCAACAGTGTCAAAGGCAGCACTCAAGTCTAGCAGGACTAGTGCTGTTAGGTTACCATTGTCCATTGCAGAAAGAATATCGTTGCTCACACGGACTAGTGCAGCTTCTGTCCCATGGAAAGGCTTGTATGCTGACTGGAACACGTCGGACAGGTTGAAATTATGAATGTGATCAGAAATGCGTGATGAAACTACTCGTTCGATGACTTTTCCAAGATATTTTAAGTTTGCAACCGGTCTGTAGTTTTGAATATCTCCTTGTCCAGGTTTGGTTTCTTGATGAGCGGCCTGATGTAGGAAACTTTGAGGCTATCGGGGAAACAACCGGAACTGAGAGATTCGTTTACAAGATTAGTGATGTAGGGTAAAAATATATCAATGTTTTGCTTCATCATGGATGTTGACACTGGATCCAGCTCACAGGATTTTGAAGGAGATTTCATAATAACCCTTTGAATCTCAGCAACAGTGGCAGGCTCAAACACAGATAGTCTACACTCTGGTTGAAGATGTGGCAATGTCTGCGGCACGTTGTAAGGGACTGATGAAAAAGATGAGCGGATGTCTGAAATCTTGGTGACAAATATTTCTGGAATTCATTTGCCAAGTCCTGATCATTGTAAGTGGATGGAAGGACGGGGGTTTTGGGTTTGAGCAACAACTTACCAATTATCTTGAAGAGCTTCTTTTGATCTCCTGAGGATTCTTGTACTTGGGATGAATAATGGGTGATCTTTGCCTGGTTGATCAAATTCCTGACTACTTTGGATTGGTTGCGATATTCTTGTCGTTGTATTTCCAACTTGCCATTTTTCCGCCATTTCCGCTCAAGTTGACGACAGATCTTTCTTGCTGTACGAATATCATCATTGAACCAAGAAACTTCAGTTCGGACCTTGACCGATCTTGTTTTCCAGGGTGCGTATTTATCCAAGATGTCACTGATAGTACTCTCATATTGGCTGACATAAGAATCCAAGCAGTCGTGATAAATTTCCAGCTTTGCTAAATGAGTTCCTATGTCGCGGAACACTTCAGGAGAATTCACATGTTTCCACTGTCGGCTCTTTATAGTGACGGTTGGGACTTTGGGCTTGCACAGACTCAAGTTACACATGACTGCATAATGGTCTGAGAATCCAGGTAGAATAACAAAGTTTGAGACAATAGGTGGGGTGATGTCACGAGTTATGACAAGGTCCAGGCAATGACCGAGACGATGAGTCGGCTCCTTGATATGCTGGGTAAGACCGAAAGCCTGAAGTAGATGCTTAAACTGGTTTGCATTGGTATTGTGGATGTCATCAACATGAATGTTAAAGTCACCGGTGATGATGATTTCCGATGGATGAAGGAGATATTCCAAAATCAAATTCTCAAATTCCTTAAGAAAACTTGAGAAAGTCACATGTTGGCCGTTAGAATCTCTTTCAGGTCTGTATACAATGACAAGGCGAACAGATTTAGAGTTTCCGGAAACCTCAGCATGAAGAGATTCAAAAGTTGTGTATTGGACGTCATTACTTTTCACAGAGACAGATAAAGTAGATCTGTACAGTATTGCAACTCCTCCACCGGTCTTGTGAGGTCTTGGGATGTGATGAAAGTAGTAGCCAGCAGGGGTACACTGACGACATGTTAAGTTGTCATCTGGTCTCAGCCATGTTTCTGAAACGGCAACAAGGTCCAGATCTTTTTGCAGAACAAAATCAGTAAAATCGTCATACTTGTTACAGATGGACTGTGTGTTCAGAACACAAAGGCTGAGTTGAGATTTGGCAGGAGTCACTGCTAGAACAGATGGGGGTGTAACTTCAGGTATAGGGAGTTTATGAACAGTTTATGACATAGCTTCCCCGTGTCATAATTATATATTGACTAAAACAAAACAAAAACAAAAACGAAATAAATAGCAAATTACATTGTAATTCAATAGATGTTAACTTTGCATCAAGGAAAACGAATTTAGTTTGTTTTGACCCTTACACCGATGTGGAATGAGCACTGCATACTCAGTGCTTTCCCGAGTTCATTAATTGCTGCTCGCGGTGTATTTTGTTTGCTCAGTGAAAGGGTTCTGATTATATCAATTAACGGCATTTTGTGAAATCTATGTAAAACCCTCGGCCTGGTACTTTTTTTAACAGTGTGTAAACAAATTTTGTGAACTCTACCAACAAATCGGTCAACATTCAAAGTTCCCTAATGATACATTAGCATGACAAATGTAAAATTACCATGGGGAAAAACGCCTAAACAATATATTAATATGGCTGCCCCAAATGAACAAAGTTTAGTCCGAACTTGTTGGACCAACCTCCAGAGTTTGCTAGATTGTAAGATGTCCTGTGGGTTTCGACCTTGCATTAATTTATTGTATCATACATTTATTCGATCTGCAACATTTCTTTAATCAATTATTAAACAGAATGTTTAGTATTTCATTTTTTCAAAGATAGCGACTGCCGTTCAGTTATGCAAACTATCCAAAGCTGTATTCGCATTAGACTGAACTGTAACAGTATGCAGTAACGTAAGCGATTGTAAACACATAAGCTCGTAGGCCTACTTGTGTTGTTTTTTTGTTTTTTTTTTTTTTTTTTTTTTTAGGGGGGGGGGGGAGAGGCTGGAACTTAAAGGGGCTGTGTCGTCATGATCGAAACAGATCTGTGGCTGAACATGGATTTATAAACCCTCGCCAGTTACTACACGGACGTATCGACGGGTGCGCGAGCTGGAATGGGTAAACAATGATGACGTCATCTAGCAACAGCACACACTTTTCGCGTTCACGTTCACGTAACGAGCAACTAAACCTGTATGATGCGGAGGTCGTACGCGTGTAGTAACTGCAGTAAATCCATGTACAGCCACAGGCCTGCTTTGATAATGACGATACATTCCCTTTAAAATGTCGGTGGTATGGCTGGCTCAGCGATCTCTATTTTGCTGCATAGATCCAACGGCTTGGGCCTCTTCGTATGTATAGTTCTGCTCAAGGCGGTCGCAGTTTTCACTCCAAAATGACGGCGTAAACTCACACGGATACATGCAGGCCTACTGTACGATGTGCGTAGTTTGTGTGTCACACTGAGCACGACGCCCGTACTACTTCTGTGCGTGGGTCATCCGCACTACTCACAGATTTTTTTTTTTTTTTCAAGTGGTACCCCACAGAGGATCTCTTCAGAAAAGGGAATAATAGAACAACAATGGATGTACCCCGTAAATGCCATATGTAAGGGTGTCTGTTCTCATATGGAGGCCGCCAGTCCGAGTCTTGACTGGTACACATCTCACACCACGCAATCACGGTTTACATACCATGCATGTGTACATAGACTGCACATAGCTTGGGCGGGTAGCGCAATAACGCAATAGCGCAAATGGAAAACAAGCTAAACAACAAACAAATAAATAAGTATTACTCCAGCGCCTTGGTCCAAGGCTACGCATGCACAAGACCTTGAAGTCGTCACACAGAAGAGGCGGCACTTTTGTAGCTCAGGGGGAAAAACAAGCAAAAAGATTAATCAGGAAGTGGTTCTTTATGCTCAATATATTATTGTATTCCTTGTGTGCTTCGTTTTAAAATGTGCACCGAAACAGGCATGGCACGCGTTGGCAATGTGTTATGCGTGTTTGAAATGGCGTCCACTGACTTCAACGAACCCACGCAACCCGCTATCTAGTCGTTATACCTAAACTAGTATCGGTGATCATTAACACCGCGTTGGTGTTGTCACATCTAGATACCAAAATAATCAATTGAATAACACCAGATATTTTGTCTGTGAACGCATGACGTTATAGACTGCACGTTTGTCAAATTTTCATTACAAAAATGTTGTATGCCGCGAGTCTCACTTTCAGTCATGTTAGACTTTTTGTATTATTGACAATGTGCATGTAAAGTTTGGAGCCTGTCTATTTTGTGCGCGCATCCATCACGTGAAACCACACATTGGAATCCGAGACCGTGATTTGCTTTCAAAATGCATTTTGTTTGAGGAGTAAAGGCGGGTGTATTAGTTTAACCAAACAACAATATTAACACCTTAAAACTAAAGCAGTATCACCGTTAAGCTATCATGCAAGCTAACCGTCCATTGGAAAAGCATTAGAGGACATACCTTGCATAACTCTATCAGATTTATAAAGGCGGTGTTTTTTCAATAAACATTGATGCAAAAGTATTACATATAGTAAGATTAAGGTTTTCTTCTAATGTTTCTGACATGATATTTGTGTGTACACTGTCACAGAAACAAGCAGCCAACAACAAACCCCCATGCTTTATACATAATCTCTGTGGACCGTGTGCTCGTGTAAAGTACGCGCTTCTTGCAAAATGAGACCAGACTATTTGTAATGTCTCTTTCTGCCATTCGATTCATCAATCTCTAATTTTAACCATTTTGTGGGGTTAAATTAATGAAGTAGGGAAATTCCTTATGGTTCCCATTGGACTTTGTACTGTTAAGTTGCCAAGAAATGACCGGAACTTGACCCACCAGAGACCAATACGAAACACGGCAGGTCAAACCACAAGCCGACGGAGGCAGACTAGAGAGAATGCATTAAATTGATCATCTGTCATGCAAGGCAAATTGCATCGATATTTGCATAGGCTTTGATCGCGTGGACTGTGTTGATTATCTCCAAAGAATAATACAGACCGGAGCTTCATGCTTCGGCAGATGTTAGATCGTAAAGATTGAATACAAATCTATTTCAAATCAATCCAGTCATTAAGATGCGCATATGCAGCCTCTTTGTGTTTAAGATTTGTGTTAATACTTTGAATGGCTGAATAGGATAACAATTAATTCCATTCCTGTATGAGCGCGTGGGTTTGTCCACCTTGAGGACATGTGGTTGAACTGTGTATAGCTGTCATTGATTGCCTGTGTACGCTGATATAATCAGTTCCTGTTGACGACAAAACAAACTGTACTCTAAAGTGGTTTACTTATGCGATTGGAACCAATCAAACCTCTCTTCCCGGTGGGCTTTATAGTTTCCGTTGGAAATGAGACAATGAACTTTGTTTGAGGGGGGAATTGGTCGCACACAAGTCATCATGTAGGAACTGAAACCATTTAAAACAAAATCAGTTTGGTTTCATTATACTTTATCAAGCTTTGTTGTTTGTTTGTAATAGTTTCACGTCCTATTATGTTTGTCCGATCGGCCTGTTTATGTCTGTCCACATACTGATTACTACAAGCATAGAGAAAGTACACGCCTCGGCTTATCGAATCAGCCCCTACAAACCCCGGTTTATCAAATCGGCCTCCATACTATGTCCTTTCTTTGCTTTTTCAAGCCTATTATTATCTGAGAGCACAACGGCCGGATACGGCTTTAATACAAACAAAGAGGCCGCAAACGACTGCAAACAGGCGCGGATCCAGGGGCGTGGGGGCGCACGCCCCCTTGCCAGGAAAAAAAAAACAAAAAGGAGAGAGAAAACAAATTTCAGAAGTCATACTCATTAGTGCATTGGCAATTTCGCAGTGCAGAAAAAATAAAATGCTGTCTGGGGATGGCGCGGTCTTTCATTCTGAAAAAAAAATCACGCCCCCCCGTTTGGAAAATCCTGGATCCGCCCCTGGCAAATCTGACATACTTCACTCACACAACAAGGTTAAAGCATGGAGCAAAATATTGCTCCATGGTTAAAGTGATGGTCATGTCCTGAATTGAAGGTTTCCAATGTCCTCATGTTTAGATGATGACTTTCCCATCAAGGGAACTCGGCAAACTCCCACAAGGGGATATAAACGCCAAGCTGGCAACAGCCAATCCCTCTCATACAAACATTGGTTTAACGTCTATGATTATGAATTACACAAATCAACAAATTGTGAATCACTAACTAGACGACAATACTTATTCTAGTCATTGTGAAATCAGCGGTTAGATTGGTAGGATTCGAACCCACAACCTTGTGATTGCAAGTCCTGCAGTCTAACCACTGGACCACGGTGACATGTTAAAGCAAAATCAAGGTCTCTTACAAAACCGAATTTCTAATTCATATTTTGTGTGCAGACACTTTTACAATACAACAAATTTGTCAAACACTTAACAATATTACCCCTGTCTGGTTGCAACGATGATAATTATACAGAAATGAATGGTCTATACGGGGTCTCAGACTGTTCTGTTTATTACCTTGCATATTGCATCACTTTGTTTATGATGTAAATCAATGTAAAATTGATTGAATTATTGATTGAATGTATACACTATATCTAGACTGTGGTCAAAGGTGAGAAGCGAACAGGGGTGTCTCAGCCTAATGCACGGCCAGATGATCTGAGAGACACTAAACTCGCTTGGCTATCGCGGTATCCATGCTGCAAGAATAATACCATGGGTAACATGGGAGTTTATAGCTGTATTGTGTGGTCAACCATGGAGGTAGGAATGGGTCAACAAGCTGTTAGAAAGGTGTCAGGCTAATACAATTGTCTTGTTTACTATAGGCGCTACTGAGAGATGGCTGGATTTGACTTTTTTTGTTGTCTCTAATTATAACCAAATTAATTAAACATTAATTAAACAAACACAATTAATCATAGACATCTAAGATGTCAAAAAATCATCGGGAAGTGAAAATATAACAATATTTGAACTGCAGGAGGGGCGGGCGTCACACACGGGTGGCACAGTCCAACAGTTAGCAAGATTGTAGGGTCCCCTCCAGTTAAAGGCACTGTACAGGTTTGGTAATTACTCAAAATAGATATTAGCATAAAAACTTACTTGGTTACGAGCAACGGAGAGCTGTTGATAGTATAAAACATTATGCGAAACGACTCCCTCTGAAGTAACGTAGTTTTTGAGAAAGAGGTAATTTCTCACTAATTAATAGTAAAAACTTCTTGCAAGAAGTTGTTATTCATATCTGAAAGCACACAAATCTGTCACAACAAGGGTGTTTTTTCTTTCATCATTTTCTTGCAACATCATTGACCAATTGAGCCCAAATTTTCACAGACTTGTTATTTTATGCATATGTTGAGATACACCAAATGAGAACACTGGTCTTTGACAATTACCAAACGTGTACGATACATTTAAAGGAAGGTACACGTGTTATTGTTTTTTTACAGGAAATATTAATCTCGTTTCCTAGTGTTCACTAAGCAAATCATAGAACCAATATGTGAAAATGTCATCAAATAATCATGGATTATGGTCAGGATTAGAGATCGGTTCAGTTACGAGTCAGGGATTTAATGCATTGTATGCATCACTGGCCTATGCTCAATTCATTTCATTTATTATTAACTCTAGTTGTGAAGCCAATGACTCTGAGAAAATCGAACCGAATCACTATAATAGCCAATAACCCTTATTCAGAGAAGACACGGAAGCCACGGCCGTGGAATGGTCTTGACAAGGTATTACAAACCCAGCCGTCTGTGGGTCAGTTCAAATCCACTTTTAAAACACTGCTGGTTTCCAAATACTCAGCTTACTTTCCTTTCTTGTATGCATTCCTGCCTTATTACCAATCTGTGGAGTTATATAATATTCATGTCGTCCCTCTTAAAAACCCCTTCTATCATTGTTGTTATTACCACCTTTGTTTTAGTGTTATTATCATCAGCTTTATTTCGTCGTTCAACTTATTCCTCTTTAAGTTAAAATGTTAATATTTGTTTGTTTTTTGTTTTGTTTTGTATTTGTCAGATGGGAATTTCAATACAAGCCCCCTTTTGGCTTCTGAAAATGCCCCCATATTGGTTTAATCCGTCTCCATTTCATTATATTATGTTCATGTAATTATTTTCTTGTTTTCATTATTTATTTATTTTTCTCCAAATCAGTTCTTGGTTGTTTTTTATTTAAATCATTGTTCAAATTTATTTATTGTTCTCCTTTTTCTTTCACCAATATGGAAATAAATGTCCAGTTGAATTGAAAAACAAATTGAAGGTTCAGTTTTAGATGTAGGAGGAAAACCCCAGAGAATTATTCCACCTGGGAAAACCTACAAGTGGAAGGCGCGAAAATACACCACTTCGCCAACCCGCCCATTATAGCAGCAATCATAGGGTGTCATGACCGAGCAGTTTAGAACATCGAATTCAAGTTCTGGTGGTTAAGTCATCGGGGTGTGGGATCGAATACCGGTCGTGACACTTGTATCATTGAGCAAGATACTTCACTATGATTGCTTCTCTTCACCCAGGGGTATAAATGGGTACCTGCGAGGGTAGAGGTTGATATTGTGTTTGAAAAAGCCTTCGGAGCGCTACGGCAGCTGAGAAAGATTAAAGGAATGTTATATTGGCCCATTGACCAGGGCACTAATCTTAAGCGCATTGATACGTTATTGTAAACTGCGCTGTATAAGAACTAGTTAGTATAATAAGTATTAATCAAAATACGCAATGGTGATTTTGTGATGCTCTTCACAACGCGTTTATCTCAGCATTGAGAGCTTTTCTGACACAAAAGTAATACAATAAATAAATCTCTGGGGATTGGAACTGGTATACTGCAAATACCTGGGTGTTAAATTTATTAAATTGGTGTTTGTGATGGCAACACCGCCATGGCGTTAGTTATCCACATTACTATGTTGTCGGTGAAATTAACACATTCGTTTTTGCAGTGTATGAACTCTTCATCGATTGTATATACGGGCGTTTTATTACTTTACGGTAAGTATACTGAGATACACTATGAATTATGAATAATTGTAAATGTAATTAGGGTGCTTCGGTAATAAAAGCTATAGCGGGCACCAATTATCGTAAATGGCGCGTTGCCTTCGGATTAGGCGCTTCGGGCTATAAAAGCGTTAGTTATTAAAGGCATTGTACACTTTTGGTAACAGCTCAAAATCAGTGTCCACATTTTGTGTGATTCAACATATGCATTACAAACAAACCTGTGAAAGTTTGAGCTCAATATTGGTTATCGAGGTCACGAGAAAATAGTGAAAAGAGATTTTATGTGTTTTCTGGGTTTTTTCAAACATCGAGTTTTTATCGCGCTTGATACCAACCGTTGTTTTACTCATTTCTCAGAAACGATAGCATTTTAGGCAGAAATATTTCAAGGAACTCTTTCTACCATTACTTACATAAATCATGTAAGTTATGTGTGAATCTGCGAACATGTGTTTTTCGATCTTACCAATAGTGTACAGGGCCTTTAAATGAATGTGGTTGGAATTTTTTGTTTTATAGTATAATAAATGATTCACACAAAAATCCCTTGAAATTGTGTGGTTTTCCTTGTACCTCGTGAACTGACACGGTCGGCCATTTGTAGAGCCACATCTTGTGTAAATTAATAAATTCTACTTTTTAAACATATTTATAACCATATATTCATTTCATAACAAACGGTTTTTTGTTTTATTAACAAAGCGCCCAATCCAAGGCAACGTGTCCAATATTACTATAGAATTGTTCTGGGATCGATTACACACAACCCTGCACACAGGACCTAAGGCTTTCCCATGCGTAAAACGAAGCAATTTCATAATGACTAGACATCTTGCTTCAGGATACACATTGTATAATAGAGACAGGGCCTTATTTCATAGAGCTGCTGAAGCACAGAAAACTAGCTGAGCACAACAACATTATGCTTACCAGAAGAAGGTTAACAGCCAAAATAACATCTCACTTGTAGCATTATGTGACTGATATCTTCAATTTGTGTGCTTAGCAAGAAATTATCAAGCAATTGTTTCTGCTCATTAACCCTGCATTAACACCATCATTGACCTACTGAGTAACAGTTAGATTTTATCGTGTAATACATTTTTGTTGAGAACCAAATCACTTTTAAATCGCCCAAAGCATTTCATATAGACCCCTTTGACTAAATAAAATCAATTCAAGCAAAATTTATTTTAATATGATCCCACATGTGTTAATTTGTAGAGTTTATACCTCTGTTTAGTAGACCTTTTTTAGTAGGCCTACCAATGCTGAGTAATTTCTCTACAATTCCTATGGGCATTCCGGGAGAGGTGGTCATTGATGGATTTGTTTAGTTAACAAAACAAACCAATGGTAACAAGACAATTGGCATTCTTTTTGACCAGGTGAAAACGTGGAACTTGGAATGTTTTCGATAACACAATAACAAATTGGCGGAGTACCGATTTTTTATTTAAAAACTGACACTCAACGAGAGAGCAATGGCATCATGCAGTTAAGCAGTTCTATGAAATTGTGCCCAGACTATAATAATGTTGTTTTTTTGTTTTGCTCCGAGCTCTCTTTTTTCAACGAAATTCTTCTCTCCACGGGATATGGGAGATGAATGAACTTTTGAGGTGACTGTTCAAGAGCTACTAATTCCTGATCATTTTACAAGAACAGATTGTTTGCAACGAATTTCGTGTCATCGTGAGAAGTCAGTGACGATGGATGTGGTTATTAAAGTCCATGTTGTGAGACGTGACTCTTTGTAAAAGAAATGTGTCACTGTACCTCAATCTAAACGTATGTGTTGTCAAATTGTACAAATAGGCTCATTCTCTTATGATGGCAGTGTCGTAAACAGTCGGGGGTTGGTCTGTGTGGATTGTTTTATTTATTTATGTATTTGTTTTTGTTTTGTTTTTTTGTTGTTGGGGGGGGGATCTCCCGCTCAGAAGCATCCCCCTACTTCCCCCTCCCAAAATGAAGTCGAAACTACGAATTATTCGATACATTTGGGCCTCCTTCCAAACAACAACTTATAAAAAAAGAATTTAAAAAAAAGAACAAATAACTTGATAATAAATATTAACAAAAATATCGATATGTGTATTATATATGATTTACCTCTTGTCCCTTCGAATAATAATAACAAAACTGGACTACCAGTCTCCCGACGATGACTAGAGCAAGCTAGTCGAAACGTTGATACATATTTAGACTCACTCCGCGGCAGTGTAGTTATCAACGAGAAGTCCCCCCGATCCACATAGCAAAAGTAGTAGTCCCGCCCGATTTCCTACCTCCTCAGGTAGTAGTTAATAAGCAGGACAGTTCTTTTCAGAACTGAGAAGTCTCCCGAATTCCTAATATTCTACTCTGCGGCAGTAGAATAACAAGCAAGACATGTTCTCAAAGAACAAAATCTGCATAGCAAGTAGATATACACATGGTGTTACCGCAAACCAAATATATATTGATACCTCAGCATGCAATGCCTCAAATGCTATAAAACTAGTCTAGTTACGACACTATACAGATGGGTTATGTTTAATGTAATCTTTCAACACATGAATACAGTAGTTGACATAATAACATAAAAAACATTGACAAAATCGTGGAATTAGGCTGGCCCTTTCGAGATAATTCTTGTCAGCGCTGTAATTGAACTAGCTAGACAGGGGACGACAGAAATATGACCAGATTGAATCATTAATAAGATCGACTTTCCTCCTCCATTGATTAACACTGAGGGGGAGAGAGACCCCAAGACGGGGCGAAGCAGCAACTCTAATGCACACACCATCAGCTGTGTAATTGCGAGGCTCAAAGTGGGAGCCAATGGTACATCTTGGGTGATCTAAGACATGTACAGATAGAAAGAGAATTAAAGATATCGTACACATTTGGTAATGACTCAACACAAATATAGCATAACAACTTTCTTGGTAACAAGCAACGGAGAGCTGTTGATAGTATACAACATTGTGGGAAACGAACCCCCCTCTGAAGTAACGTAGTTTTTGAGAAAGAGGTAATTTCTCACTAAAACAATAAAAACTTCTTGCAAGAAATTTTAATCCTATCTGAAAGCACAAAAATGTGTACAACGAGGATGTTTTTTTTCTGTCATCATTTTCTTGCAACTTCGATAACCAATTGAGCGCAAATTTTAACAGGCTTGTTATTTTATGCATATGTTGGGTTACACCAAGTGTTCAGTGCCTTTAAGGGAATTAATACAGAGGTAGAATGGGGAAGATTTTGGTCTCTCCCCCGGGCGATGGCTAGGGATGTAATCGGTTTGCCGGTCTCGACTCCCTCGGCTGTTACAATTCCTCCATCCCTTCCTCATCATTAACGAGATGAGGAGAACGGAACTGTGGATCCCCGCCCCCGGCAGCATTTATGTGGCTTTGATTTGGATCCGGGTGACATCTGCTCTGTTTGCATAATCCTGGTAATCATATAATATAGTACCATGGTTTCCGCCACTGTTGACTTTTTGACGGTGTATAGCGGAAAATTAAGGCAATATGTTTATTACTTTACGTATGTGAATAACTGTGTACAAATGTATTAATAGCTTGGACAAAATACAAATGAACATCGTTTACGTAAGTTTTTATGGATTACAAGTAAATAGCAAATCCCTGTTTGACTAACAAAGACCCACTATTGACATGTACCCGCTGACACCATACAAAACAAAAAATACGAACATAACAAAAACAAAAACAAAACGAATGAGACAAACAAATCAATATCGTAATGAAGTTTCAATAACTCTCTTTGTTTTCTTATGTAGAACACAAGCTGTGAGAAATATCCCCGCACGACAAATGTGTCTACTCTAAACACAATATTTGAGTTTCCTTTTGTTTCTATAAATCAAGTCGTGCTTGTATGGGGTAAATTGTTAAGCCTTGTTATAACGGTAGTTCCTTCATTGCACAATATACGTTAATTGGTTTAAATAACAGTGGCGTGCAATGTTGTTCATATTGTTTCTATGATTTCTTTGTTTGAATTAGAATGGGTCATTTCTGCTCTGAGCGGACAGGGTCTTTCTAGGTCTTATTACATCTGATTTGAACTGACTCGGTCAATCTAGGTCTTAGTCCTGTCAGCTCTTAGCCGACATGGTCATTCTAAATCTTGTCATTTATGCTTTGGGCCGACAGGGTCATTCTAGGTATTCTGCTCTGAGCCGACTGGGCCATTCTAGTTCTCAGTCCTGTCTACTCTGTGCCGACTGGGCCCTTATAGGCCTCAACCCTATCAGCTCTGAGACGACTGTTTTTTTATACGTCTCAGTCATTTCTGCTCTGAGCCGAAAGTGACATTCTAGGTCTCAGTCCTGTCAGCTCTTAGCCGACTGGGTCATTCCAAATCTTGTCATTTCTGCTTTGGGATGGGCCGACTGGGTCATTTTAGGTCTTAGTCCTGTCTGTTCATAGCCGACTGTTGGTTTGTAATACGTCTCAGTCATTTCTGCTATGAGCCGAAAGGGTCATTCTATGTCCTAGTACTGTCTGCTCCGAGCAAACGAATTGCTACATCGTGCACCCCTTTAAAATAATGACATTATGATTGTATTAAATGTAGTGGATATGTGTGTGGTGAAGCGGAACATTCAATCCCATTATCCAATATATAAAAATAAAAAAAAATAATGCACCCCATTAGATTAGTGCTAAGGACATATTATTGATATGTGTATAAACGAACATAGTATTATCATTGAGTGGCTTGTCCGTTGCTAGCATTGTTGCCAGAGGGGTTGCTTTGTAGTATTTGGGTATTTAGCTTTGATGTTATACTCTGTAAAGTCTGTACGAAATGTCGATCTTAACGCATGATTTATACAAATAAAAAAACATGTTGTTGCTACAACTACTACTTCTTCTTATTCGTATTCTTCTACTTTGTCTTCTTCTTCTTCTCAATAGACCTTTATCACGGTGCGGCCATCTTGATTTTCTCCCATTCAAACCAATGTAAACAAACTTAGGCTGGAATGGAAAAATAGTCTGGTTCCTTTTTGTACAATGAATATTAGCATTCATTACTATTATTGGATACAGGGAACATGACCAAGATGGCGGCAGTGTAATAAAGGTCAATTATGTATCCATTTTCCTTCTCGGTGCCATGTTGTGGAACCACATTTCGTCTGCTCAGGACTATAAGGTCATTAGTGCAATTTGTATGGATTTCATGAAATTGCTTTTGCATATTTTGGAGCTCCTAGTAATGGGGTTTATTGATCAAGTTAGAGTGGTCTTCAGAGTATTTATTTGGCAAAAATAAACATTAATGTTCTAATTCAAATATTTATTTGTTGATTTTGATTGATTTTGTTTTCAAATGTGTACGCATTTTCCACTTAATGACCTTTTGATTATTACGAGTATGAAATTGCCATTAATGAACTTATATAAACTGAGCCGACGGTTTGTGTTTGTATTTCTGATGCAGAATTTAGAAAATACACACTTACAAAGCTTATGATTTTCTCTTGGAAGAAGCACGTCGCAAAAGCATCCCCACCATCTTGGACTGCTATACCCCGTTCCCCTCCTAGCACAGGAACTATGCAACGTTGTGAAATTCTGCCTTCTTCCCCCTCTGTAAATTTATTTTTATTCTGTCTTTCTTTTATTTGAATGTAAATACCATAATTTGCCTATTTTACTTTTATCAAAAGTTCTTTCATTCAATTCAGCTCCCCATGCTGTCGAGATGAATGATAAGTTTACCACATTTGCCATAATAAGGTAACACCAGGACAGACTGTTATTGTCAATTAGACCGTAATTTTTTGCAACAATAAGTAAACTAAATGCATCGTTTGTAGTATGCGCGTTACTGGATACATCCTCTTGACGTTTACGTTTATTTATTTATTTATAATAATAATAATAATAATAATAAGCATTTATATAGCGCCATCTATCTAGAACACTATTCCGAGGCGCTGGAGAGGAAAGTTGATACAAAGATAAAGGATCAAAAGAGTGCCTAATTAAAGTAAATTTGGAAACAAATAGGTCTTCAGTTGCAATTTAAATGTGTCTAAGGATGAAGCTGTGCAAATGCCTATTGGTAGAGTATTCCAGAGGGCTGGTGCTGCTGATGAAAAAGCCCTATTCCCATAAGAGGTGTGTGTCCTTGGTGTCACAAGAAGACACTTGTTGGATGATCTCAGGCTGCGTTGAGGAATGTATGGTGTGATAAGTTCATCGAGATAGCCTGGTGCTGATCCATTAACTACTTTCCACGTTAAAAGTAATATTTTGAATTGAATACGTGTTATAGTATTCATGCTGTGAAGCCAAGGATTATATGAATGGTGAACTTAATCACTATACTAGCCAAGAACCCCACGGGAGAGAAGGCAAGGAAGTGAGTTTTAGTTGTAAATGTGAACCCAATCAACCGGGGTCCTGGAGGAGGAAGGTGATACAAGTATAACTAAGCCACCTGACACCGGATTCTGCTTGGTTTAATAAAGAGGTACTCTAGAATCAAATTAAGTTTTGTGATGCACTCATTTTCCAATAGATCTAGTCCTTATGAAAGTAGGAACATAACAGGAACCTATTTTATAATGAATTTTGAAACACGATGTCAATGAATGGTAACAAATACTTCATTTTGTGGAATGTAAAGACTGTGCATAACAACACTTTTTTCTTTAGCCAAAATTTCGTATTAAACAACGCAGATGTGATTAAAATTTCATGGAAATTCATGAATGAAATAAAACATTCCCCGACTTACACATTTGCAACCATGCTATATTTAAAATATGACGTCGTAGCACGTTTCGAATGTTTGTCTTTTTGTTTGTTCCCATTAACCATTACCGACCGTATTCTACCTTTAAAAGCAAAGTACATAATGCAGCAAGAACAATCCTTTTAACAAAATGATTCCTGACTAAAATGTGTTTTGTTAAAGTCGCACCGTTTTCTCTAAAGCAAATATAGTAAGGCGCCGCACACTGGAGGCCAAAGGCCATGTATACACTGTGCAGTGTCCACTTCAGCCCCTACTCACCCAAGAGTCACGAAACGCGATGAGTGTTGACTTATCAGGGTCAAGTTACCGGACCAAACGGACATTCCGCTGTTGAAGACATGCGTGGTGGCCTTACGTGTATATTGTTTGAGCTGTTATGCCATTCTTAATCAGCGTAGCTCACTTAACTGTGATGTGATTCAATACAAACATCATGATACTGTGATGAACGGTGCTCTAGAAGGGCCATCTAACTTAAAGTTAATGAGATCCTGATAGTCCCAATGCGATAATCCCTTTGATCAAGTTGTGTTGCTCTGAACTGACTGTACATAATTAATTGTTTCATTGCACCACCCCCAACTTGAGGTCGTTCCTACGTATCTGTTCGCCCAGCTGGGTTGCTCAGTACTTTCCACAAAATACTTTTCTTGTTTTGTTGTATGCTATTAACAATAAATATATATAAATATATAAATGTGACACCGTAAAAAAAAAAAAAAAAAAAAAAAAAAATCACAATTGGACACCATCATTGACTCACTGAGTAACAGTTAGATTTTAGCGTGTAATACATTTGTATTGAGAACCAAATCACTTTTAAATCGCCAAAAGCATTATATATAGACCCTTTTGACTAGGTTCAAGGTTCAAGGTTCAAGGCTCATTTTATTTCCACAGTATCAAAAGCAAAAAGGCAATATCAATCAATCAACAGATATCGTTAGAAAATGCAAAGTAAATGTTTCACAACATAGGTTTGAAGAACTAGATGCAAAACAAACGTGACACTGCAAAGGGATCCATGAAGCAAAGGTTGTAGGCAATGGTCCATTATGACATGACTAAATAAAATCTAAATAAAATCAATTCAAGCAAAATTTATTGTAGAGTTTATACCACTTTACCTTGTTCGTACCAATGCTGAGTATTTGCTGTACAATTCCTATGGGGGAGTTGATTGGTCATTGATTGATTTGTTTTAGTGGGGGAAAAAAACAATGGTAACAAAACAATTGACATGCCCTTTGGCTAGGTGTAAATGTTGAACTTTGAATTGTTTAGATTAAAAAATAAAAATACATTGCGGAGTACATACTTTTTAATCAAAAACTGACACCCAATAAATGAGCGATGGCATCATGCAGAGATATTGTCTGTTCTTCTAGATCATTTGATTGTATTTTTTTGTTAATGTTTGCTGGCGATTAGAATGACATGAAATGAAAATGAAAAATTAAACGAAGTTATTTGCTCGAACATGTTGGTGATTTAACAATACTTGCAAACGGATAAATGGTTGGATTCATAAGTGTTATTTTGTTTTCTCTTGATGTGGAGTTAAACTACTCCGTTTATTCAACAACAACATCAGCAACAACATACATCAAATAAAACAAGCTCCAATAAATAATGCTATCATATAACAGATACAATGAGCTACGGGAGGTAATACAAACAAATTAAATTGATAACATACAAAATAACAATCAAACTTGACCTCATCATTAATGGTGAAACACAACGCATTATTTCTAGTGTAAATAGTTTCGAAAGAGTCTGGTCTCAATCTGGTCTTTTCAAAAGTGTTATTTGTATTGCTATTTTTGGGGCTGTTTGTTTAATTTGTTTATATTTGGTTTCAATGCTGTACCTTCTTATACACCGTACATTGTATGCAACACTCAGGCAGTGTTGAACACCATACCCGAGTGGTACCCTGCAGCGAGGGGCCTTTTGGATGCAACGCCCCTTTTGCTTTGTTGTTAGCACACCGACATTCATTTTCAGTATGGGTTTTAATAATATTTAATAATCAACCACATTTAAACAGCGCTACATACATCGGTTAAGAGGGTTTGTTTTGATTTGTGTGTACGATTTTTGTTTCGTTTATATGTGTATTGTCTTCATTGTGTAGTTATTGCCTGCCTGTGGGTTTAATTTAAGTTAATTTGTTTGCATAATTAATTAAGTTTTATAATATCGGTTTAATTTATCATTGGCAGTTGACACTCATTTTGTACTCAAATGATGCTAGCAGAGTTTTGTCCAAAACACTGACCCTTGTTGATTGACACCCCCTCTAGGACATTTGGCACGGTCCGGCTTATAGACCATGTGACCTTTGTTTACAATAAGTGTGACCTTGTACATTCTTTGGGTATTCTGGCAGGCAAGATACTACACAGGTCCTATGGGAAAGGTGACATTTTGTGTCATAATTTCCACATAAATCCAAGAGCTATGAAAGTAAAAGCTGGACAAGTTTTGAGATGTGCCCACTTTCATCATATCAAAAGTTGAAAAAAATTAGACAGTGCAATCTCCATAAAATATAGGATTTTATGGTTTCTTCCCATTGAGCTGTGTACAAATCGTGCCTGCAGGAAGTCCAGGCTTGGTGACTCTTTTGTAAACATGTGATGTCACAGGTCACATCGTCTATAATTTAATGGCATAAGTATGAGCTCACCAGTGTGTACAGCGTGGTTAAGACTTTTAATACATTTGATTTATTAAAATGATGTCAGCTTTTGCTGAAGGCGGCCATCACTGAAGGGTTTCAACATACTGTTTGTTTAGTACCATCGTTTACTTTATGACTTTCATTCATTCATCAATTTCGTTAACTTGATTACATTCACAGGTAAGGATACAAAATGTACAATGATAAACAAATGTTATTTAAAAACAATCAGAAAGACACAAACTGACTCACAGTTAAACAACAAAAGGAGGCAGACAAAATAAAGGGGAAATTTATATAGTACCATGACTTTGAAAAAAGTGTACAATATTGTACAGCGTAAAAACAAGAAATTACAGTTATAAAAGGTACACAGTTCACATTGGAAATGGAAAAGCCATTGGCAAAGTAAAACATAATTAAAGCACTGTGGGTTATTTTGGAGTACAACATGAAATGTGTTTGCTTGGTCAAGGGGTCCATCAAACCAGGGGCTAATACATGTGTTATAAGTGAGTTTGTGAGATGACCGGAGATGACTTATAGTGTCTAATGTCAGATTATCTTACGACGTTGTTGCCACATGCCCTAAACTCCAACCATCTGCTCTCTGTCTCCATAGCAGATGGGAAGAATCAAAGCAGAACAAACCTAAAATAAAATGTCCCTCTTGATTGAGTAGTATTCACCCCTAGCCCCTTGGGAGATCCCCCACCCCCTTGTTGTTTTTTTACAATGATGCCAACAAAATCTCACCATTTGCATGACATGTGAGAGTGCCCACGAACACACGCTGTTGATATTCACAATGCGATAATCCCGATGATCTAGTCGTGGTGTTCTGAGCTGACTGTAAACAAACATATCTATATATCTTGTTTCTTTATTTCCTTCTTCTTTCTTTTCTTCCATCGGATACTTCGTACGGATGAAACGTGGTCCATAGGGAATCCCGCGGTTACTCACATTACAACGATCTCAAATAGCAGGAACTCAGTTCCTGAACGATGTATGCGACCTGATATGTTGAAATTCATCATTGATATAGTATTTATTCTAAACGTATCACATTTCGGCAACAGTTCATAAAAGCCGGTGTTTATTTGCGGTCACTATAACGAGAATAACCCGTTTTTACCCTCCAGGACAATTTACGTCATCGGGAAACAACCAGGCATCAATCTTTTCTCAGGCATCTGGAAGTGCACAACTGTAAGGTTGTTGTTTTGCTTTCATTATTTTCTTGCAACTTTGATGACCAATTGAGCCCAAATTTTCTGTAAAAAGCAATCATTTTGAATACACTTCTCCGGTGTTTTTCAGAAAGATTCGCGAAAAGCCCTTTTACGTCACCACTCATGATACGTCATGTGTGGGAGCTCTGTTTTGTATAGCCACTTTGTTGCAGCATAGGGGTTATAACAAAGCAATATCCCACACATGACGACAAAGTATTGTCATTTTGACGCACGCCGTCAACGACATAACTGTTTGTCTATGTTTTTAAAACATTGAGGTTTGGGACAAATGTTTTATCAATAATTACGAACAAATCAGATGTGTATACATATACACAATCACATTTAAATGACAAACAGACGCAGTATAAACAGGTTTAAATAGCATTTCCGTAACTATTGGGTTTGTTTTAAGTATTTACATGATCCTCTGGAGATGTACTCTGAAGCCATTACCATTGCTTAAATTGTACACTGGAACACAGTCCCGGGGCCAGTAGTTACGGTGTTAGGCCAGTAAACTTTGGACATCAACACAAAATTTGGCGGTCTTGATGATGCAGGTATTGGGCATGGACGGAAATTTGGTCCTCACTTATTGCACATGTATTTATTTATTTATGTATGTTTAAAGATATGTATTTATTTATTTATTTGTCTTTCACCCCCTTTTTCGGGGCATTACCAAGCATGTGCTTTGGATTTAACACACTGCTTCAAACTAATTAAACACTGCATATTAATCAATATTATACTAATGATATAATCATTGAAGGATAACGATTTCATTTGAATTCCAAGAGGACAAACAAATTACTAAGACGAAGACAGAAGGCTGATCCGAACCACTACCGGTAATCTCACCATGACAACTGTTGTAAACAAAGACACAATCAATCAGTTTATAATTGTCTGTCATTGATGTAAATTATTTCAACATTGAGCTTCTTAATGTAATTACATGGACACAATAATGAGAGCGAGTTTATTATATGAAATATCACTAGTCCATTATACTGTCGCTGAACACCTATTTTCGCTGTTGCGTGAAAGAAAGCTTCTTGCATTGCAAGTTAATTGTTGCCACCCAATAACTTTCAAAATCGGCTTGAAAATGAAATTTGTTATTTTGTTAACATCTATCGCCGTTACTGTTACTATAGAGCAATGCTGCAACGAGTGTACTATTTGGTACACGCCAACGTTTTACGCTGCCAGAAACCATGCATTATTGAATCATGTGTTTCGCTGGAAGACTGTGTCATCTCCAGTGATATGTGGGCGAGACTGCTCTATGGATCAACAATGTGCATCGTTCAACTACAACATGGGTAATAAAATTTGCCAGTTGAATAATGCTACGACCGACCGACATCCTTTTGACTTTGTTTGGATGCAAGGAAGTGCCTACTATCATGTCATTTTAGCCCAAAGTTGTCAACAGTTATACCAGGCTGGTAGCTGTCAGAGTGGCATCCACACCATCTACCCTGCTGGTCTGACTGAGGGGGTGCAGGTCTACTGTGATATGGAGACAGATGGAGGAGGCTGGATCGTGTTCCAGAGAAGACAAGACGGCTCAGTTGACTTTTACCGCAATTGGGCAGAATACCAAACTGGGTTTGGTAATCTCTCCACTGAGTTCTGGTTGGGTAATGACATCCTACGTAACCTTACTGGGTCGGGACGATGGCAATTAAGGGTGGATATGGCTGATTGGGTCGGAAACACAGCTTGGGCAAGTTATGATGAGTTTTCTTTATCAGGTGATAAGTACACTCTTCATGTTGGTTCCTATGATGCCGACAGCTCAGCAGGTGATTCAATGGCAGTCCACAATGGCCAGTACTTCAGTACCAAAGATCAGGACAACGATTTCCATTCAGATATTGACTGTGCACAACGTGACATTGGAGCATGGTGGTTCAAATACTGTTTCCATGCACACCTTAACGGCAAATGGTACAACCAGAGTCAAGTGGTGTGGGCACAAGGTTTACAGTGGTACGCCTGGAAAGGTAACTACTACTCCTTGAAGAACTGCTCCATGAAAATACGAGAAGTACTGTAAACCGATCACCACACTCTAAATCAACCGAGAATGGATATTTTAATTGTACATAATTAAGTATTTTGGTGTTGTGTTTCTACATTTATGTATAATTGAAGGCAAAACATACTCTTAGCCCAATCATATGACGTCACACTTCGAGCGCCAGATACCGGCATTTACAACCCACTGTTTCCTTCCAGATGTATATTCGACCTTGCATGCCACTTACCTGACTTAATGGCCACGCACTAACATCTTCAGAGTCTATTTTTTTTAAATTTCAGAAGGGAAACTTACTGGGTAATTTTTTTTAATAATTTGGGGTTGAACAAACACAAAAATACTAGAGCGGGATTTGAACCAACGACCTCCGGATTAACGTGCCCTGTGCTCTGCCGGTTGATATTCTATAAAGCGCTTTTCACAAAGGTTTCAAAGCGTTGTACAAAACAACAACGAAGAACAAATATTGTAGAAACTTTCAAAGAAAAGCAAATTCGTTTTCAGCATGGCTTTGGAAAACACAATAATACCATATTATTATAAAAAAAGAAACAAAAATAATAATGAAAAAATGACAATTACAAATTAAATAAATACTAATACAAAATAAATAAATAGCGCTAACAGTTAGAGATCGGCTCCGCCTCAAGGCGCTGAAAACAAGCAAATTTATTAAACCAAATAAATTAAAAACAACGACAATTAAACTATTTTACAAAAAAATAAGTCTGGACCAGCCAATCACACAGTTAGCTAAAAGGACGAACTAGTTACAAAATAGTTGTAGCCATTTAATAATAGATACAACCTTTTAATAAGTTACAATGTTACAAAAAACATAAATAAATAAGCTAAAACAAATAATAAATACAATACAAACACTAATAATACGAAGAAGAATACACACATGACTTTTGCCACTGATTCGATGTATCAAATGCAAAATAAACCAAACAACATTACACAAATTTAGAAAAGTGAAACTTCTTTTAAACTGAGATTTAAGATATTATTCAGTCGACAAATTATTTCACTAAAGAACTGTTGTTGGTAGTGGAAACTAGACATGTTTTGTAAACTTTTAAAGCGAAACAAAAACAACCCAATAAATTTCCGTGACACCAAACAAAATTCACACTTGGACACCATCATTGACGTTTTGAGTAACAGTTAGATTTTAGCGTGTAATATATTTTAGTTGAGAACCAAATCACTTTTAAATCTCCCAAAGCATATATATTATATAGACCCCTTTGACTAAATAAAATCAATTCAAGCAAAAGTTATTTTAAGATGAGCCCACATGTATTTCTTTGCAGAGTTTATACCATTTTACCTTATTAGCATGCTGAGTAATTGCTGCACAATTACTATGGGAATTCCGAGAGAGCTGGTGATTGATGGATTTTGTTAGTGGCTTTGAAGTGAAAAAAAACACAAAAAAACATTAACATCCGTGACACCATCAAACAAAATTCACACTCGGACACCATCATTGACTTATTGGGTAACAGTTAGATTTTAGCGTGAAAAACTTTTTCAATTTTTGTTGAGAACCAAATCACTTTTAAATCGCCCAAAGCATTATCTGAGACCCTTTTACCTTATTGCATGCTGAGTAATTGCTTTACAATTCCTACGGGGGAATTCCGGGAGAGCTGGTGATGGATGGATATTTTTTTTTCGTGACCCCCCCCCCCCCCCATCCATCAATTGTAATAAGACATTTAACATGCTATTTGGCTAGGTGTAAATGTGGAACTTGTAATTATTTAGATAAAACAAAACAACATGGCGAAGTGTTGCAGGAAATGGTTTTAGTAATGGAAGAGATGTGTTCAGACCAGGAGAGTTGATCATCAATAATAACACCTAGAAAGTTGGTGGAGTGAGCTTGAAGGATAGGATTATTGTCGATGCGAAGATTAGGAATATCTTCTGAGAAGTGAGAGGATTTGCTGAAGAGCATGTATTTAGTATTGTGTTCATTGAGGCAAGTTTGTTGGCTTTAAAATTTAAGAAATATAAGTTTGAATGAATGAAGTACCGACTTTTAAATTAAAAACTGACACTCAATACAAGTGAGCGATGGCATCATGCAGAGTAAAGACGATGGTATGACATCAATACCAAAATCAGAGTTGTTCAATATTTTAGATTGCTAATAATAATACCGATATAGTTTTTTGAATGAAATTTTGACATTTCACTGATGCAGATTGCTCGTGAATTGAACAAAAGAAGTAAATGTAATGTATTAACTTTTTAAAAGTGTGTTTTTCTCTAAAATTTGAAAAATTGAAATGTCAGTACCAAGTGTTGTATTGTGTTGTGAAATAAAAGCATAAACCAAATCTGTGTGTACAAAGTTCTTGAAATAATGTTATAGATACTTGATTTTGAGTTAATGGAACTTTTGTTGTTATGTATACAATTATAATAATTGAAAACAATCATAAAATTATATATATATATTTATAAATGATTTTGGGTTGAACAAAGAAAAATTGACTAGAGCGGGATTTGAACCAACGACATCCGGTTTAACGTGCCGGCGCTTATATATACTTAAATATATATAACAACAACAACATATTTTTTCAAACTTCTTTAAAGGTGGGATTATGCTTTGGTAATAACCCTGACACAATGTTATGTAATTTTTATCCGAAAGCTTATTTGTTTTACAGATGGTAATGGTAGTAAGCATCCTACAAAGTTATTTCGTCTGAAATGCCCTTATTGATTGTAAATCGTTGAAAACATTTGAATCTGGGAAACGATTTATGTGTTTTGCTATCACTCTATTTGCAAACAAAACATACCCTAAAATAATATATGTTTTAATAGTTTTTAAATAGGGGGAATACAGGGAGGACAGCGAAAAATGTTCCCATTTTTCTGTGGAAATATGAATTTTGATATTTGATAGATAACTGATGGTAAACATGTGTACAAGGATAATATTTCAAATTCTGTTTTCAGAGCATCAAGGTCATAACTGTTACCTAATCTCAGAAAATGTTATTCTTCTAAAAGAAAGGTGTTATTACTTGTAAAGTGCTACATTGTGCATTCGGTCTCTTCTCATCTTAACCATTCTACTGTCTAACCAGTTAATATCATCCTCCGTGATTTCCAATGATAGATAAACTATACCAACCTCAATAATGATATAGTGTAGTGAATGCATGTAATGTACACTGTTCTTTTAAAGTAAATTATGTGCACAAAAACTGTGCTGTTGAATTATTTCATAAATGCTTGTGTAAGGGAGTGAAATTCCACTGTCTTGTTATAGTGTGAGTCCCCCCTTAGAGAATTAATATGTTTTTATTTTCTTGCCAAATGATCCTAGGAGTGGCACCCCTGTGTCTAGTACCCAAAGTTCACTGTATATATTTTAGTTGATTTTATCAGAGCACCTGATTTATGTGTCAAGTACCCAAATTCACTGTGCATATTTTAGTTAATTGTATAAAAGCACCAGACCATTTTCTCTGGGCTCCATGTGCTTGGCAGTGGCCATGTGCTTGGCTAGTCAGTGAGCAGGTGAGCAGCGATCAATAAACACCTATACTGGACAGCTGCTTTCTCAAATTCCCATACCGCTCAATCGTTCTGGTGAGTTTCTCTTTAAATTACTCTTTATTTTTGTGCATTGTTTAATATGTATGCTTAAACATTTCCTAGTTTCATTGAGAAAGTCAGATCAATTAATTATAGGTGAAGAAAGTTCATTTTGACTCTGTGATGTTTTAAGGTTTCGGACATAGTTGAAATGTCTGAGTATTGTATTTTTCATCTCTCTCTAAAGTCATATTTTGTTCTAAAGATTGCTAATTTTATATGGACTTTCTACAAAGTATGGAAACTATGTGTTACCTTTGGTAGGCTTCCAGAGAAAAGTTCGTTTCTGCTGGAGATTTGTTGAATTAAAACAATTCCTGTTGAAGTTTTTGCATTTTTGTAGAAACTTGAGTTTGCTTGAACTTGTTGGACTTTCCTAAATAAGTTTAGTACCTTATTCTTCAAGGATTATTGTATATTCTAAGAGTTTGCATCCCTGGTTTTTATATGTATTTCTGCTATTTTTCTTAGTTTAGTTTGTAGGCACTATTATCAGTACCTTGGCCAAACTTGTGTCTTTGTATGGTTCAGTGACCATGCCCTGCTAGTGTAACTTCAATATTTTATTAGGGATTTGCATATATCTAACGAGCTCCGTATGGTTATGCAGTATCTGAAAGTTTTATTACTTTAAGCCTCAGCTCACTCTGCCACTTCTTGTGTTGTTCAAAGTTCTTGGAGCATAGATTTTGTCTTAAGTGTCCTCCTGGATGAGTTTGTACATGGCGAAGGTAACTTTGGTTATTTTTGGTCTATTTTCTTAATTTCAATCGAGTATGTATTCTAAATCGGTTTTCTTTTATTTATTTTTGTTTGATTTACAGGTAGAGGTTTGATTGTTTGTAGACTGTATTTCACTTTAGTGCTGTGTTGATTTTCGTTTGGCATTTTTTTTTTTTTTTTTTTTTAAGAAGAAATTCTCTCAGCGATTGTTTTGTTAAACCTTTTTTTATAATTACATTTTTTTTTAAAGTTTGTTATTTTTTTTATCTGGATAACATCAGAACGTTTTTAGAGAAATTAAATCAGTCATTTTGTCTTTGGAGGTAAACCAATTTTCTTTCTCTGTCCTAATTTGTTTAAGAATAGTTCGCGACCTTTTCCTAACGATCCTGGTTGTTCTTATTTTTAGCAAGCGAGTTCCCCAACATTTAGCAGTTCTCTTATTTTTGTATTAATTTATTCAAGGGTGCCATTTTTCCGGGTTACACTTGGTAAACTTGCTGGAAAATGTTTTAAGGGGAAAAATGTTTCAAAGTAATTACAAACAACTCTCCTGGATAATCAAACCAATTGTCTGACCTCGCAGCTTAGTGAGGTCAAGCTCAGGAATATTCAAGTTGTCAATTGTAACATACCCTTCAAGTAAGGCGGCAATTGTATGTCTCCCTGTACAGATTGATAATAATAATAATAATCATAAAACCACATGTATTGTGCGCATTTCGCAATGGAATGTTCAAAAGCGCATTACAAAATCTACAATATCATACAGTCAGCACAATGGAGTAAAACAGCAAGGAGTAACAATTACAATATTACACACACATACAACAAATAATATTAGCCAAAAGCTTATTTTTAAAAGAAAAGTCTTTAGCTTAGTCTTAAAAACAGAAAGAGACTGTATCGACTGAATGTGAGAGGGTAATCCATTCCAAAGTGTCGGTGCAGCTTGAATAAATGACTTGTCCGCAGTGGATTTTGTTTTTACATTTTGGGTAATTTAAGATTAACCTGTTACTAGACCGCAGAGAATAGTTAGAAAGGTCTTTAACATGCAATTATGTACTTTGGAGCGAGGTCATGAAGGGCCTTGAATGTCAATAAAGAGAAAATGAATAAACGTTTGAAATTGGAAGTAATAGTTTTCTCTGAATTTGTCGTAACATTTCATAAATAATCATTCGGGAAGCTGTTAATCCTTACTCACAGCTGAGAAGCTAACCGGCAATTGATGAGGCTGCAACGTGTTCAAGCCGCATGCGTGCAATGGTGCTTTTGGCAGCCAGCCCAAATGACCACAAAGCACAGCCACAAATCGTTTATATTTTCCCGGGGGAAGAACACCAGAGCGCCTGGAGAGAAAACATCTGTGGCATAGCAGAAAACCAACGCCCAACTCTATTCACATGCGGTCCTGCCAGGAATTGAACCAGTGCCATATTGGTGAGAGGGGGACGCTTTGTGCACCAGCCACCCATGCATGGGTAATATAGATTAATCAAACCAACTACAGACACGTGTGAACCATTCTATAAACTGCGTTAGTTCTGATTCCTTTAAAAAGAATCGTGATCTGATGATGTCTACACAAAGCGCCAGTTTAAAACCTGTGACCGAACTTGCGACATAGTGCCCCCAGCAATGGCGCTACCGCCAGAGTGGTCCCTGCGCTAAGATTGCTCTAGACTGGTCCGCTGTCAAGAATAAAGACAGACACTGGTCGATTAGGCCCAATTATTTCATTGGATTAACATGCAGTGACGTAAGCTTAAGATTGGTCCAAGTTGATGTAGTTCGTCATCTCGATCTTGCACTTTTGATCGTCTGCTTGTGTGTAATGTTGTTTTACTCACTATGCAAAGTGTGTTCTTGTGACTACGGATCTGTGAATGAGATGCGAGGTTATCTGGCAGTATCCTGCCTGGTGAAGTCCGGTATCTGGCGATAAGCACAGATGTGACGTCAGATGTTCAGGCTAAGATTCCTCTACACCTGAGACTTTCAATCTTTCAACATGTGAGGGCGCTTTTGGGGCTTTAGAGTTGACGTGTAAGATGTCATTTCACTTACCCCCCACCCCCTGATTGTCGGCAGACATCGCCACCACTTTTCCTGATTGCAAATCTAACGTCAATCCCTTTAAAATGACCTACAAACAAACCATAGATAAATTTTCTACTTAAAGTGAACCTTAATTTTAATGTTTAAAACATATATATAAATACGTTAGTACCTTTCAAAGTTTTAAACACAGACGATTTTTACATTTTTTTTGTTTAGAAATAAGGCTGGTTTAATACTTGATCGGATAACTTGAGTTATGCGTCGTAGACCCTCTGTGCAAAACAAAGCTTGAATGCGCTTTTGCAATATTGAACGTCAGCTGAAAATCGGCAAGATGATTAAAAAGGAAAATCGTGAGGATGCGTGTCAGCTATGCACACCTTATAATGTCAGCTACGAACATAGAGCATCATGTGACCCACATTATAGGCAACATTTACCAAACTGCCCAATGGAGAAGCTGGATTTTGCCAAAGCCAGAAAGGTTGCGCGAATGAATTACTTCACAAAGATAACATCACACTCTGTTGTTCAGGAAGATTCCCGGATTATAGGATGAAGACACAAGGGGAGGGGGGGGGTACACCAAGTATTATATTGAGCACATAATATTGCTTCTCGGTCTGTGATCTCCCTTTCGCGACCTTATGGAGACCAAGGATGGAGAAAAACAAGGTCTCCATTGAGGAATTCTAAGGACTGGAATGCTCCACAGGGATGAATTTTTGACAATCGGTGTGGTTTTTGTTTCTTATTTTTGGCACGTCTTTCTTCTGAAGACATCTTGTAGCAGAGAGCCGGCTTCTGTATGACTCTCAACACGCTCGTTATAAATTAACTGCTGCAGTTCAATCTTGCTGGTAATTGTTTGGGGGATGTCCCCCCTTGCAAATATTATCGAACGCGTGTAATATTAATATCAATTTCTTATAGAGCATACATATCCCGGAAATAAACTGAACCCTGATTAATGAAAGCATGTGCCAATAATCATGAGACATTTTGTTTATTTCGCTAATTCCTCAAAAGTGAAATGACCTGTGGAAGCCAAAGTATTTGATACCCTGGACTGAACCATTCCAAGTATCAACAAAAAAAGGGGGAGGGTGGAGGTCAGGTCCCCAGGTTGTATTTTTATAATGTATTTGTTTAGTGCAGTATGTCGAATACAGTCCAACCCAAATCACACCCTCTGATTAGTGGAGCCATAAATTATGTTATTGTCAGTATTTAATACATGCTTATAATTTAACAAAAAATAAAAATTAGGGCTCAACTCATCTTATCTTAAAACAATGCTGGGCATGTAAAGTAGTCACTTAGATGTTAAAAAAAATATATATATATAAAAAAAAAAAAAAAAAAAAAAACGGGAAAAGCACATCAAACATGTTTAATTTTTATCTTGGATGGTATGCCAGCTTACAAATTGAACTTTCCAGTTTGGGATAAAGACTCTCGCTCACACGTCAACATGGATTTTAAGTCAAGGAACAAGATTGTTTAAAGAACGCTGATCATCAGATCATTAGATGTACGCCAACAAATGCATCGCCTGTTTGTTTGGTTGTCTATCTCCTTGTCTTGACATTTCCTTCCATCTTATCAGTAACTCGATAGCGTCTTTGTTTCTATTCGTTGTCAATAAAGGAGGAACGTCTGTATCATTCGGGAGTATGTCTTTATCTCGCTGATGAAATTGTAGAAGGTTTCTCCGTTACATGAAAGAGATGATTCGATTTGGATTCAGGACCGCCCGTCGGCAATAATGCGCTCTGAAATCTCGTTAGTCAATAAGTATTGACGTTTAGAAATATACTTGCTGTCATCCACGTTTCCCCTATCCAGTGCGGGGAACTTAACTCGCTTATTATATTGATACGGCTCATCAATCTGCCTATAATTTTGTTATCAGGAATGGGTAATTGTGTTGTGATTGTATAGTTGCTCAGGATGGCCAATAACTACACGGGACGATGCCAACTGTTTCTGAATGCTTGGGGTCGAGGGTTCGAGTCCAGCCGGGCCCCCTGGTGATTTGTGTTTGCACACCGGCTCGATTGACTCGTGAGTAAAACAATAAACGTGTTTGACTTGATTTGGTTTGATTGGGTTTGGTACTGCCTCCCTTCAGATTTCGAATTCGTTTTCCAGAATAAGGAGATAGGAGCTGGGGAGCTGGGGAGTTAGGGAGATTTTCTATACATAATGACATTATTTTAGCAAACATTTATCACGACAATTTGTACTGGTATCGGGGTTTTGAAGATAATAAATTATTGGATCGATCATTAACAGACAATGTTATCAATCATTAAAATGCACCTGGCTTGGGTTCATTGGCCTTCTATCCGCATCGAACTTACGGTATTACTTTTTTCCAATATAATACAATAAACATTATATTTATTTATTTTATTTTATTTCGTTTTTATTCAGCCAGGGTAGCCTCGTTTGTTGTTTAATGAACTGTTCTCCATATGGGCCCTTTGAACAAACAGTCTAACTTAAAGGTACGTTACAGAACTGATAATTAAATTTTTCTTTAAGATCACAGATTTACATAAAACTTACACGGTCTAATGATGATGATAGTAGAAAACATCCCTAGAAATATTTCTGTCTGAAATGCCATAATTGATGAGAAATAAATAGAACTAATTTCCGATTGGAGTTTATCGCCCATGAGCGTTTTATTCATGCATTGTATAACACATGCAAATGTGTAATCGGTTTTTCACTATTTTCTCGTGACCCAGATGGCCGATCGATCTCAAACTTCCACAGGTTTGTCAGTTTATGTATATGGTGAATTATATAAAGTGCTTACACTGCCAGCAACTGTTTTGTTAGCAAAAAACAATTCTGTAATGTCCCTTTAAACAAAAAAAGAACATCAATTCATACGTTGATTCTACGAAATACACAGTGGGGCCGTAGAGTACAACGCAAACACAACACATACAACCGCAACAAGGAGGTGTTCGGAAAGAAGTGTACACAATGATGATTGAAACCAACAGCAAAACAAAAACAAGTACAAAACTGGGCTTGGACAAAAACGAAAGTGAAAAGTAAGAAACGTTCAAAGGGCATGACAGATTTTAAAGCCAGGATTTGGTTGTATAAACTGATTCAAATAAAACAAAGTATGAAGAGAACGACCATCCACTACCCTTTAGTATATTATTTTGTTTTTTTCCGGTGGTGTTTTACTTTTATAGGTTCTTGTATTTTGCGTATTTCATGTACGTACATTTGTGTTGATGTTTTTGTTTATTCTTGCCTTTATTAGATGTTTTATTTATTTGTATGTAGCCAATGGCATCAGAGAAGGCTTTCGAGTCATAGTTATTGAGTTTACTTGTTTAACTCCAGGCAGTTGCCACTGGCTTGTTGTCCTTGTTATATTGTTCTGTTCATCCTGTATTTCGTATTGTTATTTTTGTATGCCGAATAAATAGTAATAATGATGAAAAACTACACTCCAAATACAGTATATAAAATAGCATACATTACATTGCAGATACTGTCACGTATAACACTAGTGGATGCGCATTTTGCTCTTGTTATAATGTTTGCAATTGCTCAGCCTAACGGAAATCGTAGACACTGCAACTTGTTTTAATTTGTTCTTCTTGTTCCAATTTAAATTTCAAATCAAGAAATGGAATGTTTCAGGGGATCACCTTACGGCTCTAAGCGCTCTAGGGCCTCGAAGTACTTTAAAACACGACCTATATACCAGGTGCATGTTCCAAATAATTAACGGAGCGTGCTGTGTTGCGGTATCTGTCACGTGCCAGGGCAGTTTCGTTTCCCGCGAAGCTTGTCTCCTTGTCAGGTTCAACAATTTATTTTGTTTGGTGCTAATCCTCCAAAGGATTTAAAGGAACGTTACAGAACTGGTAATTAAAATTTTCTTTAAGATCACAAATTTACATTAAACTTACACGGTCTAATGATGATGATAGTAGAAAACATCCCTATAAATAGTTTTGTCTGAAAAAACCATATTTGATAAGAAATAAATAAAACGAATTTGCGATTGGAGTTTATCGTTCATGAGCGTTTTATTCATGCATTGTATAACACATGCAAATGTGTAATCGGTGTTTCACTATTTTCTCGTGACCCAGATGGCCGATCGATCTCAAACTTCCAAAGGTTTGTCAGTTTATGTATATGGTGGATTATATCAAGTGCTTACACTGCCAGCAACTGTTTTGTTAGCAAAACACAATTATGTAATGTTCCTTTAACGAGTAATCGAACCATGAATGACCGATTTTTGTTTTCCTTTCCAAAACGGTCAATCAATAACTTTGGATGTTCTTATTAGCCTTGTTCTAGCGCTTTAAGTCTGGTGTATCCTCTTTTTCCCCTGGTGTATTGCTATAAGCCTTTTTGAGGTATGGCGGACGTGATAGGAGTGTACTGTTTGGTTTGGGTGTATACACACAAATTTACCCAAACCTTATAGTGTTGTAGCATTGTGTCCGCCATATCTCAAAAAGGCTTATAGGGATCAGACGTTGATTGTGTATAAAGGCGCCTGGTTTCAGTGGATTTGTCTCAGAGATGGAATCATTAAACAGCTACCTAAGCGGAACAATTTTAACGGGAATGCTATTTACACTTGTTTATACTGTGTTTGTTTATCATTTAAATGTAATGTTGATATGTGTACATCTTGTCGTATACTTATCGATTAAAATATAAAGCCCCAAACTCATAGGTTTTGTAAAAATAGAAACACCTCTGCCGTTGACGGGGTGCGTCAACAAGATAATATTTTCACGTCGTTTGTTCAGCTACTGTGTTTCTCTTTAGTGCTGTCATCATCATTCGGCACAGACTAGACAGGTTCCCTGTCTTTATCCGCGCAAGGCGTTTTTTTGTTTTGTTTACACCGCAGCGAGGGGTTTTGTACTTCAATACTGCTAATTCCTGTCTTGAGATGAGACTACAAACATTTATGCCTATAAAGGTTTAGGTTTAGGGTTATGGTCAGGGTTAGGGTTTGGGTTAGGGTTAGGGTCAGGATTAGGGTCAGGGTTAGGGTTAGGGTTAGGGTTGGGGTTAGGGTTAGGGTTTAGGGTTAGACCTAGTCTCCTATCTCAAGATGGAATTGACAGTGTTACAGTACAAAACCCCTCGCTGCGGTGTAAAACAAATATACGCATCCGCAAGGATAAAGACAGACACTGGTCTTACAGGCCCAATGATTTTAAGTGGATATAATTGGTAGTGACGTAGTTTGTCAGTTTTATCATCAGCAGGTACTGTACTTTTGATCTTCTGCTGCTGTGCATAATGGTTTTATGTGATGTTGTTTTATCCATAATGTAATGCGTGAACACGTGTATATACTACGAATCTCCGTCCATGCGAACTTGGATGCGAGGTCAAAGGTACACCTGGCAGGTGGGCAAGGCCGGTATCTGGTGTTATTCACGAGCCTCGAATTGTGGCGTCGGATGTTCAGGCTAGGCACAGACTTGCTTGCGTGGCCGCCCCGTCCTCATTTTATTGTAATTGGCGCATTCCTGGGGTTGCTGCAATCACCTGTTCTCTTTCAATCGCCGCTATTCTCAGCTCTTGCACACATATTGTTTACATCCCTGTGGAGACATGTTTTGTTCTTGCCTTTGTCCCTGTATAGTTAAGAACCCCCAATAGACCGTGTGCTCAAAATTCCTTTTTGGAGCACCCCAGTCTTTAGAATTCCCTCACGCATACCCTTTGTTTTGTCTTGTTTGTTTTGTTATCGGTCTCCAAAATGTAGCAAATATTAAAGTACTTTTACCGTTCTACTTTGCCATATTGTCTATGTAGGGCAACTAAGGACGCCCTCTGCTCAGCTCAGTGCTTCACATTTACTTATATTAGGATTGGAGCCCAACAGCCGAAATGACTTTCGTTTTCATCGAGATGTGTCCCCCTGTTATTGTTATGTAGGCCTATGTGTATACAAACTTGACATGTAAAAACTGGCAAAAACTAACGTTGGCATCACTCAAATGGGGAGGGGTGCTTTTAAAGACATTTAAATTGTTCATTATCTCTACTGATTTACAATCTTCACTCGGAGAAATGCCGCGTCAGATTTGACACGATACAAGGGTTTGCCTGGCACAGGGTGAGCTTGACCCGCTCTGTGGGGGTCAACGTGACCCGAAATCTGATCATGTTACCCCCCCCCCCCCCTCCTTCCTCCAAAAACAAAATAAAATAAATAGTAGGGGAGAAGGCCTTAGCTTTCGATCCAAACCGGACCTTCATCAGAGGCATAAAAACACACAAACATATCCATGTGTAGCAAAAAAGGGAGCAAGGGATTGAGGGAAGGTATACAGAAAACAAGGCGGGGAAAATATAGCCAATCAAAGCTATTAATTTACAAACAATGTGGTAGCTAAGAACCAATCAGAGCAAGGTAGTGTCGACAAAGGATGATCAGTGTGAAAGGGTGGATCACTGGACCATAAAGGTGGTAACTGCATTTTAGTACAAGTAAGAAAATAACATAAACAATTATAAAATAAATGGTTTAGCTGAAACGGACACTTTGTTTCGGGTACTTTTTTTAACCCGCACTTTTCAACTGTGTCTGAGCCAAGAGCATACATACACGCATTTGCACACAGAATAAATACACTAAAAATAATACATACAATAAATACAACCTAATCCAGGTGGCTCTTTTAGTACGTCCACAAAAGGAGAACTTAGTACAGCAACGAGTGCTTCATGCTAATTAGACAATTGTTGATGGGGAAGAGAACATTACAAAATCAGGAATGGTCCGTTTAGCTACACAATATATTGTCCGCTGTCATTATTGGTCCGTGTCATCAATTTGTCTAGCTACCTGCGCACTGCGCACTGTACGTATGTGCCCCCCCCCCACACACACCGTGTATATTCATATTGTATTAAATCCTGCGTTTTATACTCGCAGTGTCACCTATTTCCTCGCACAATCATGGAAGTTATCAGACGGTACATTTGGTTCGCAACGCTGATGGCTCTGCCGTTGTGGATGTTTGTAGCACGGGTGGTGACAGCCGTGGATGCACAGGGTAAGTTCTCTTTTCATTTCCGTAGTTTGCTTTTCAATTTCAAGATTGTCATTTGTCTTTCTAAATCCGGAAATCCCTTGAAGACGGAAGTACGGGATTGGCAAATCGTGGGAAACAAAATGGACTAGTTTCATTCTAAGAGTCCGCTGATTATAAGGTTCATATCACAAATCCTCCCGAGAAATTGCTCTTCAAACTGCGGGGTGATACCGTTGAGTGAAACAATAAAACGTATTATATATAAATAAATATCCACCAAATTACCATAGTTTTACTTCGACATTGGTGATTGAATCGTGGCGTGGCGTGTACCCCCTGTTCTTTGCATATTATATGTGTATACTTGTTATATGTTGTTTGATGGGGCGGTACTTCAAGAGGGAAAGGGTGTCTTAAAGTATCATTGGAACACTTGGACGCGTGGTGGGGGGGGGTGGGGGGGGGGACTGACTCCCTCTGCCACCTCTTGGGCATGGTGCGTCCTGCGATTGCTGCAAACAGAATTAACCTGATAGGGACGTGGATGATATTGCCGATAAAAACAAAATAGGACTTCTCGTTATTAACTTCACTGCCACAGAGTGAGTTATTAATTGGTCTCAATGTTTAGGCTAGCCTGCTCTAGTCACAATAATAAACAACAACAACTACAAACCTTGAGAATATTGTTGTTTAAATGTAATCTGCCTAAAAATCCTGTGCTAAACATTATTTTGTTTCACTAGACAAGATCGGATTAGTCAACTAGCACCAGTGGTTATAAACATGTTTCCATGTTGTTATTTCCTTTGAAATTGTAATCCAATTGATTATAACGGTTTAAAAATGTGTACTTTGCCCTTAAAATCGTCTCAATTAAAAACTATATTAAATTAACTTGAGAAGATTTTCATGAAATAATATGTGTATTTCACTCGATCAAGCACCAGCTATTGTTAAGGTCTTATCGAATAGTGTGTTGTTGACTGTAGTCTGCATTGTTGTGGAGGACAACTGGTGAAATGTATGATGTTTAACAATCTGAAAATTAAATTAGCTGTTGCAAACTGCTTACCAGCCAAGATGACATATGTTTTTTGTATAAATGCAAAACAAATAGTAAATGGCCCGACGTTTCGACCTTAGCAGAGTCTTTCTCCGAGGCTAATGGCAACACAACACACATAAACAGGTATACTGGTGTAACAAAATCAGTCAAGTGGAAAGAGATCAAACAGATATAAAATAAAATCATTAATTTTCCAGAATACGAAGTGAATGTTGACAAAACGTTCATCATACGTTAACTATTACCCCCCCCCCTTCTTCGGAGCCCGCGGGTCCTTGGTTGCGATTAAAAGTGCTTGAATGCGCTTCTTGCAGATTGCCGTAATTTATATTATGTGTTACCCTGCCCTATATGTGTCCCTGGAGAACGTTTTTACGTTTCAGCCCGGTAACAATTTATTAAGGGGAAATTTGACACGGTCTTATGATTATATATGCAGTAATAATTTATTCATTTCTATATTAAATTCAATTCAATTCAGTTCGGTCTATTGGTCCAACCTCGGAGGAAAATTGTCTTGCTTACATGCCTGACATACACAACATGACATAACGCAGATTAAATACAAAAAATACGTTTCAAATGTGCTTTGCATAGTAAATTAAGATACATGAACAACAGTAAAAGGAAAGGACACTAACAAACTGACCGCCAACAAAACACACCTGTATAGATAGGTGTTTTTAGAAATGACCAACACAATGATGACGTTTTACTTGAATGCGCCATATCCATGTTATGAACTGAATCCGATGTAATCATAAAAAGGGCTGAAACAATATCGAGCCTTAATATATAAACACATGTTAATGAGTACTAAGCATTGATAAGAAGACGCTTAATGTTTGTATAATTTGTTAAGTTTGTGTAGCACTCGCTAAGTGTTTGTCATTAACTAAATGGTTGTCAATCACTGTTTGTCATTAACTTATTGTTTGTCAATCACTAACTAGTTGTAACTCACCGATTGTTTTTCAATCACCATTCGCTTGTAGCATTCATTAAGCATTTGTCATTCACTAATTGTATCATCCATTATTGTTTGCAGCATTCACTAATCGTCTGTAGCATTCACACATGTTTTGTAATTTACTAGCTTTTGCAACGTTCACTAATGTTTAAATCATTCACTTATTCTTTTTCCATCACTTAGTGCATGTAACGTTTACTTATCAATTGCAACGTTCACTTGCAGTTTGCAACACTCACATAGGCCTACTGTTGGTAGCATTCACACAATTGTTTTCTTATTTACTTAATGTTGCAGCGTTCACTAAGTTAAAGGGACACGTTGCCTTGGATCGGGCGAGTTGGTCTATGATAAGCGTGTGTAACCGTTTGTTATAAAATGCATTATGGCTAGAAAGATGTTTTAAAAGTAGCATATACAATGATCCGCACAAATATGCCTGTTTTTCGTTTTACATCGTGAACTAACACGGCACGCCATTTTGTAGAGCCACATTTTTGACTCCACAGAATGGCGGACCGTTTTAGTTCGTAAAGTAAAAAGAAAACCACACAATTTCGAGGCATATGTTGTGTGGATCATTGTGTGCTACGTTATAAAACATCTTTCTAACCTGATGCATTTTATAACAAACGGTTACAAACGTTTTTCAAAGACCAACTCTTCCGATCCAAGGCAACGTGTCCCTTTAAAGGCACTGAACACGTTTGGTAATTGTCAAAGACCAGTGTTCTCACTTGGTGTATCCCAACATATGCATATAATATCAAGCCTGTGAAAATTTGGGCTCAATTGGTCATCGAAGTTGCAATAAAATGCTGAAAGAAAAAACACCCTTGTTGTACAAATTGTATGTGCAAGAAGTATTTTATTATTTTAGTGAGAAATACCTCTTTCTCAAAAACTACGTTACTTCAGAGGGAGTCGTTTCTCACAATGTTTTATACTATCAACAGCTCTCCGTTGCTCGTTACCAAGTCAGTTTTTATGTTAATATATTTTGAGTAATTACCAAACGTGTACAGTGCCTTTTGTGTAAAAGCATCCACTAGTTGTTTATTATTCACTGAGTTTTTATAAGGTTCACTTCTCGTTGTTATCATCCACGAATTGTTTTTCAGCAACCACTAATTGTTTGTAGCATTCACTAATATCGCAGCTACGAATTCCTCCTGATTTAAATGCATTTTACGGTCAACCTGATTTATTTAATATATTTTAATAATTTGATCGCCCTCACTGTCGTTTTTTTTTTTTTTTTTTTTTTTTTGTGTGTCAAAAGTAAAACAAGAGGGAGAACAAAGACGAACGAACAGAGAATAATAATAACTCGGATGGTTTGCCTTTTAGTAACATTGTCCTTGAGTGCAGATAGATTGACTAAAAATAAAATTAATCAATGAACTAAACTACTTGGGCAGTCGGAATTACATCTGGATGTATCCACGGGATTGTTGATTTAGAAACTGAGAATCGACGATACGATCGCGAGCTGCAAACTGAATACAAAATAAACACGGGACACCACATCCCATAATTTCAGGTGAAAATGTATGGAAGAATTACTATATAGGTTGATAACTTCCGATAGCTTTAGTATAATGTTGAAGTACCAGCATGATTGTTTTTATTGTATGTATTCATTTTTATTTCGTATCATGTTTTTATTTATTATTATATATTAGTATAACTATTATTAATATTTTAAAAGCTAAACATAGTGAAAGCCCTAGTCGCATGATGCCCAATTTAAAGACAATTTGACACGGAAAAGCCATTGGGCTGATTTCACAAAGAGCTTAGGTTAATCTTAACCGCGAACCAATCTTAATTGCTAAGCAAAGTGTGATGTCACAATGCAAATCATTATAGTACCCATACAAACAAAATATATATAAATTCTATATAAGTTTCTTTAGAGCTACATGAGGGGAATTGTACAGACATTCTTTAACAGTTGTATAGAAATTATATGGAAAATTGGGCCAATTTTCTATAACATTTCTAGGTCCTCTCTATAGAAACTCTACAGCATTTATATTAGCTTTGTATAGAATTTCATAATAATTCAAAACAAAAAAGTATTAAATCTAGCGGAATTCTATAGAAATTATAGAAATGTCTACTTCTTTTTATAGAAATCTCTGCACTTTTCTTTAGAACATGCTTCATCTCTATACAGATATCGCTAGAACGAAACAAGGGCTGTGCCTCTACTGGTAATTTTCTATCTGGATACCCGCTATGGGACTTGTCAACAAGATGACCTGTGAGAGTTAATAATGCATTTATAAGTCGGTTCATGTAACAAACAATGGCACCGTGCTTTTAGTCATGCTAAGAACAGCACTTTACCTTCATTAGCTTTACTATATCCCTATTTTGTATAGCTATAACACTGACAACTCGTCTTAAAGGGACTGTACACGTTTTGTAATTACTCAACATATATATTAACATAAAAACTGACTTAGGTAACGAGCAACGGAGAGCTGTTGATAGCATAAAACATGGTGAGAAACGACTTCCTCTGAAGTAACGTAGTTTTTGAGAAAGAGGTAATTTCTCACGAAGATAATAAAATACTTCTTGCAATAAGCCTTGTATTCCTATCTGAAAGCATACAAATTTATACAACAAGGGTGTTTTTTCTTTCAACATTTTCTTGCAACTTCGTTGACCAATTGAGCCCAAATTGTCACAGGCTTGTTATTTTATGCATAATATGTTGGGATACACTGAGTGAGAATACTGGTCTTTGACAATTACCAAACGTAGGGACACATTGCCTTCGGACTGGGCATTTTTGGCTATACAGCGTCAGTTAAGAATTTAACCCATATCTGCATATAGGGGATTTACCGTAGAACACACAAAAGCTGTTGGCGACTAACTAAGGGAAAACCCGTATAGATGAACATTAAGTTAATGTCTCTCTTTGTGCTCTCACTATTATGAGACGGGAAACATGACAATGTATTACATTAAAGGGAATAATGTGCTATTTCCAACGGTGTGCGGTTTGTTGCGAGTGTGTTTATTTGCAAGGCAGTAAATTATTTATGTTTATTGTAATGCAGTAATACATGCTACGTGGGCATTGGCAGGACCATTGTTTATGTTTTGTCATTAGTCAGGTGGATATGGGTTAATATTGTTGGAAAGAGTTGTTACAGAAAATAATACAATAATTCACACAGATATCCCTCGAAATTGTGTGGTTTTTCTTTTACTTTATGAAAAACGCTTGTAAAGCCTCCAAAACGTCAAATCCGAAGGCAATGCATTCCTTTTAAACGGACACGTTGCCTTGGATTGGGCGCTTTGAGCTATAAAACGCGTTTGTTATGAAATGAATGGTTAGAAAGATGTTTTGAAGGCGGAATATAATGTTCCAAACAAAGTATGACTCGATAATTGTGTGGTTTTCTTATTAATTCGTGAACTAACACGGTCTGCCATTTTGTGGAGTCAAAAAGTTGGTTCTACAAAATGGCGGACCATGCTAGTTTAAGAAATACAAGGAAAACCACCCAATTTCGAGGCATATTTCTGTGGATCATTATATTCTACTTTTAAAACATATGTTAGCTCAACCGAGATTTAGAACCTCTCGCTATGGTCAGCGTGCATTTGCCAATTCTGCGCCTGCCATTTGGAACCAGCTCCCTGCCACACTACGTTAAACAACATCTTTGAACATCTTCAAGAGTGATTTGAAGTCACATTTGTTTTCACATTTGTTTCTCTTTACTTGTTCTGAACATAACTTTGGTGTCACTTTGTTGTTTTTGTATGCGCCTTGATCGGTTTCCAGAGATGTGCGCATGATAAGTCTATATTATTATTATTATTATTATTATTATTATTATTATTATTATTATTATTATTTCCAACTATATTAATTTCACAACGAACGCTTTGTATAGCCCAAATCTCCCAATCCAAGGCAACGTGTGCCTTAATATGAATCTTAGCCCTACGTGAAATCGGCCCCTGTTTGGAATATTTCCAATGGACGCTGCGTTATAAAAACTGAGCATTAACGATACGACCGGGGACCTTCTCAATCTATGATTATTTCGCCTGCCTGTAGCCATGAACTATCAACAGAGGGCTTCGTCTGTGTGATCGGGGTCGAAGCCTTGACCGAAGCAAGGTCTCCAGTTGTCAGTGGCTTATTCATCCCAGCGGCTATATTAAATTGCGTGAACATGGTACGTGATCTAGTACTCCTAACTGGTGTTGACACAGATAGTTTTGAAGCTCTCTGGCGAAACTGGGGGGGGGGTGGCATCCCTCCGCCCATTGATGTCCCCTCCCCCCTTTGAAAGCTGGACATTTTAATCATACTACAATTACCGGTAAATAAACTGGAATTTACTAGACTACCTGCTTCTGTCGTTGTAGCACAATCCGGCCAGCCTTTTAAATCCAGGATTAATAATGTCCTGATAAACATGCCCCCTGCTCACAATTATGAACTCTAGTAGTTTACTACTACTAGCTTCTTGTTCGCTTGAGTAGCTCCCCCCCCTCCCCCTAAAAAGAAAATTAAAACAATGATTTTTTTTTTTATAAATTGTTTGTAGTTCTTTCGAAGTTTTTTGACACTTGTTTGTGTATTATTGTTACTTGTTGTTTTACACGGAAACTATGGTTTTAATTTTTACACGGAAACTATGGTTTTAATTTGCCAAATGTGCCCCTTCCAGGCGCGGATCCGGGGGGGGGGTGGGGGGCGCACGCCCCCCCTTTTTCATATAAAAAAAAAAAAAAAAAAAAAAAAAGAGGGAGAAAAGAAAAAAAGGGGGAGAGAGAGAGAAGGGGAGGGAGAAATGGGGAAGCTTTGTGTTACGCAGGCGCAACAAACTTCATTTATCATTTTGCTGCTTGGTATATTTTCACGCCCCCCCCCCCCCGTTTGGAAAATCCTGGATCCGCCCCTGCCTTCTGAAATTAATATGGTTGCAAAGATGTTTTAAAAGTACAATAATGATTTACCACAACACTGGTAGTGTACGCTTGATAGGCCTGTGGCGTAATGCCTCCAAGGGTTTTAAGCGGTGATTTCAGTGGGGAAACTATACATGTTATAGGCCTGTTTGAAAGACAAAGTCTGTTTCGCATAATTGGTCATAATTGGTCATTCAGTTATGAGCCATGTTGAACAAACTGGATTATAATTGATTCATTGTACTAACAATGCAGGCTTCTTCGATTGAGTTTTTTTTTTTTGGCTAAGTGCTTTTTACGAACAAACGATGACATGTCTCGTTTTCGTTGCTCGATAGAGAAGCGCTTTGTGTTTGTTCTTAATGTAAAACCATATCGAATTTGTTAATTTGTTGTTCATGCTTGCTCATTATTTAAACATGAACAACGTTTATTTGGAAAATGTACATTAAAGGCACTGAACACGTTTGGAAATTGTCAAAGACCAGTGTTCTCACTTGGTGTTTCCCAACATATGCATAAAATAACAAGCGTGTGAAAATTTGGGCTCAAATGGTCATCGAAGTTGCAAGAAAATGATGAAAGAAAAAACACCCTTGTTTTACAAATTTGTGTGCTTTCAGATAGGAATAAAAACTTCTTGCGAGAAGTTGTTTTATTATTTTAGTGAGAAATTACCTCTTTCTAAAAAAACTACGTTACTTCAGAGGGAGTCGTTTCCTACGATGTTGTATACTATCAACAGCTCTCCGTTGCTTGTTACCAAGTAAGTTTGTATGCTAATATTTGTTTTTAGTCATTACTAAACGTGTACGATACCTTTAAACATGAACAACATTTATTTGAAAAATGTACAATAAGCAGGTTCTTTATTGAAAAAAGGGCGCGCTATTAAAGGTATTGCACACTTTTGGTAACAGCTCAAAATCAATGTCCACATTTTGTGTGATTCAACATATGCATGAACAAAGAAACCTGTGAAAGTTTGAGCTCGATTGGTCATCGAGGTCACGAGAAAATAGTGCAAATAGACCTTATGTGTTTTCTGTTTTTTTCAAACATCGAGTTTTTATCACGCGTGATAAAAACTATTGTTTTACTCATTTCTCAGAAACGATGGCATTTTAGGAAGAAATATTTTAAGAAACCTTTTCTACGATTACCAATAGTGTACAGGGCCTAAAATGCCATCGTTTCTGAGAAATGAGTAAAACAATAGTTTTTATCACGCGCGATTAAAACTCGATGTTTGAAAAAAACATAAAACACATAAGGTCTCGTTTCACTATTTTCTCGTGACCTCGATGACCAATTGAGCTCAAACTTTCACAGGTTTGTTTGTTCATGCATAAGTTGAATCACACAAAATGTGGACACTGATTTTGAGCTTTTACCAAAAGTGTACAATACCTTTAAGTGATTGAGTGTAACGACGTGCAGAAGTCAAGCAAGGTCTTCCCGCCTCAATTTACCAACCCTCCCCGGGTGTTTCCCCTCCCCACTGTACCTGTACCATCCCTTGTCCCGTGCGGGGTCCCCTAAAAGCCTATTCTTTGTGGACCATCTAGGTGGTAAAACAAACGGACTGGCTTAAAGGGCATTACTGTTTACCAAACGCGATTTTTGTTTTTTTAGCGTGTTCTAGTTTATATTTTACTTACATCGTACACGTTTGGTAATTGGAGCCTATTGTTTGTTTTAAACTTGTGTAGTTGTAGATATACCATAAAACTAAGCTGTGAAAATTTCATTTCAAAAGGTGTTAGCGTTTTTGAGATAATATTGCCGAAAATCTGGAGCGGTTATGTCCACGCATGCAGGAAGAATAATGCATTGGACTTCACACTCTGAGATTGAAATATTTTGGGGGATACAAAGTGATATATGTTTTCCATAACCGCAGTACTTCGAAGTGAAAAGTTTCTCAAAATCCATTAAACTATCTAAAGCTGCTGTACTTCTCATCAAGTAAGTTTTTATTGCCATTAATTATCAGAGTCATTACAAAACGTGTATGATGCCCTTCATAATTATTGTTATTATATATTTATAATATATATTGTTATATTATTTGAACTTAAGTGATCGTTATTTGTTACTGTCGTAATGTATATTTTATTATAGCTGTCCATGACAATGTAGACCATAAACGATCGCTATTTGTTACTGTCGCAATATATATTATTATAGCTGTCCATGACAATGTAGACCATAATGATCGTTGTTTGTTACTGTTGCAATTATTATAGCTGTCCATGACAATGGGGACCATAAACGATCGCTATTTGTTACTGTCGCAATATATATTATTATACCTGTCCATGACAATGGGAAACATAAATGATCGTTATATGTTACTGTCGCAATATATATTAGTATAGCTGTCCATTACAATGGAGACTATAATAAACCTTTAACCGAAAAATTAATATGTCAGTTTGCAAATGGGTTTTGGTGCATAATGGACGCTAAGGTTTCCCTACAAATCCATCATGTTAATGACTACACTCAAGGACCGTGATAAACTCCATAAACGAACCACTGTTTTTGATGTTCCTGAAATAACGGAGGCGGCACTTTGATGCGTCCACAAGAGCCAAGTTTCCAAATTAGTTCATGGCGGTTGTACAATGTTTGATTGCGGGGGAAAAATAAAATAAAAACATGAAATTGTTTCTAAATATAAAAACTGCAGACGTTCAGGCGACAGGTCTTCAACTCGTTTGAAAGTACCAGTGCATAGAAATTAATCTTATGTAAAAGGGAAACAAAAAGTTGTTTTGATCAATGTCCCAAATGGATGGAATGATTTGATGAACAAGTTGTTTATGCACCGCCGGCAAAGCCAAATGGGCATAAAGTATTTCCCTTGTTCTCCTGTTTGTGTGTTGTAATGTAAACCATTACTTGGTTCTAAATATTCTGGATGTTAACGTTTCCAATGTACATGAACATGTATGTAGAGAACTTGTACATCCATAATATTTAATAAAACAAACATTAAGATAACAACAAAGTAGTAGAATTACTAAAACTAGATGCAAAACAACATTACAATAAAGTAAATAGACCAACGAGTAAAGACATAAGCAAAAACTAAACTTGAAGTTGTAGGCTTAAAATAAACAAAAGGCTTAAAAGCAACAATGCAATATACATATTACATTTTTTTGCGACCAAGTTTTTGGTCGCAACCATTATTTTATAATACGTTGTCTCAGTGTGTTGGTAATTGGTTAACTATATATGTTAATAAAGCAGTTGCATCTTTCAAAATAAATGCCGATTTCCTACCTTCCGCCAAGGTAGCCTAGTCAATAAGCAGGAATGTTATTTACAGAACTAAGTAGTCTCCCGAACTCCGAATTCTACTCCGCGGCAGAAGAGTAAAATAGCAATAAACGTGCGCGGAGAACAAAATCTAAAAGTGGATTTACACATGATGGTGTTACCGCAAACCGAATAATACATTGATACCTCGACACGCAATGCCTTAAAACCCACAACTGCCGATGGGTTGCACTTTAGAGGAATTAGGGCCATATCCAAATTGGCTTATTCTACGGCTAAGACTGTTTCTAGGGGTGTAGCTAAGGCCGTCATATACTTCAACGCATGCTATAGACTGTGCAAGTATAGCGCATATTCGAACTTCCGGGACCATTGTGGTCTCAATCATAATAGGCGGGATTTTGTTTCGTCAACTATTTTAGTTTAACGTTGTTTAGGGCCATGCACATTATATATTTGGTTGGGAAAGTAATACCAAGTGATAAACAATATGAATGTAAAACCAATTAAACACAATAACGAAGAAAACCCGAGAATAAGAATTGACCTCCGTTTCCCGTTACTTGTAACAAAACAAGAATGCTGCCCAACTGACGGCCGTGTTGTCATTAAACATAATGTGACAGATGCACACAATCGGGCGTGACTCTGGTAAATTGGGTTTCTAACAATAAGCATCCTCGTTCCAAGTTTAACTATTGTTTGATTGTTAAAAAATGTTTTAATTTTATTATTGTACACTAATTAAAAATTGATTTAAAACAACATGCTTCGGGAAATTGTGTTTACAATAATTGTGTAAAAATATAGTTGAAAAGGAAGATTTGATTTCATATAAAATATAGTATTCGTTCGATTTTTTCTTCTCGTTTTTGCGCGAGACTTGCCCAGTCTATTGAAAAGCCTACACAACCGTCTGTGGAAATGTCTCACAATCGGTCACGTTTTCACATCTAATTTTGTAGGGAGGGATGTTGTGCACGTACGGAACTTCTTGCTACGATACAGCTGAGACCAATGACGTTAGCTTGGAGTACAATAGACTGGGCACCCCATGGGTTTAAGTATAGAATACCTCACCATGTAATGCCTCAAAACCAACAACTGCTGATGAGTTGCACTTTAGAGAATTTAGGGCCATATCCAAATTGGCTTATTCTACGGATACGGCTGTTTCTAAGGGTGCAGCTAAGGCTGTCCTATTCCTAAACCAAAGGGGCGATCCAGACGTAGCCGTATCTGCCTAGTCAGACACGAGGTTTCATCCCATAGTGTGTAGTACAATGTACCTCGTTGACTATAGAACCAGTTCCAATCATCCAAGGAAAGTATTCCATCTGAAATGCCCAGTCGAAAAAAACATCATTTGAAAACCATATAATTGCCGTTGTTTATTTTAATGGAGGCGATCTACGGCTCGTACACGAACCAATGCACAACATCTCTTACCAAACAAATGCTTTTTTATGTTTTTGTATTCGTTTTTCCCCTTGAATAAAACCACCTAATTCGATGCCAGTCTTGACTATTATGACTGTATATAGTAGGGACACCGACTGACATGTTCTCTTTAAAAAAATGAAACAACTGATTATTCGTGTAATTTGATTCCGGGAGTGAATTTTAATCTAAACTTTAATTTCTTAATGTTCAAACACGAAATCTATATGTTCCATGTCGATAATTAAATTGTAGATTCAAATTTACAATGTTTTAATTTCACATTAACATTTAAAGGCTTTCAATGTTCATTTAGAAAGTAATGAAAAATAACCTGCTTGTGGTGATACTAGATTGAAAACAACGTTGTACCATTGTAGACGATTTCTGAACCAATTTATAGAGGCCCCTAATACAAAGATACTGAGTTCGGTGAAATTTATTCATTTCCATACGTTGTTCGTCTAGATTGAACTTAAATCTTTAAAAGCTGCTTCCTTCGTGACAGATAACCCGGATAATCTTCGACAAAAGCCCACCGCATGAGCGGTTTACCCGAATTCAAGATATACCGGTACGCTATGGTACATATCTTTCGGAAAGTAATTTCATCATTTTCAAGTATGTTGTTTTCAATAGGAAACGGCATGTAACAAAATAACATTAACATATTATGTTTTCAATAACATATACCAAAATAGTTTGCATAGGGATTTGGTGCACATTGACACATGCCGATTTCAATGCAGCAAATAAATCGAATGACTACTATATTTCTTAGACATCTCGATATTCGGACGGAAACAATTAACTTCAATTGGATATTTTATGTCAAGTTATGAAACTAACCCTTTGTAGGGTTACACTCTAAATGCTTTTGGGTCAGAATTGACCCGGATTAATGATCCATTGGTGGCCTGTTCCATTTATTGGTCAGTATGACCCGAAATATGTGTCAAACTGTCACAGAAATGAGTCCAACTGACCAATAATCTGAGTCAACTTCCACTGTTTAACCCATGTACATTTACAAAAAGAACTAGAAATGAATTATTTTCAGAATCCAGACATGTCCATCAGCCATGTACAAACATTTTTGAATGCTACAAGTATCGTGTGCATTTTCCGAGGGACATGCAGAATTTGTTTTTATTTGTTTTATATTTTTGAAACAGCACCATCTGTCAAAATATGTTCAGAGAAATAATATTAATAATATGAATAAGTTAATATAATTAAACATAGTTTTGTACACAAATTTGACCATACAACTTAATGTTATTGCCGACCGTAAAAAAACTAACCCCCCCCCCCCTCATATCACATCAATTACAATACAATACAATACAATACATTACAATATATTACAATAATATTAATATGCTGTCAGATTTTGTCCTACGATCCCTAATTGCTGTTATGGATTTCATTCAGTCTGAATGTTGTTAGGATCTCTCATTCTTCATCACCCCCCCCCCGAAATATTTATCGTAACGCTACTACCGTACCTGATGGCTCGTGCAAAATTACCATCGGTAAGGTCTTATGCGGGATTGGTAAGAACAAAAACATCATTGTTTATTTTTATCTGAAAGCTTACTAGTTATAAAGTTCATATTAGAACCATTTTTTTGTTTCCTTGTGAAATATTTCCCTCTAAAAGAAAGTCATAATATTCGAGGAAGTTGTATCGAAAAACCTATACACAAAATAAGGACGCAACATCTGATTTCGGTTGTTGCAACCCAGATTATGGACAATGTGTTTACATGCTGGAAGTTGTGCATGGTTGTTCACTGTTTTTTTCTTGACTGACACAACGGCTCAAGCCCCATTTTGTTTTGTACCGGTTTGTTATTTTTATCAGTGAGAACCATAATATTGTAGTCCTCCGTTATCAATGTATCCATGGCATGGCCCCTGTTTAAGTTCACAGTTTAGTTCCGGAGTATAAATCAGCTACACATCTATTATCTTCACATAAATCCCATTCGACTCCCCATTTGTCAAAACCATGGTCGTCTGGTTCCCGCTCTTTCTAATATGCAGCAGTTCAGTTATGGAACAGTCTTCCAGAGGTTGTTTAAAGGCACTGTACACGTTTGGTAATTACTCAAAATGTATATTAACATAAAAACTAACTTGGTAACGATCCACGGAGAGCTGTTGATAGTATAAAACATTGTGGGAAACGATTCCCTTTGAAGTAACATAGTTTTTGAGAAAGAGGTAATTTCTCACTAAAAAGATAAAAGACTTCTTGCAAGAAGCCTTTTATTCCTTTCTGAAAGCACACAAATCTTTACAACAGGGGTGTTTTTTCTTTCAACATTTTCTTGCAACTTCGATGACCAATCGAGCCCAAATTTTCACAGGCTTGTTATTGTATGCATGTTGGGATACACCAAGTAAGAACACTGGTCTTTGACAATTACCAAACGTATTCAGTGCCTTTAAACAGGCTGAGACACCAGAACAATTCAAAAACCCGGGTGGGAACATGTATGTTTACTTTGTACATTGGTTGACTTCCCCTTTAAAGCGCATATGACCTCACGGTGATATGCGCGATATAAGAACGGTTGTATTAATATTATGATTATTAATTAATGTGTGTGGTTGATCACACAAAACATGAACACTGTCGTTGACTATATTATTTTAACAATTGACCACGGATGAGTATACAGACTTCTCTGCTTCAGTGAAATTGAGCAAATTAATATCTGTTCTCATATAATTCAATTGCGTTTTTTTTTTCGTTTTTTTTTTCAGAGTCTCAGATTTCTGTATTAATAGTAACCCTGTGAAAAAGAAGACCGAATGTTGATTGCCCATAGTTGAAATGACAATCATCTCAGAACAACTCAGTCGCAAGCCAATACTAGTGTGCAAATCTCGCGCGTACTCGAACTTCCGGGACCAAGTTGGTTCCAACTATCCCTATTAAGTTTTCCGTGTGCGCGATTCTGTTTCTTCAAAGAGGTTTAACGTAGTTTAAGGCTACACAAATTGTATCATTTTTTTGGAAAAGTAAACAATAACTATGACAATTATGAAAGTAAAACAACAAAATTAAGAAGTCTACAAAGAAAACCAGAGAATAAGACTTGACCCCAGTTTCCGATTATTACTTGCGAACAATTATGATTGTTGCCCAACTGACGTTATTGTTATCTCTAAACCTATGTATGGTCGTACAAAATCGGGTCTGATTGGCAAAATTGGGTCTCTAGGAAAATACACATCCTCGTCCCTAGTTTTAATGCTATTTATGTGTTAACTTATCTGTACTGTACAAACATTGACATTATGTTGATAACAAATTAATAATGGTGTTTTCGTTTACAATAATTTATTTTAAATATAATTTGAAAAGATAATTTTTATTTCACAGAACAAAAACAGTATCCGTTCGAGTTCTTTTCTCGTGGTGTTTCATTTGAGCAAAGTATATGAATGGAGCGATTTGCCTTTAATTTTACGACGCCCATTTGCCAGATTCACAATTAGTTGTAGAAGTTCTTCGTAGCGCGAACATTTCCATCGTTACAAACTAGTTATAACTAGTAAACTTGCAGGCACAACCATGTGTCTCCTTGGGAGGAGTGTTGGCTCTAAAAAGAGCCGATCCTTGCGGATACAACCATGTGTAAATCTCTTTTGGGAGGAGTGTTGGCTCTGAAAAGAGCACACACTGGCTCTTTTCAGAGCAAGAAGTAACTATAACTAATAAACTTGCGGGTACAACCATGTGTAAATCTCTTTTGGAAGGAGTGTTGGCTCTGAAAAGAGCACACACTGTCTCTTTTCAGAGCAAGAAGTCACTATATATAATAAACTTACGGATACAAACTTGTGTACAATCTTTTTTAGGGGAGAGTGTTAGCTTTGCGAAGAACCAACACTGACTCTTTTCAGAGCAAGAAGTAACTATAACTAGTTAACGTGCGGATACAACCATGTGTAAATCTCTTTTTGGAGGAGTTTTCGCTCTGAAAAGAGCCCACACTGGCTCTTTTCAGAGCAAGAAGTAACAATTACTATAGTTAACTTGCGGATACAACCATGATTGTGTACAATCTGTTTTCGGAGAGGTGTTAGCTCTGAAAGAGCCCCCACACGTGGCTCTTTTCCGAGCAAGAAGTAACTATAACTAGTAAACTTACGGGTACAGTGTTTACAATCTCTTTTGGGAGGGTTGTTGGCTCTGAACAGAGCTGGTATGGTCTCGACGTTTCGAACAGTATACTCTGCTTAAGTGGATTTTAGGAAATTTTAAGACTGTCACCAAGTTTGGAGTTGATATGCTTTTTGTTTTGAGCCAACACTCCTCTCAAAAGAGATTTGCACATGGTTTTAGTTTCTATTTATTTTACACACCATGCAAAGCTTTGAATATCACTTGTTTTCATCGTTGTTTGTTTTCATACACAGCCGCTGAGTAGTAAGCGGTACACAGTGTGAAGCCTAGCACGTGCAATATAGTCGTGTCATACACAACATTATCCACTCGCCATCTCCTTCCTATGCCCCCTTCTGCTGTCTGTATGTTGTTATTGTTTTCTTTTTCCTCTTCGAAAGGGGGTTTTCATTTAATTGAATTTCATTAATTAACTCTGGTTATGAAGCCAATGATTCCCAGAGAAGCGAATTCAATCAGCATACTAGGCAATAACTTCATATAGAGAGGAGACAGGGAAAGACGTTTCTGTTTTACCCCCAGATATTTATTCCATGGGGGGGAGGGAACCCACGCAAGGGACTGACAACAAAATACACATAGTGTCCCCCCGGCAGGATTCGAACCGGGTCCTTTTTCAGCTGCGAGATTTGAACCCCCTTCCGTAACTCTGCTACTGCATTTAAGAACATGAACCACTGACGTTGGAGATTTTGCCTGCGGCTCAAAGACATTGCGGCCGCTCCTTTCGCAATTCAGCTGCGCGTAGGGATGATTTAAGACTTCCAAATGTTGCTCTTATTTGATTGTTCGTAACAAAATGCAAATTTATTGTTTTTGTATGCAATGTGAAAATTGTCAGAATTCGCTTAATTATAATTTATGGGATATACACATGCACAATGTCCATATCAACCAGAAACAACCTTAATAATAATAATAATAAAGAAAACTTAGTATAGCGCCGGTATCAGCCTAAAAGGCGCTCATGGCGCCTGAGGAGGAAAAACAAATGGATTGTTTGAGTAAGCTTGTTTGAACAAATGATATTTTAAGTTTGCCTTGAATGTTGTGGTGGATGGAGATGGTTTGACAGTCAGGGGAAGTTGGTTCCACACTCGGCTGATGATGCAAAGAAAGATCTGTTGCCCCAAAGAGTAAAAGTTCTAGGCTGATGAAGCGTCATGACCTCATTAGAACGCAGTCCGGTGTATGCTGAGGTGTATGGATGGATGAGGTTGATGAGGTATTCTGGAGCATTGTTGTGAAGGACTTTGTAAACGAATAGGCCAAGTTTGTACTGAGTTCTGTGTGATATTAGCAGCCAGTGGAGACCCTGTAATACAGGAGTGATGCAGGACAATTTACTGGTGAGAGACTAATCTGGCAGCGATGTTTTGTAGACGCTGCAGACAGTTCAGTTGATTTTCCTTGATGTCGTAAAGTAGTGTCTGGAATACCCTTTTGCCAAATGCCCTCCCCACGCCCCTCCCACCCACATCCCCTCTCACTTTCTAAGGTAAAATGCTACATTGAAGGACAGTAACATGTAGTAAAATGGCCCATGTATTTGATATTATTAATAAAACTCGCCATTCGACTCAAAGTTAAAGGGACACGTTGCCTTGGATCGGACGAGTTGGTCTAAAAAAGCGTTTGAAACCGTTTGTTATAAAATGCATATGGTTAGAAAGACGTTATAAAAGTAGAATACAATGATCCACACAAATATGCCTCGAAATTGCGTGGTTTTCCTTTTACTTTGCGAACAAACACGGTCAGCCATTTTGTGGAGTCAAAATGTTGACTCCACAAAATGGCCGACCGTGTTTGTTCACGATGTAAAAGGAAAACCACGCAATTTCGAGACGTATTTGTGTGGATCATTGTATTCTACTTTTAAAACATCTTTATAACTGTATGATTTTATAACAAACGGTTACAAATGCTTTTTATAGACCAACTCGCCCGATCCAAGGCAACGTGTTCCTTTAATGCATGGTTCGACGTTGACAGGAAAGCAAAACCTTCCCTAGCCCCTTCTTTCATTAATATAACTTGTTTAAGGGAGCGTTTGGACAAAACTTATTATTTGTCCATTGAGCGTAAACAGTGTAGTTATGTTTGAAATAACAAAGGCCGTAGAGTTTATCATTTGAGTATTTCGCCAAGGCACTCGTAAGATTGATTTCCCTTGAACGTGTAAGGATATCGAAAACGCAATCAGTAGATCCTTGTAACGTGAATAAGAAATAATTATTCTGAAAAAATACCCTTATTCCTTTGCTCCTCTTTTTGCTATAAATGGATATGTTTGTGTCTGTGTTTGGTTTATGCCTCTGACAAAGGTCCGGTTTGGATCGAAAGCTCAGGCCATCTCCCCTACACATTGTATATATAACGATAACTGTGTAGTTATGCGCAAGTAATAATTTGGCGAAGTTGTATCGTAATCCATTGAGCTTCAGGTGAGTAGACACCTGTCTCCATACAGACATGGAGCTCTGATGAAAGACCCGAAGCTTGTACTTACCGGCCAGAATTTTCTGAGGAGCAAAACAACATTGACTCAACATCACACGGGGGCGAGTGAATTTAGACTTATAATGTTACGTTTAATATTGGCATTATAGGAAGCCACCTTTCCCTCCTGGCGGGAGTCCAACTGTCCACATTTTCCCACTCTCAGACTCCATTAAACTTGACACAATTGTATCCCAGATCGTAAGTGCAATTGAAGAGAGATTTGCGATGACATTTTAATAGTTTTTAAATTATAGCTTTGGGGAATTTGTTTGTTTGTATACCTTGTTTTGGAGGGTATGGAGGGTGAAAATGGACAAAACTACAGCTTTATAACAAATGGCATTTGTGCTCAGGCTTGAGTGCTTGTTTGTGTGTAAGCTTGGTCGACTAAAGTCGCCAATGGTAAGGAAGAGGGGGTATGAGTGCAGTCAACTAAAGTCGCCTATGGTAATGAAAGGGTTAAAACAAAACATCAGTTATAACATTTTTAATTTTTAAGGCTAGTTGATTCGGGTTTTGTATGTATGCAGCAAGCACCGTGTTGAACTGTTACCCTTCACATAAGTGACTGTGTTGTGCTATAATGTAGTGTGTGCTATTGATTGGAGGATTCAGATCTATTCAAGTGCAGGAGATCATTTTTATATTTTAGACGTCATCGTGAGGATTTTTTTTTTGCAGTATTTCAGTGAATACTTGTCATTTTTGTATTTAGAGGGCCGGCCTCCTTGAATCATTATTTCATTAAAGGTTTATTACAAATCACATTGCAACCAAATGGCTGAATTGAGTAATGAAAAGGGACCACTTCAAATAATATTTCACATTACACATTAAAAATCACCAATTATTAAAAAGTTAAACTCAACAAAATACATTCATCATTAAAGGGGAATTGCAAACAATATGTATAAACATCAAACATTTATTATTATTAATAATTTACAGTTAAACAGATATCTGATGGGAAAACATAAAAAGATACTGAGAGGAAAACAATATATTTGGCATTTAATAATTGTACATAAAAATGACTAGGGCCTTGGAGGTTCCTCTTTGTAAGCCATTTAGGGGTTGTAAGTTTATTTGAGTTACTCAGAACCCGGTTGTGTCGATCCTTCTCCTCTGGTTGATGGTAGCCATTGTCAGATTTGCTCTGATTTCATTGGCAAATGAGTGGCACATTTTTTTTCCCTACGAGACTGGAGGGTAGGTATATTGCACTTTTCTAGACCATGTGAATAGCTGGAACAGTGTTTACCCACACTCATTTTAAAGGGACACGTTGCCTTGGATCGAACGATTTAGTAAAACAAAAGCGTTTGTAACATTCTGTTAAAAAATGCATGGTTAGAAAGATGTTTAAAAAGTAGAATAAAATGATCCACAACAATATGCCTCGAAATTGCGTGGTTTTCCTTTGACTTTGCGAACTAACACGGTCGGCCATTTTGTGGAGTCAAAAATTTGACTTCATAAAATGGCCGACCGTGTTTGTTCACGATGTAGATGGAAAACCACGCAATGTCGAGGCATATTTATGTGGATCATTCTATTCTACTTTTAAAACACCTTTCTAACCATATGCATTTTATGACAAACGGTTACAAATGCTTTTTTATAGACCAACTCGCCCGATCCAAGGCAACGTGTCACTTTAAAGGCATTGTACACGTTTGGTAATTACTAAAAATATATATTAACATAAAAACTGACTTGTTATTGAGCAAGAGAGAGCTGTTGATAGTATAAAACATTGTGAGAAACGACTCCCTCTGAAGTAACGTAGTTTTTGAAAAAGAGGTAATTTCTTACCAAAAAAAAAAAAAATATTGCAAGAAGCCTTTTATTCCTATCTGAAAGCACACAAAGGTGTTTTTTTCTTTCAACATTTTCTTGCAACTTCGATGACCAATTGAGCCCAAATTGTCTCAGGCTTGATACACCAAGTGAGAACACTGGTCCTTGACAATTACCAAACGTGTTCAGTGCATTTAACTGGACGTTTGTTGATTCTCTCAAACGAGACGGGTTACTTTGCATTGTTCCTCTTCGGTATTTTATATGAATATTGAAAGTAACAAGTAAGTCGTACTTTGGAATAGATCCTTGTGTTTTCGAGCAACGTGTACATGTTATACTGTGTTATTCATGTTTGTGCACACACTCCTTTCGTTTCCCTTTCGAGATAAAACAAACAATGTTCCAACCCAAATGCAATTGTCTTCAATACGACCGACACAGCAACATACGGGAATATTTGCCCATGGGTAATGTGCACCAGTGTGTTTCGTGACCAAAAATCAAGATAGAATTACAAGATAATATAAACTGCACCTTTCGGCATTTTCTAAAAATAAAAATTGTATCTATAAATCTTCTCGAATGTTCTTTTTGTCATGTTTTTTTTATGTTTTCGTCTTCTCACGCCATGTCCCAGCTCAAACGTGAGTGTAACGACTGTGCTGTCTGAAAGCAACAACCCAAGGACATGTTATTGTATGCAGTTCGTATTCTTCTTCTGTTTGTATTATTCTTCTTCTTATTATTGTCCTGTTATTTTCGCGATTCGAGTGCCTTCTTGTTAGGTGGATATTTTGCGACAGGGTAAATATTAAGAACAGTTTATGCTTTGTCGGGGGAGGGGGGGGGGGGGTTGCGCATTCCTTATTTCGATTATTATTGTTATTGTTATTTTGTTTTATTGTATGTATTATTAGTTATATTTGTTTGTCTTTTGGGGGCAGTTGGAATTTTGGTTGTTGGCACTAATTCAAAAGAAAATACAAACAAAAAAGTGGTATTTTGAACCCTACATACGGGCCGAAAACGCAAAATCCAAAATTGCCGCGGTTTATGGCGGCCATTTTACATTCCCACAATCCATTTAACACCATCTTGTGAAACATCACTTTTGTTTTAACAAAATAAATACAAATAACTAAAACACGTTAAAATGGTATAAACATTTAGACAAAATGTTAGTGATCAGAGGCAGCTTTAAAAAAGTGATGGTCACGAGTATGGTTCGGGGCACATCGTGTCACCCCCGCCCCCTCCCCGTCCTAATGTGATTAGTATTTTGCCCTCGAGTACTCTAGGATATTGGCTCATATTTGCTAATTCCTAGAGAATTCGGGATTTTACGGCGTTATATCCCCATAGTATTTCGATATATCGCCATGCTACCATGGTTTCGATCGTTTTCTTTCGCTTGGTCTGTTTCAATCCGGCTTGAGTTTATCATGTTAAGGTTGGGTCATAGATTGGTTTCTTTCAACGTATTGATGATTTAAAGGCCGACTTATCAATACAGATCAAATGAAAGACACCCGTGATATTTTTTAGCTGAATACAGTATCAACTTGTTGAAATACAAAACCAGCAAAACAAATTCACTGTATTTCTTTTTATAAGAACGTCGAATCCATCCACCTTAAGCGAAGTGACGCGGGAACAAAACCGTATCTCTGGAGGCAGCATTCACAAATGGACACCATGGAAATTTGAATCTCCAAAAGTCCCTCTTTAGGCGATTTTGGGAGAAACTTATCTTTATTTCGAAACACTGTTATTGTTTTTTAAATAAACGGGTCACTTCGGACGAAATAGTTTCACAGAATGCTTGCTACAAGAATGCTTTCAGATTACATAAATTCAAACAGTTTTTCAGGGTCATTACTAAAGATTAACCATATGCCTAACGTGATACATTGCTTTTTCACACGTTTTTGTTTCTCTCTACCTGGACTACTTTTAATAAAACAAGTTCTTGTCGGCATTAAAATCTCGAAAACACTTTTTTAAAAGACCGAACTGTGACTGATTATCATACAGTTGGATCCAGGCATAAATGTCTTCATCGCAACTCTTTTTTTTTTAATTCACGATCTGTAAATATCGTTCCGCTGCCTGATAACGAAGAGTGGTGGGTTTATTGTTTGTAGATACCCCTACGCCAAAAATGACCACATTATGCGGCTGGCTGGGTGGGTGGGGGGGGGGGGGGTTGCCCCCCTTAAAAAATAATGGTGAAATTCTCCTTTGACGATGTGTGTCTTCCCTTCTTACTCAAGTATGTTTTCAGATAAAAAAAGTAACACCATTTTTCAGGTTCAATACTAAAGATTAACCCTACCTTTAATTAAGTAATACGTTGTTTTTCCAAACGTTTTTATTTTTCTCTGTCTATGTCTGGACTAATTGTAATACAACATGTTCTTGTCGGCAGAAACATATCAAAAAAACAATTTTTAAAAACACTCGATTGTGACTGATAGGGTTGGATCCAGTCATAAAATGTCTTCATCACGACTCTTTTCTTTAATTCGATCTGTAAATATCTTCCCGCTGCCTGATAACGAAGAGTGGTGGTTATTTGTCGATACCCCTACGCCAAAAATGACCAAAACATGCAGCTGGGGGGGGGGGGGTGGTCAACCATACAAGAGATCGGTGAGATTTTCTTTTGACGATGTGTTTCTTTCTTCCATTCATACTCGAGCAATCTTCTTATTTCCTCTGGATGCCTGGAGTAATTTACTGTGAGCTTTCACAGGGTCCGTGGGAGGCTTAAAGTCGATCGATCGTCGCTGACCTCATTTCCAAAAGTGCAAGCTGCTTTGTCGTGGCGCCCCCATTAGAAAAAGAAAAAAAAGAAAAAAAAAACAAAAACAAAAAAACCCCGAGGGTGAGATAGCTTGACTCTCTTGTGCGGGACATAATGTGACCCAGTATGGCTATTCAGTATTTTAATCAAAGATATCGAATCATTCCACATTCAGCGAGGTGACAGCAGTTACCAACAAGTATCTGGCTATATTGAGGGCAGCATTGAAACTGACACCACCGACATTTCCCAAAGTCGCCTGCAGGTGATCTTTGGAGAACCAAATTACCTTTCGACATACATTTATTGATTTATAATCAATGCAGGGAACTTCAGAAGAAATAATGTTCTCGTTATGCTTGATCTTTATAACAAGTAGGCTTTTAAGAAACAAATTACCACCGTTCTTGTCGGGGTCATTGCCGTAGTATAACCCAACCTCTACAACCCTAGGAAAAAATACGATTTCGTTCCACAGAAATACACTTTCATTCCTCGAAGTACGCTTTTGTTCCCTCGAAATACACTTTTTCGTTCCCTCAAGAAACGCTTTAATTCCCTCAAAATACGCTTTCGTTCCCTCGATAGTCGATATACGCTTTTCGTTCCCTCAATATACGTTTTCGTTCACTCGAGATATGCTTTCGTTCCCTGGAAATATGCTTTCGTTCCTATGAACAAACAAGATTAATTCAAGATGTAATTCAAATAATGAATTTCGTTCCCTCAAAATCAGATGTCGAGAGAACAGAATAGTATTTCCAGGGAACGATAATTTTTTAATTTTTATTAGGAAACCAAATATTATTTTGAGGGGGGAATCAATTTACTTAAATTGTTCACATCCCCCCCCCTGTCCATTGAAACGTTCCAATTCGGAAACAAAGGATTTGAACAGCTAGGCGTATTCCGATTGACAAACCTGCAATGACAACAAGGTACTCAGTGGTCTGGCTCCTTCCCCCCCCCCCCCGACATGTTCATAAGCTCCCAGGGAGGTACAGCTATTTATTGGCTCGGGGTTTCTTAATCGCTAGCCCCAGGACCCATATGAGCTTGATACACGGGATATGGCCCCTGGTTTACGTCTCGCTGGCCCTACGCTGTAGGCCAAGAGCATTAGCTTTAACCCGGCTATAGCTCACAACAAGCTGATTTTTTCAGGACAGGTCCAGGAATATGTCTAGAATAACATACTAAAAGTCCCCTAAAATCCCCCTGGAGCTCTCTCCGAAATCCAAGATGGCGTCCAAAATGGCCGCCATTTTCGAATCGAATCATAACTTTGCAACCAGACATGTTGTAAATACAAGTAAAGGGTCGAAATATAGGTTTTGAGGCACAAGGAATCTGATAGAATCATTATTTTCAGATTCTAAAACTCATAAGTATCTAAAACCAAGATGGCGTCCAAAATGGCGTGCAAAATGGCCACCATTTCAAATCTTATCATAACTTTGCCATCAGACATGTTGTAAATATAAATGAAGGATCTAAATATACGTTTTGAGGCACAAGAAATCTGATAGAATCATTACTTTGAGATTTTAAAACTCATAAGTATCTGAAACCAAGATGGCATCAAAGTGGCGTCCAAACTGGCGTTCAAAATGGCAACCATTTTTAATCTTATCATAACTTTGCAATCAGACATGTTGTGAATATAAATGAAGGGTCTAAATGTATGTTTTGAGGCACAAGGAATCTGATAGAATCATTACTTTGAGATTTTAAAGCTCATAAGTATATCTAAAACCAAGATGACATCCAAAATGGCGTCCAAAATGGCGTTCAAGATGGCAACCATTTTTAATCTTATCATAACTTTGCAACCAAACATGTTGTAAATACAAATGAAGGGTTTAAATATATGTTTTGAAGCACAAGGAATCTGATAAAATAATTATTTCGAGATTTTAAAACTAATAAGTATCTAAAACTAAGATGGCGTCCAAAATGGCCATCATTTTCAATTTGTATCCATATTTTCTAACAAGACAATAACAAATACATATAAACTGTCAAACATGTTTTGTTGCACAATGAATCCAATAGAATAATTATGTTGTGAGTTTAGAACTCAAGAGCCAATCGGTAGGTCTACCACTTAGTCAGTCGACTCGTCCTCTATTCTCTTTGCATGAGTGTCAGATAACATCCAAGGATCAACCCTTCTGTGGAAAAGGATGGCGGTAGTTTTAACTTTGTGGACTCTCAAATCACCTTTGATTCTGAGGAGTCCACTTCAGGGTCTCACATACATGTTAATTGTACATGCAGATTAGCAACGAGAGAAGGAGGCTATGTGGGGCCTGGTAAAAATAAGACTGCTTCGGGAAGCCCAGCCCCTGGTCTCTTTGCGCTCTCCCAAACTGGAAGTTCTAAAACAAGAATTCAACTTAACAAGATGAGAGATCAGAGCTGGTCGGGGCTCCCAGTGGAGAACATCTCTTTAGGCCTATCCTGCTGGCTTGAAATGTGTCAACAGAGAGGGCTGCATGCGATTTTTGCAGGGCAGCCCTGCCTGTGAGTCTGTGTGATTGCTCAACAACATCAGGCAAGGCAAGTGAGATGTCTTTGATACAGTAGTCCGTTCACTTCTGATAAAAAGAGGGTAAATCAGTAGCCGCACAATTTTTTTGAAACCAGGGCTGTCGTGGCCAGAATCGGGCTATGAGGATCATTCTGTAACCAGGGCTGGCATGGCCAGAAAAGGACTATGTTGACCACTCTGCATCCAGGGCTGGCATGGCCAAAATGGGACTATGTGGACCATTCTGCATCCAGAGCTGGTATGGCCAGAATCCTATGTGGACCACTCTGCATCCAGAGCTGGCATGGCCAGAATGGGACTCTGAGGACCACTCTGCATCCAGAGCTGGTATGGCCAGAATCCTATGTGGACCACTCTGCATCCAGAGCTGGCGTGGCCAGAATGGGGCTATGTGGACCACTCTGCATCCAGGGCTAGTATGCCCAGAATGGGGCTATGTGGACCACTCTGCATCCAGGGCTGGTATGGCCAGAATGGGGCTATGTGGACCACTCTGCATCCAGAGCTGGCATGGCCAGAAAAGGACTATGTTGACCACTCTGCATCCAGGGCTGGCATGGCCAAAATGGGACTATGTGGACCACTCTGCATCCAGAGCTGGTGTGGCCAGAATCCTATGTGGACCACTCTGCATCCAGAGCTGGCATGGCCAGATTGGAACTCTGAGGACCACTCTGCATCCAGAGCTGGCATGGCCAGATTGGGACTCTGAGGACCACTCTGCATCCAGAGCCGGAATGGCCAGAATGGGGTTACGAGGATCACTCTGCATCCAGAGCTGGCATGGCCAGAATCATACAACATTCCCTCACGATATTTGTGGTAGAGATTGGGGGAAGTCATACGCAAATATGTTCTCCAAGTGCCCGGATCTCGGTTCTGAGCACAAAAGACTGGGAAAATGTTGTCGAAGGCTGAGCGTGAATCAGAGAGGTGTGCGGACAGTCACTGGAAGATCGTTTGAATGACTGCATGCTTGGTAGAGAGACCATTTTGTAGGGAAGACTTTTCCTCTGGACAAACATCGCCAAGATTCTCCCCCTCATGGTGAACTATGTCGTTTTTGTCTTGTACAAACATGAGTGGTGAATAAGACTGAGTTCCGCCTTGTCAGTTAATGTAGGAGACGACTGTTGAGTGTTGAGTTTTCTGATTTGACAAAAAACACCGTTCCCTGTGACATCTTGGTTTTAGATACTTATGAGTTTTAAAATCTCAAAATAATTATTCTATCAGATTCATTGTGCCTCAAAACATATATTTAGACCCTTTATTTGTGTTTACAACATGTCTGGTTGCAATGTTACGATAAGATTAAAAATGGTGGCCATTTTGCACGCCATTTTGGACGCCATCTTGGTTTTAGATACTTATGAGTTTTAAAGTCTTAAAATAATGATTCTATCAGATCCCTTGTGCCTCAAAACATATATTTAGACCCTTTATTTATATTTACAACATGTCTGGTTGCAAAGTTATGATAAGATTCGAAATGGTGGCCATTTTGGACGCCATTTTGGACGCCATCTTTGTTTTAGATACTTATGGGTTTTAAAATCTCAAAGTAATGATTCTATCAGATTCCTTGTGCCTCAAAACATATATTTCGTCCCTTTATGTTTAATTACAACATGTCCGGTTGCAAAGTAATGATAAGTTTCGAAAATGGCGGCCATTTTGGACGCCATCTTGGATTTCGGAGAGAGCTCCGGGGGGATTTTAGGGGACTTTTAGTATGTTATTCTAGACATATTCCTGGACCTATTCTGAAAAAATCAGCTTGTTATGAGCTATAGCCGGGTTTTGGCATATATGACCTAATGCTCTTGGACTACTGTACACACCGTGGAACACGCTTCCGTTTTCACGGACATTATGAAATACAATGTTACGTTCGATTTTTCATAATTATTTACAATTTGAGTTCATAACTTGAATACATATTCTTATTTTCCCCTCAAATACTCATGAATAATTTGGTGCAGTAATTAATTTTGTACGGCTGTAAGTAAAATTAACTCCGAAGAATACGTGGGTTATCCGAACTCAAAATCTGGTTTGGATAACCCACTTGACCCTTTTTGTTTTGTTTATTGCTCAAAAACTACAAAATCCGTTGGTTTCTTCTAGGAACCGTTCTTCTGTATTCCTGAAAGACCTTTCTTTACAGTCGGGTTTGGGTCTGTTGTGTATCCTAAATAGCCCAACGAAGCCGGTGTGTCCCTTTCAGCAACCGGTATTATTGCATTCAGATTTCGTTTAAGTGCGCACATATTTCGTTTTTCTTACTCAGGCTCGTTTCAGTCATTCATTGTTACTTATAAAGGTTTCAATACTAAATTTTCACCATTGTTCACTTGAATCTCTACTACCTATTTACACTCGATAGAAGTGAATGGTCGATCAGCCTCTTGCTGTTCGCTCGTGGGAAATGACACGATCTTTGCGACCTAAATTACTCTCTTTCACTGCTTGATGCTGAGGCAAGGGATAATACATTTTCAAGCGAAATTAAATAAACCGGTCGTTAAATTTGTTGATTTTTTCTGTTTAAAATGGCCGGAAAAAAAACTATATCAAATTATCTGTTCGGGTATAAAGGCGCAGTGCAAATAGTATTAACTTTTTTGTTAAATGCAACACACGTAATTGTTAAACAAATTGGAGGACAACAACACACTATATATAGATAAACTATCCGAGAGCTAGCGTTTCATGAACTCTAAACCTGTGCCGATTAGGCTGACATTATAATCAGTAAGCTTTCAGATTAAAATTAAACATTGATGTTTGTTATCCTTCCTGTGTGATAGTTTTAAAAGAGAACTTCTCGACAATCACCCACATGCTCAGATCGTGTACCAGTTTCGCTTTCCGCTGTGGTCTCTTATCTTATATCTTTATCTGCTTAAAACTCTGCATGATGCCATCGCTCACTCATTGAGTGTCAGTTTTTAATTAAAAAGTCGGTACTCCGCCATTTTTTTTTTCTTCTTTTGTAATCTAAAAAAATTCAAGTTCCACATTTACACCTAGCCAAATAGCATGCCAATTGTCTTGTTATCATTGATTTGTTTTTGTCCACAAACAAAAATCCATAAATGACCAGCTCTCCCGGAATTCCCATAGGAATTGTACAGCAATTACTCAGCATTGGTGTTAACAAGGTAAAGTGGTATAAGCTCTACTAAGAGATACATGTGGGCTCATCTAAAATAAAGTTGCTTGAATTGATTTTATTCAGTCAAAAGGGTCTATATATAATGCTTTGGACGATTTAAAAGTGATTTGGTTTCCAACAAAAATGTATTGTTTGTTACTCAATGAGTCAATGATGGTGTCCGATTGTGATTTTGTTCTGATGGTGTCACGCAAGGTTACAGGTCAACCTACCTTGGTTTAACATGTAATCTGGAAATGTTCTCGAGAGGTGTTCACACTTGTTTATCTCCTTATTTGAAATTCCTTAAAATTATCCCGGCACTTTTACCCCGCCAAAACAGTTAATAGCCACTGTTGTTTGTTGTTGTTTTTGCAAGTGTTAAAACATTGAAATAACAAAAAGTGTTCTAAAATCAATTGTTTCAAGAGAAATGTATCTCAAACGGTTGTCTTAACGATTGGTTATTGTTTTATTAAGCCTAATATAACATTGCATTCATGATACAAATCGTTTAAAGGCATCGTACACGTTTGGTAATTTGAGCCTATTGTTTGTTTCAATCCTATATAGTTGTAGATATATACGATATACTAACCGGTGAAGATTTCATTTCAAAAGGTGGTAGCGTTTTTTGAGACATTGCCGAAAATCTGGAGCGGTTATGTCCACGCAGGAAGAATAATCTGCATTCGAATACATACTCCGAGAAGCGTTACCGTAACGCTTCTCAATATTTAAAATAGTTGGGGATAAAAAGTCATATGTTTTTCCATAACCGCAGTCCTTCGAAGTAAAAAGTATCTCAACATGCAGTATACTATCCAAAGCTGCTGTATTTCTTACTAAGTAAGTTTTGATTGCCATATTTTTTAGATTCATTACCAAACGTGTACGATGCCTTTAATAAACTGTGTTATAGTTTTGTATGAAGATCATCGACTGACAATTTTGGCAGTCGCATTTCACAACATGTCAATTTTCACACATATGGATTATGATTGACAGAGACTTTCTGCACAGCGATATGTTACATTAGTGATTCCGGATTGTGTTCTGTCAGTAGTTGTAAAAACGTGTACTGTATGTAAAGAGCTTCAAACATGCAGATAGACCCTAAAGCGTAGCCATAGAAAAAAAAAACAATAATTCGAAAATGGTTTGAATTAAAGATAGGGTCAAAGATTGGTAAATACTCCAAACATTATTGACCACAACAAAGGGTCAACACGACGTAGAATCTGAGTTAACATTTACTTGTGTAACCACTTCCAGGCCAACCTGACCCAGAATTGGGTCCAGTCCCCTTGAATCCGGAATTGGGGTCAATTCTGACCCGGGAGTCTTCTTGGCGGGAAGCACTGCAGCTGATGATAGTATTAACTATTTTGAGAAATGATTCTCTTCGAATTATTGTGCTTAGGATATTTTTTCACCCGAAAACAATTAAACCTGAGAAACGATTTATGCAAGAATCGTTCCTTGGAATGCTTAGGGTTGGAGTCAGTTCGCGAATGCAGCAGCCGGGGATGCAGTTGTTACCCGCTGTCACCTTGCTAAACGAGGGTGGATTTGACGTAAGTGTGGACATACTGGGACTTTTTTTTGTTTTCAGTAAGTAGTCACTGTATTCAGCTTGACTATAACATGTGACATTAGTTTTACATTTCGTTATAATGTTGCTTTTAAATGTTGGCGTGTCGTGGCTGAGAAGTGTAGTTCGTGTTGTCAGCAGCAGAGTGTGGGTTTAAATCCCGGTCGTGGCACTTGTTCTCCCTCGAGCAAGGCAATTAACCATAATTGCCTCGTAAAAAGTTGGAGGGTATTGCATTCTGCTCTACCAGCCAGGTTCCTAGTGGATGATACCCATGCCTACATCCTTACGGACTGTAAAGGTGGTACCCCGGTTTTAGCCCAGCAGTGGGTGACAACGTGCCCCTGGTGCCAGTGGATTTGGGCCGACAGTCCAAATCAGTTAGGTGTAGATCCCAGCTTAAAGTGGCCGTGTTGCCTTGTGGTGTTAGGCGACATATCATTAACAAGCATTGCATTGACAAAACTAAAATATATGACCCTACCTTTAAAGTTAATGATTGACAAGCTGATGGGTGTATTGCATGTTGTGAGTCTGAATCTACCAAATCAAAGTAGTCTTTTCAAACAGCCTTTGCTCCAGATTGTTATATTTTCAAATCTTGCACTTACTTCCAACATGGCTGATGACAGTCACTCAGTGCTTTTTAAAACAACTGTGGGGGAATAATTTGGAACTCCTCTACACGGTGCATCAGCAATATTATTAAGATGTTTTCGCGCGAGCTATAGCACGATTCAAACATCCCCAGGGTCAAGTCAAATCGTGTCCTTACACTGTGTGCATTAATGCATACTGATAATAGGCCCATTACACCGAAATCAGGCCTTGTTAGTATCGTTTAAATAATTATAGGAGCAATAATTATTTAGAAACCACGGCTGAGGTTTGTGCTCCCGGCTTAGTGGCCGCCCGTCTATTCGAAGTGCCGTACAGTCACCACACACTTTCAAAATTACTGAGACGAAGCCCAAACCGGAGCCTAGGCCTAAAGCTGTGGTTTCAAAAGGGGCCAAGAACTCTTCCGACTCAATCGACTGCGGCTACGCCATTAAGCTAAGCCATTAATTCGGACACGGCGTTGGGCAATAGCCGATTTGGCGGCTACAGCTACGGTTACCCTGTTGCTAAGGGCGTCCTGTTATTCAATGCACGATGACGGGGAATTTTTGTTTTTGTACCCGTAGCCATAGCTGTAACCACCAATTGACCATGTTTTACCGCATGAGGGCGCTTTAATCAGGGACTTTCCTTGCATCATAATTACAGTTTCACCTTATTTCAATTGTCCGTATGTAGTTTTCTTGCATCAATGACGAAATACATTAACATAATAATAACAACAATGGCAAAACAAAAGTTTGTTTACTTGTTTTGCATCACGTGTATTCGGTTCACATACGCCCTCGTCGCGGTGAAAAATACGGCGAAATTCGGACACGGCAAAAACAATGGGTTCAATTGGAAGAAAATCAACATGGCAGCTATAGACGATGTGACCTCTGACGTCATTCTAAAATCATAACATGATGCGCGCGCATGTCGCCGGGCAAAACCTATGTGTACTGACAGCCAGCTATAAAGGACACGCAATGTTACCATGAGTACGCGTCTTCTTGCCCGGCGGAAACATGACTTTTGTCAACAGAGGGCGGTTTGAATGAAAACAGACTGGGTCGCATCGTCTATACACGATCCATCGGCCATTGCCACCAAAACCTCTCCGTACCATAAAGTGTTCACACCGAGGTGTGCTCTTCATTGATTTAACATTGATTACGTCCCACGGTTGAAAATGTGTCTCTGCGATGTCGGACAAGGAAGAGAGTAACAATTACTTGTGAATTCAAAGCCGGGAGGAAACGTGCCCCGGGTGTTGGGATAGGGGTGTGGGCGACGACATAGGCTGGTTGGGAAAAGAGGTTATTAAATTCTGAAAGAAGTGGGACTCAAAAAGCAGGAAGAGCAGATAGAGTGTCCAAAAGGTGTTCGAATATTTCTTCATCATTAACTTTTAGTGTTTGCACTTTTGTTTTTAAAGGTATGTTTTTGATCGTTTGGAAGTACTCATAATAATAATAATAATATAATAATAACAAGAGATTTATAAAGCACAAGCAGTTGCAGATCGGCCCCGCCGCAAGACGCTGAATACAAGCAAAATGGATTAAACAAAATAAATTTAAAACAACGATAATTAAAACAAATTACCCCCAAAAAAATACCTCTGGACCAGCCAAATTCACAGTAAGCCAAAAAAGATGAACTAGTTAAAAAAAAAATGTTGAAATTGAATAATAGATAACAACTTTCAATAAGTTACAATGTTTAACAAAAATACTGTTTGAAAAGATGAGTCTTAAGGCGAGACTTGAACAACTCGACGACTCCCTGGTGATCAGTGGCAGGCTGTTCCAAAGTGAAGGAGCTACAACGCTGAATGCTCTACCACCATGCGAACAAGTCCGTGGAGGAGGGGAAGGTTGATGCAGAAGATTTAGGGATGAAGACCGAATTCATAACAACAGTTTGAGGGGAAACAGGGCAGGCATAATCCACTTATTATATAGGGAATAAATTATCTAGTCCCTCTGAGTGGTACAATACTTCATAATGATAGAAAAGCTACGTACGATTTCCCTGACTGTGAAACAGTTTTACTTGTGAGCTGGGTAAAGATCAGTATTGCGTAATCACGCACCACGGGGTAAATTGGGAGATTTAAAGGGATTGTAAACGTTTATTAATTGGAACCCATTGTTTGTTTCAAAACTACATAGCGTTTTGAGATATTGCCGAAAATCTGGACTGGTTTTGTCCACGCAGGAAGAATCTGCAATTTGAATAAGCAATATGAGAAACGTACTGCAGAAACGCTTCTCAAATTCAATTTGTTTTGGGGAAGAACAAAAAAATTGTCCCTAACCGCAGTACTTCGAATTTAACAGTTTTATCAAAAGCTGTTGTACTTCTTACCAAGTAAATTTGTATTGCCATTAGTTTTCAGTCATTACCAAACATAAACAGACCCTTTTAGGGTATTGCAGTAGGCCTATACATACATTACACTGAAATGCAGGTTTTAGCCCAAATCCTCATAGACATTGCTGTGTGGACAATCCTCCGCAGAATAATAAACATCAATGAGTTGTTTGCCTTCCTCATGGTCCCAGGTCACCTAAAGCGAGATAGGCCTCCATTGTCATGGGTTGAATAACACACAGGTAGGTTCGGACTGGGATCGGAAAGTTTGTACACCCTACAATTCACCTGGGAAGGTTTGCTATGCGTTATTGCAACGCACAATGAGATTGTGCCTTTCTTGATGTGCCTTTTATCACGGGACAAAATGACTGTAGTTTGATTTGCTATTTCCTTGGCATATCACATTATATGGGGAACGATATGGGACTACCGTAAGCACATGTGTGGCGGTTCTTCCACACACAAGCATTGGCGTAAATATGAAAACCTAGGTGCCCTGCTTATTAAAGTTATTTATAATATACCCAAATCTATTGTTTATTAAATTTATGTTTTTAGGTATTCTCTGTTAAAGTACTAAACTGCAAGTACTATCTTCAAGTTGTTGAGCGAAACATTTGTGAATTTCCCGTCAATATAATGTGTCGGGCACAATTTCGTTTGTTGTTGTTGTCGTCGTCCCTGTCACCGTTGCCGCCCGTCGCCGTCGCTGTCGCCGTCGTCGCCGCCGTCGTCGTCGTTGTCACCGTCGCCGTCACCGTCACCGTCGCCGTCGCCGTCGTCTTCGTTGTCGTCATTTTCGTAGACGTTTTCGTTGTCGTTGTCGTTGCTGTCATTGTTGTTGAAAGTTATAGTTGAATATTAATATTGTGTACAATAAATCTTAACGTGTGAACAACTCAGCTGCAATAGTTGTAACAAGGACAAGCACACGTTTAGCGAGAACACTATTTCACCATGGATACATTGTAAAGGTTTAGGTTTTTACATATCAATGCACCCATGGTATAGCCCCTGATGAACAAAGTTGAGCTTATGAGTACAAACCAACTGGATCTCGGCTCTTTCCGTAAATCTCTTTCGACATTAAACCCATTATTATAACTAATTGACTGCTGTTCATTCACGGAACAACTTCCCGGTTGTCTTCCAAACAAGCCAATAATAAAAAAAATAATAATAAAAAAAAATAAAAAACCGGGTTAAAACATGTCAGTTTAATTTGCATTACTGTTGTATTTGTAAAAACGCATACATCTTTGTATCTGTACGCACGTCAGATTATTTGATAACGGTAAATGGCATAACAACAGCGCTGTAAAGGGGTTCGTTAAGGAGACAAGGAATCGGAAACTACAGTTGTATCTGGGCATAAACGCCGCCACCCCCCCCCCCCCCCCCAACACCCTAACCACCCTCCTATAATCCTGTGTGTTACCCTACTTTCGGTGCTGGATATACTAAATCGCAAACACTCACAAGTTCAGCATCGAACAATATGACCACGCGAACGTTGTTCGTTGAAAATAATGCGATGTTAATAAGGGAATAAAAGAGTAGGCGACGAGTTCTTAAACGGCCGTTTTGTGATAAAGGCCCGAGCCGAAGGCGACCTTATGTTAAAAAGCAATATAATATCACAATTATAGACAATGTCACACTGTTTCTTTTGCGAATTTTTCGAAGTTTGCAAATTTCCAAAAACTTTTGTAAAAATGTTTTGTGCGCGTCGGTCGGTGTGTATACGCGCGTGTACACACATATTACGCGCTGTTACTAATAGCTATGAATTGCGTTCTGCGTAATTTAAATTGGTGTACATGAGCTTGCGCGCCCAACACGCGAAGCCAGCCGGTCTTAAACAGCTTCAGCTGTGTCTTTATCAACCGTTTAAACACCCCCACGTGACGCGTTCTCCACCAATAGGAATAGCGAAACTGTCTGGGGTATTTATGAATAGGGTTTAATAATGTCAATGCTTGAAGGAAAAGTAGCACTAACATCTCGAAACCACCCAGGCAGAGATTGAGACGCCCGGAGACCAAAGACAACACAGCAACTCAAGTGTCAGGGCTCTCAGAGAGTCGTCGTTAACGTGCCGAGTTGACGGGGAGCGGACAGCTCAAGAAAATTGGGAATTAAAATGAAGGGACTCCGGGGTTTGTGACTGGATGTACATTACTACCCTTGTCAAGATTGCACACCTTTCTTTTAAGCAACACGTTTCCTTGGACAGGGCGCTTTGGGCTGTAACAAGCGTTTGTTTTGAAATGAATGTGGCTGGAAAGATGTTTTAGAAGTAAACTAATATTTAATGATCTACACTATATGCCTCGAAATTGTATTGTTTTATTTTTACTTCCTGAACTAACACGGTCCGCCATTTTGTGGAGTCAAACATATTTGGTTCTACAAATTGGCGGACCTTGTTAGTTAAATGAGAATTGAAAGAAAAAACACCAAATTTCGATGCATATTAAATTGTTGTGTGGATCTTACAATTTTAAAACATCTTTCCAACCATATTAATTTTCTAACGAGCGCTTTTTGTCCGAAGCACTGGCCAATATTTTTAATTCACATAGTGCCCACTCCTTTGTCTGTTGCTCTTCGTATTTGCGTGTGTCGTGGCTGAACTGTTACGAGCACCGGACTTAAGCTCTGGGTTAAATTTCATAGAGCTGCTTACTGTGCGAGTTTCCATTTCATAGCGCTGCTAAAACCGTAAGCACACGGAAAGGCATGCTAACCTTCCGGTGCTTACTGTATGGAAATGAATGACGCAACAATGCAAATCCATGGTGAACGCGCTTGCTATCCTGTGAAATACGCTTACGCTTTAGCAAATTGTTCTGCTATAGTAAGCACGGAAAATGTGCTTACCGTTAAGCAGCGCTATGAAATTGCCCCAGGTGTTTCTGATCAAGGTCGTGCACAGTCTGTTGGAACATAAGTTTTCCCTTCTGATTATTGAGAAGGGTTATTATTACGGTAGGTGCATATTTTATTCAAATCTGCCCTGATCTTCAAGCTCCATTTCCGAGTCTTTGGGGGTCCACTGTCGGCAGTGGTTTATAATAATAAGCCAATTTTTCACCTGATTGACCTTGACACAGAACTGCTAGGTAAAGGGAGCATCCTGTTTTTCTTCGATTCGTATTCTTCTTTCTAGTTGTGTATAAGTGGCTAGTCGTGTCGAGCGGTTAAGAGCACCGGATTCAAGCTCTTGTGTTTCTGATCAGCAGAGTGTGGGTTCGAGTCCCGGTCGTGGCATTTGGGTCATTGAGGAAGATACTTCACCATAGCTGCTTGTCATTCGAATGTTACATTAGGCTGTAAGTCTCGTGTACTAGGATTGGTAGTACACGGTTAAATCGTGGAAAGGTAGGGGTTAACCCCGGTGTTTCTGGTTCACATAGCAAACACCATTGATTACAGATTGTTTCAGTCATATCACCTACCCGCCGTACTATGTGAACGTTTAACTTCAACCCCCCTCCCCCGGAGAAAAAAAACATCAGTATCAGTTTTCTGCCCATTTGCGGGATATCCTTAATTTCCACATCAAATGGTGAACACGTAACCTCTCTATACGTCTTCTATTTCTTTGGTCCCGTCAATCATAGGCTGCCGGCAATGTTTGCTTGTATTATTTGATAACAAAATAATAAATATAATCGAATGAATAAATAAATAAATATAAAATAATAATAAAGGAAACAGTTCTATGGGGTACATGATGCACTTATTTTGGGACAGAATTGTTAGTCTACCCTTACCCGTGGCGTGTTGTGGCTAAGCGGTTAAGAGCACCGGACTCAAACTCTGATGTTTCTGATCAGCAGAATGTGGGTTCGATTACCGTTCTTGAAAACTTGCGTCCTTTAGCAAGAAACTTAACAATTATGTAAAGCCGTTATAGGTCCAGTGTTTTGTGTAATGCGCGTAAAATAACTCACTTGTCGATAAGAAAAGGGATTTGCCCGGTGTTTCTGGCAGTGACTGATGAATGCCCCAAAGCACCTTGTAAACCCCTTTTTTAGTTATGTTTTTCAAGCGTATTCACTTGGAAGTCAGGGAAATTGGGATTTTAGATAAATTCATACGTATAGTAATTAACAACAATACTTAATTAGTTAATTGGTGACTGGTATGCTCAGTACTTGAGCATTATAATGTGCGACATAAATCGGTCTAATAATTCAAAATGTGTCTGCTTGTTTCAGTGCCTCGAGTACCTTTAGTTATGTGCGCTTTTTAAGACCGTTATATTATTGCTATATCTTGTTAAAACAAACAAGGATATAAACATAAACATGGTAACAACAATAAAACATACAGAATAGGAAGAAAACAATATCAAACAAAATACATTTTAACTAAATTACTCATCACTGAGTGTACGGATTTCTAGATCAACTTCGCCTTAACAGCTTTGGCGGTAAGGATAATTATGATGTTTCGAGTCAGTTACTTCAATTAATGTGTCAACAATTCCTTCGTGGGTGGCAGCCGAAGGAATTAGAATGTTTTTCTCAGCCCGTGGATTTAATATCAGAAGTAGCTGTGGGAAACTAATAAACCCATGGGACGGACACAGACCTCGACAGAAGTATAACTGGAACAACAATACTTTCATGTATGATTGATCTATTTTATTTTGATATTTTTTGGGGGGCGGTTGCTTAGAAGGTTTTTCAAGAGTCTCAACGGGTTCAGTGACTTGTGATGAAAGAGTAATGTCTCAGAATGACTGTATACATGTTAACTATTGATCGGGCGCTCCGCTTTGAAACCGACATCAGTCAAAATTTCACAAAATCAGCATCAGAAAATAATGCCTACCAATTTAATTAGTTGAGGAAAGACAAACAAAACAGTATAATCATCGTTCATAGGCTGCCATCGTTGAGTTCAAACATTGGAAACGAGCAAGCGCGTACGCGCCACGCACAGCTCTCATCCAATTATAGCTCTTCAATATTGACCTCATTGAGGGCGCTGTTCGAGCTTGTGATGTCACATGCAAAGGGGTATATTGGTGGACCAGTTGCAATAGTTGCGTCGTTTTAAGCTTTCACCCATCACAGAGTGACCCTTATGGCATTAAAACAGTATTAACCCCCTGTAACCAAGCCATTTATTTGATTTATTTAAACCACGTCAGCTTTCTATGGAGTACGGTATACAACCAACATGTGCTGCCAAGCAAAATCAATTACAAGATCCATATCTGCCCTGAATACGTGCACTCTAAAAACTTCCGGGTCAGTATTAATCTATATCCGGGTCCCTTGGGGCCTGACCCATTTTCGGGTCAGGCTGACCCGGGAAGAGGTGAAACAGTGGGATTTGAACTCAGTTTCTGGGTCAATTTTAACCAATTATAGGTCAATATGGCCCATAATCTGTTTTAATCAAAACAAATACAGAAATACAAAAAAAAAAAAATGGTTTGTGTGTGTGCCGTAATGCTTCAAAATCAGCACGCCATGCTGGTTGCCGGTGTTGCTTGGACTCAGATTTCACCCAGAATTGTATGCGTGCCGATTATGCGCACTTGAACATGCATAATGGGCTGTTAAAGTTCATGTGTTAAAGGCATCGTACACGTTTGGAAATTGTCAAAGACCAGTGTTCTCACTTGGTGTATCCCAGCATATGCATAAAATAACAAGCCTGTGAAAATTTGGGCTCATTTGGTCATCGAAGTTGCAAGAAAATGATGAAAGAAAAAACACCCTTGTTTAATGTACACATTTGTGTGCTTTCAGATAAAATAATACACACAATTTTGTAAGAATTATTTTATTATTTTAATGAGGTATTACATATTTCTCAAAAACTACGTTACTTCAGAGGGAGTCGTTTGTCACAATGTTTTACACTATCAACAGCTCTCTGTTGCTCGTTACCAACTAAGTTGTTATGCACATATATATTTTGAGTAATTACCAAACGTGTACGATGCCTTTAAGAACATGTGTCGAGAGCGGGACTTGAGTCTAGTGCGATAGACCACTCAGCCAGGGCAAGCCATAAATAATATCAATACATACTGTGCTTGCAAGTAAAAGAAAAACACATGTAAATCGAACAAAAGTGAAGGATGTAAGGCTTTACCAAATCTGAAGAAACGCTGGCTTATTAAGCTACACGCCTTATTCTGACACCCCAAGTATATATTCCAAATCCTAACCCTAACCCTAACCTTAATCATAACATGTAAATCGAGGGGGGAGGGGGCTGGAGGGGGCTGTGGGGGGAGGGGGGGGGTCGGCATAAAGAGTTTTCGGAACATGGGGTTATCAGAACAGGGTTGTCGGAATATAAGGTTGTCGGAACATAGGGTAGTTGGAACATAGAGCAGTCACCGCTTATTAAACAGTTCGTTTATTAGCAACGCTTCAACCAGCAGGTGCTGTTCTATATTATTGTTTCTCCTTCAGCATTATTGTAATAACATCCTTATTTCCAAGTGTCGAATGTATCAGTTTCACTTTTCTCCTATCAGACACGCAATTGAAAAATAACAAAATATATAAATACATAGAATAAACATAAATCAGTTTTTGAAATAGGAGCACAAACAGTCAACATTAACCAGATATTTTTATGAAAATAGTTTCAAATTTCAACAAAAATATTATAGTATTATTAGCATTTCTATATAAATTTGATATCCACCACTGTTCCAGGTAGCCAAAAGCCCCAGTATTTTTGAAAGACACTCTCCTGTACCCTCAATATTACGTGCTTGAAATTGATGTTCATAAATAACCCGAGATTCACCTAGATCTATTTATTGTGTTTTTTAACCGGCTGTTCACTGCGCTGCCCAGGAATATCCAGAAGTCATCAAATTATGATTCCAGATGGTTACAGAGATGAAAACGCACCGCCTACTACCATCATTGCTTTATTGTGTGACAGCTCATATATTTCATTTTTATTTTGTTTTAATACCGGGATTCTTATTTATTGATCTCTTGATTCACACCAGAAAGAAGAAAATAACAGTAGTCATAATTTTAAAATAAAATAAAACTATAAGTTGTAACAATTAAGTTACACATTAATTAAAATACCTTAGTCGTGGCACAGTGCAGAGAGTGCTCCATTTTCTAAATAATTTAGTGATGTGGCCGTTTGAGGCGTACATAAATTTCTCCGAAATGAAGTATTTTTGTGTTGAAATGTTCAGGTTCTTTGTTGAAGGAAATGTTATTATATCCCCTCACCTACTACTGCATGTTCATACTAATACTATACTCTGGAATGGTGATGTCCTTGGACTCAACAAAGCTAATTGGAAAAGCTAACGTATAATAAAATGGCGTCGACAAAAAGTTATAAACACAAAACAGCGCCATCTCGTGTTGACAAAAGTTATTGATGCGTGCGAAATAAAATACGCTACAGATTGATTAAAATACTGATCGTTTTCAAGTCGGGCAAGAAAAAACCCAAAATACAAATAATTACAACAATCAATATAAATCATACATCAATATAAAGTCATACATACTGGTTGGTTCATACAAGTACCGAACATAATTATGGTACTCGTTCGGCGAGTAGGACCTTCGACTACTTGTGCGGATACTTGTACGAGTACGGGTACGTGTATACGAGTACCCGTTGAGTACTATTACTTGTTCTTATACGAGTACTTGTAAGAGTACTTGTAAGAGTATTTGTAAGAGTACCTGTAAGAGTACCTGTACGAGTAAGCTTGCGGGTACTTGTGCGAGTACTTGTACGAGTACTTTCACGTGTATTTTACGAGTACTTGGACGTGTATTTGTATACGAGCTTTTTTTAGTCCTACTTGTACTCGCACTTGTCCTTCTGCTTGCACTTGTACGTGTACTTGTACGATTAATTGTACGACAAGTACACAAAGAAGAAGGCTACTCTCGTACGAGAAGGAGTACATACAACTGAATCAAGATTGCTACTAGTCTGGTATACGTATTATAGTGCGTATCAATTATAGTAGTCTGGAACGAGTACAGATAGCTAGACGGGTACTCGTATAATGTGAATGCTCGTACGAGTACGAGCGAGTACCAGTGAAGAAAACAAATGTCATGGAGTAAAACAACGAACAAAAAAATAGTTAAATAAGTTTACACTGACAAAAAAAAGGTAGTAGAGTGCGACTAGAGAAGAGTACTAGTGTTTGTAATTACAAATACGAGCACGATCTCGATTACATACACTGCAAAAACTGTGGTGTTAAATTTCCAACACCAAGTTTTATTTATTCTTTTGGAATTAAAGTCGGTGTCATATTGACACCAACAGCATTGATTTGCAATCCAAACACTGGTGTTACATAATACTGGTGTTAATTTTGAGCAAAGCGCATGCGTGTGTCGAATGGAGCCCTGTGATTGGTCAAGACGAAATTATGGGATGCGCTGCCGGAGTAGTGTAGTGCAAACAGACAGCGTGTCAGAGAAAGTTTCGCACGCTGTCACACAGAATTATACCAAGAAATAGTGTTCTGAACAATTGTTTTTGATAACCAACATGCCTATAGCAAGATTGAGCGACGCTCAAAGGACCATCCGGAAGTTAGTCCCATTCAGGGGGGACCACGACGAGTTTGCGGATCTTGGTAAGTGATTTAGTTATGAGAAGCTTTTTTTCAGTTTCGCCCGAGCGGTGCGGGGCGAATTAACGATCTTAAGTGTGTGGGGCGAATGGTACAACACAATTGTCACGTAGAACCTTAACCGACGACGTGTCAGAACACGTCCCATTAATAGTACGTTGATGTCAGTTTGTGGTGTGTGAATGCATGGTGGTGGATTGGCTTACAATGTCGTACTCGTAGTATGGAAGTACTGTATGTGGACGTAGCTAGAAATGTTTAAATCATGGATTCTAATTCTACCTCCATGGTTAAATCGACAAACTTGTGAAATCTTTCTTGTTCTTTACCACAATCAAGCTTACAGTACAAGTCAATACAAATAACATTGAAACTTCCATAATACTGAGGACTCAAACGAGGACTCAAACGAGACCCGACCGAGTGATATGGTAAGGTCTTAGGATAGGAGGGATGAATAAGGCAAAAGTTCAGAATCCTTCAAATATTTCAAAATTACCTAAATAATTGTTGTCTATTTTCTTTCTTTTTTTCCACAGTGAAAACAAAGTTTCAAATAGATAAAGATCAAGATGTTATTTTGTTGATGATAAAGATGTTGCCAGCATTGATGCTGATGTCATAAATGATGTTCTCCAATCAGATCAGAGGATAACGATGATGGTGCTGAAGGATGAGTGGGGTGAGTACTGAGCATAAATATTTTAGCAACCTTGTACTGGGCCCGAACTGAAACCGTCATTTTATTTTAATATATAGTATACAAATCTGATTTGGCTGCATGAACGAACCTTGTCAACAAGTAACCTGGACAAAAATAAAGACCAATGTCTACCATAACATATAAATTTCTTTTTGCCCTTCACTGATGTGTGATAAGTACTGTATACGCAGTGCATTTTTTTCTTCTTCTGCAGGACCCAAAATGCACAGAGATAGTGCTTATCACATACCGGTGAAGGGAAAAACAAAAAATATATTAATTTCCCCGCTGTATTTTTACATCTATTTTAATACCCTTTTATTTTATTGCCTAATGGTATGGAAAATAAACCTGAACCTGAAACCTGAAGTCAATATTCTATCTAATTTTCAGCTCCCTGTAGTCGTGAGCCAAGTATCATCAGTGACACAACTGGAATTATCAGCCCCAGTGATGAGTGTTCATCAGAAAGTAGCCCCATATCAACCAAAGAGAGCGAGATTCATATCACCAACTCGAAGGACACAAACATATGTTGGTGACTCATTTGCATGCTTATATTATATCTCCCTAAAATATACATGTTTACTGGGATCAAATCAAAATAAAGTGTGTAAACCTTTTCTTCCATCCTGAAAATGTAAAACTCAAACGACAATAACATGTTAGCTATAGACACAAACAAAGAAGTTTTGATTATTGGGCATATCCTGCAGTTAAAAGACAAAAGAGGTGTTTTATTTTATGTAACCTTGTATTTTTGAATATATCTTTTGCTGGTTGTCATTAAGATTATTCAGTATTGTCATGATTATTCAATAGGCTAAAGTAAATGTCAATGATTATTCATTAAACATAAAACTACTTTACAGATTGGTAATCTCTTGTCGTGTGACTACTAACAAGGATTTAAAAATTGTTTTCATACTGTTTAGCTTTCAGAAGTACATTATAGCTTCCACAGCTGTTTTATACAATTTTTCCTGTTATGGCGTTATGGTGTTATGCTAGTTTTTGTTGCTCATACTATAATCAGTAGTGCTAATTTTCTTGATCCTTGAAATCAAAGTGCACTTTATTCTTGCCAAATGATGTTAAATGCTTTGTATTGATGGTTTAGACTTTCCTGTAAATTTCCATTGATTACTTTTGATTTGATTAGTATCATTTGTATGATTATTGTTTAAAAATGAATGATTTATTCCATATTTATATTTTGAAGCAATAATATCAGAAGTTTATATACAAGAACAAATCGTCTTGTCATTACTTGTGTTGTTATTAATACACCACTTTGAGATAAATTGACACCATATTTTGGTTTTACAGTTAAAACCAGTTTTATTGAATGTATTTAATTCCAGGTACCCTACTGGTGGTGAGTAACACCAAACTTCTAACCCGGTCCACATAATTGGATTTAATTTACTCCCTGTCTTGGTGTGGATTTATACACCCTAATTGGTGTTAAACAATTTAAGTCCAAAGTTGGTGTTGTTTAACACCAGCATTCTTGCCCAATATAAACACCGCGATTGGTGTTAAATTAATTTAATTCCAAAATTTGTGTTATTTAACACCAGCATTCTTGCCCAATATAAACACCGTGATTGGTGTTAAATTGTTTTAATTCCAAAATTGGTGTTGTTTAACACCAGCATTCTTGCCCAATATAAACACCACTTTGGAATTAAATTACTCCCCCTTTGGTGTTAGATTTCTACACCGATATTAGTGTTAACTTATTTTGATTCCAAAATAGGTGTTGCTTAACACCGAAATTCTTGCCCAATATGAATCCTTGAAAAGGATTAAAATCAACACCGACGGTGTACATTTTAACACCACAGTTTTTGCAGTGTACAAGATGGAATGTTAATACGATGAAAGTGCGAATGCTATGTTTGTTCTGTATACATACATTTTTGATTCTAGTTAAATTATTATTTGCTATAAGATACGTTGTTATATATTTGTTGTTACATACATTGTTGATCCTAGTTAAATTATTATTTGCTATAAGATACGTTGTTATATAATTGTCGTTGTATATTTCAATGTATGATTGATTAGAGAGCATTGTAGTATTTTCCCCGGGATACAATAATACTAATACATATGTTGTTGAATTCTAACTTTACGATTTGTTTTTACTGGGAACAAGCTCTTAAATCATCGGTATATGTTATTCCACGACCGCCTGCTGTGAGTATTGCAATATAGTGCCTTTTACTGCCGAAATGCAATCTGCAATTCAGTTGTGTTTTAAGTCTTTAAGGTTTAATTCGCGAAATCAACTCGGCTTACTTTAAGGGTATTATTAAGGATTGGTACAGCTAACAAAACAGTCGCATACATTGTTCGTTTTGTGTGTGATCAACCACATAACAAACCTGTAACGATTTTGACATAATGTTTGAGTCAGGAGAAAACGGTGAACAAACATGCACAATATTCAGCATGTAAACAATGGTCCCTGTGACAACCGAAATCACCATACGTTTGTGTTTAGGTTTTCATATACAGTCGTTTTCGAATAAGACTTATTTCTAGTGGGAAATATTTCACAGAAAAAAAACAAGATTTTAGTAACTTCATAATCAGTAAGATTTTATACTAAAGTTGTACAATGAAGTTGTTATCATTACCATTACTGTATACTACCTTTAAGCCAGGAGGAATCAATTAAGTTGTTATTAAACCATTATCGTCGTTGCAATGTTATTCTTCTCAATAATGGCCTTGCGGTAATCACCGGATGACACAACAGATGGGTAGAGAGTCCGTAATCATCTCCATACTTACGTTGATGTATATTATTCAGAAGTATTAGTCAAGCGGAGATAAAAAAAACCTTATTAGACAAATCAATGTTGCACATGATATACTTAAATTACCAAATTTTCTAAACAAAACAGCCGATTTCTTAGATTTGTTCACCACTAATGCTCAACAGTCATCACTTTCATAAAATGCAAACATGGTTTTAAAAGCTTAAAGGTATCGAACGCGTTTGGTAATGACTCAAAACAAATATTACCAACAACTTACTTGGTAACAAGCAACGGAGAGCTGTTGATATTATAAAACATTGTGAGAAACGACTCCCTCTGAAGTAACGTATTTTTTGGGGAAAGAGGTAATTTCTCACTAAAATAATAACAACTTCTTGCAACTTCTTTCTATCTGAATGCACACAGATTTGTACAACAAGGGTGTTTTTTCTTTCATCATTTTCTTGCAACTTCGATGACCAATTGAGCCCAAATTTTCACAGGCTTGTTAGTTTATGCATATGTTGGGATACACCAAGTGAGAACACTGGTCTTTGACAATTTCCAAACGTGTACGATGCCATTAATAAAAAGGGTTCGCCCCGGTGTTCCTGGTTTGATTGGCTGCATATTGCGCAAAAGCACCCTGTACAGGAATAGGTTTCATACTTCGAAACGTAGCTCATAATACCTTGCAGGAAGAAAAAAAAACAAAAAAAAACTAAGCGCTTTAAGACGCCCATCGGGTATGACAAAGCGCTATGTAAGAACTAATTCAAGCGCTCTGAAACACTTCGTATGAAGCGCACTGGATACGCGCGTAGTGGCGAGCGCCCACACACGGCTGCAAATGGCCCCTTTTCACAGAGCTGCTTAAGCACAAAAAGGAGCTAAGCAAAACAACACGATGCTCACAATAAAAGTAACTAGCCATAATACCCTCCCACATATATCATCTGTGACTGGTATCCTGTTTTTTGGTTGCTTAGCGGAAAACTGTTATAAGGGAGAGTCATACATTGGTAATGAACGCAACAAAAATATAATTGTGTAATTTCTACCTTGACAGTTAATTGCCGTTTTCTCGTACAAGTAGACGCTGTATTCCGATGAACCTGTCACATGTGACTTCTGTTGTATTCCAAATTAGTATATGTGTTTGTTTAACCTGTTGGTGTTTTTTCTAACCTGTTTTTATACGTGTTTTTCTACTTCCATGTTTTCTAGAGTTGTTTTTGAATGTGTGCTGTTGTCTTTGTTTCGATCTGATGTGTGAACAAGGGTCCCCATTTAGTGGGCCTGTGTGCCTGTTCAGGGTTTCCCTTCTGAATTAAAGGTAATAAACTAAATTAAACTATATTTCTTGATAATTGTGTACACTTTCTCACAATGTTTTATACTATCAACAGCTCTCTGTTGCTCGTTACCAAGTCAGTTGTTATGCTAATATATATTTTGAGTAATTACCAAACGTGTACGATACCTTTAACGATAAGTGCACTGTTGGTTTGCATTACACAACACACAGGACCTATGCAGCTTAACGTCCCATCCGAGGAACGCATCAATAATGGTATGTGTCACGACCGGGACTCGAACCTTCACTCTGCTGATCAGAAACACCAGAGCTTGAGTCCGGTGTTCTTATCCGCTAGGCCACCACACGCTTTACAATGTTTTGAGGCAAAACAAAACAAGCACAATAAAAGGAGAAATCGGTTACACTGTACAGTTGTTGCACGTGGGGGAGTATACGGTGTTTTGTACAACGTAAGGTGGTTATTGACACCCGAGGCGAAGCAAATGGTGCCCTTCTCGGGTGTACAAAAACCATGGACCAAATCATAAAGTATCCAACATTTGTTTTGTTACACCTTGGTAAAATATACTTGTTTTGAGGCGATTTGTTGTCATCTTCAAGCAATATTAATAGGAACTTCGCACAGAGGAGAGCAGAATAAGTCGATTGCAAAAATATTGCTTCACAGTTCCTTGCGGCACATCACACAAGGAACGTATATCAATTTATCTAGCGCCAGCATTAACAATTACATTTGCACATTTAAACAAGTTGAATAAGTCTTTCACACAAACATTGTTCACTGTTCCCTGTGGCACATTGCACAAGGAACGTATATCAATATGCCTGGTACTAGAGTAATTACAACCTCGAACCCGGGGCTATTTCCAATATTGTAAAAAGCGCTTAAAACGACAGACGGTGGGCGCAATCAATAAAATGTACCCCGTGGGGTACGGTGCATCACTCATGTTCCCCTGAGCCACGTGTACATCTTTTGTTTGTATCACATAACGTGATTGATTCCAAATATTATCGTGGTATTAAACAAAACTTTGTGTGATAAACGAGTTCGAACATTCAACACCAGGTGTGCACATGAGCACTTTAGTAATTGTCAAAGACCAGTGTTCTCACTTGGTATATCCCAACATATGCATAAAATAACAAGCCTGTGAAAATTTGAGCTCAATTGGGCATTGAAGTTGCAAGAAAATGATGAAAGAAAAAACACCCTCGTTGTACAAATTTGTGTGCTTTCATATAGGAATACAAACTTCTTGCAAGAAGTTTTTATTATTTTAGTGAGAAATTACCTCTTTCTCAAAAAAACTACGTTACTTCAGAGGGAGTCGTTTCTCACAATGTCTTATACTATCAACAGCTCTCCGTTGCTTGTTACCAAGTAAGTTCGTATGCTAATATTTGTTTTGAGTCATTACCAAACGCGTATGATACCTAATAACAATGCATAATACAGGGTTGAGTCACCGGCAAGTTATGGTGCATTGTGCGTTTAGCGGTAAGCGGCAGCTAGTACCAATGGAGCTATGCTACGCTACAAATATGTACCATAACAAAGTGTACTACATTTGCCCACCGCCATCGTTACGAATGCCGCTTATATCAGGTAAACTGCCACTTGTGTGCGTCGTTGTTTATCGTTTATTTGTGGTTCTTCGTTATATTTGTTGTTCTTCTGCCGTCACCTTTCCTGTATATTGTCCAGGTAGGGATAGAGGCGTAACCCTGCGCCTAGCAAAGCGGCTGTAGCGGAATGTACCATGTTGTTTGTCTTTTCAATAGCATACGAACCGTTCGCGTTCGGTCAAATCCGGTTATACTTCCTGTATTAGAACCACCCCATTTAGATAGTGTAGTCTTCCCCGGGGCTAAGTTTCACTAACAGGTCACAATGACCCTTGACGTTTGATGGTGGCACCCCCCCCCCCCATTGACATGCGTAAACGGACCTTGAGTTATAATTATAGATAAGGTCTGCAGCCAAACCATTGTAATGTATCTATCATCAGGATAAAACAATGTACGCCCCTTCCCACCCCCACCATCACCACCCACTCCCCGCCCACTCCAACAACCATCTCCCACCCCAACACCCCCCCCCCCACACCCAAACAGACTTAATTACCCTATAAATAAAATTGCCTTCCAATGAGGCTGGTGGGATGAGTGAGATTTATTTGGGAGCGTCATTGGGGAGGGTTTAAAAAAAGCAAACACAAGCATAATACTCTTAATAGTATTAACAACTCGAAAAACAACTAAACATGCTCAACCAAGAATGCAAAAGATCTGGACTTAAAATCCACAAAGAGAAAACGAAATTCATCACAAATTTCGCTTCCCAAGTTACAATCGAAAATGATAATGAGACAAAAGAAAGGGTTGCTGAATACAAATACCTTGGCCAGTCTCTAAAAATGTCAGACACAACCACTGAGGAGGAACATAATTCTTAACAGAATAAAGGCAGGACGGGGTGTTTTCGGAAGATACAGCGACAAAAATCGACCAATATCGCTCAAGAAAAAGGGTGCTTGATCAATGTGTACGTCCAACGATAACTTATGGATATCAAACATGGGCAATAACTACAGTACATACATAAATTGGCTACTACTCAGAGGGCAATGAACCGAATAATGCTAGGGTTTTCACTGTAAGACCGGATACCTCACCAAACAATCAGAGACAAAACAAAAGTGACAGATATCACAAACTAAGTCATCAAAATACAATGGAAACGGACATATCTCGTAGCAAGGATGACAGGCAACATATTTGGATAACCACAGAATGGCAACCCGGAGTAGGGAACATGTCCAAAGGTATAGACCAACGAAAATATGGAGGGATGACATGGTGAAGATCGCAGGGTAGAACTGGGCCAAGGAGTGGATAAGGAAAATGCTACTTGGATGTATAGCATGCCCGATATGAGGCAGAGGGTGTCCCCCCCCCCCAATGTTCCCATACTTTAACACACTATTTTCCTCTTGTATAGAACCCCCCCCCCGCTAAAATCCTCAACAGAATTCCTGAGATTCCAAGCACACAACTAATACACAATGGGGGGTGGGGGGGGGGGTACACCATGCCCCATATCGAGCACCAATTGCTTGGATGAATCTGAATCTGAGGGCTACATCCTGCAGTGGATGGACGATGCCCTTTTTTCCATGAGTCGATTGTGCTTCAAGTGACACTCAAAGTGTGTATCGATGTATGGCATAGTGTATAGATTATGGATTTATTCGGCACAGTATAAACCTTGGATAAAGAAAACCCAATTTCTCTCCCGTGAAGGCTTGAGACATTCTTAAAGACACTTGTTGTTTTTCTCGCCAGTTTCTCAAAATCGCAATGGCCTGGGGAAGCCAAAGTCCTTGATATCCTAGACTGGACCATTCCACATACCTAGGAGGGGTGAAGGGGAGGGGTCAAGTCCCATAGTTATGTATTGTACGATGGTTTATACATATATATATATATATTTTAAGGGCGGAACAAATGGTTTGCAGTCATTTAATTTAGTGCAGTATCCCATTTCAAATACAGACCTACCTTAATCAAACCATATAATAAGTGGATCCATCTGTTCTTGTAACTAATTAAAAGATAATTAATTAAACAAAAAATAAGGCTCAAATATCCAAGACAATAGACCTTTATCATGGTGTGGCCATCTTGATTTTCTCCAATCTCAACCAACGTAACAAACCGAGGCTTGAAGAAAAAATAGTCTGGTTCCTTTTACAGAGCAATGAATACTAGCATTTGTTACTGTTATTGGATACAGGGAACATGACCAATATGGCGGCAGCATGATAAAGGTCTATAGCTGAGCATGTGGATAAATCACTTAGATGTAAAAACCATGGTGAAATACACAAAACATATTTAATATGCATTAAATGGTGTAGAGATAAACATTTGAATTTTTCGAGCGTTGGGATAAAAGAAGGGGCTGGCATTACTTCAAGGGCGTAAACAAACAAATCTTGTCTGTATTTCGTCCGTTAATGCTTCTAAAAATAGTTTACTATGGATGTTCAAGTCTCGCCTTAAGACTCATCTTTTCAAACAGTATTTTTGTAACATTGCAACTTATTGAAAGGTTTGTATCTAGTAGTCATTTTCTACAACTATTTTTAACTAGATCATATTTTGAGCTTACTGTGTATATTTGGCTGGTCAAGACGTAAGTTGTTGTTAAATTATTTAATTATGGTTGTTCTCAATTTAATTGATGTTGTTTAATCCATTTGTGTTTTGTATTCAGCGCCTTGAGGCGAAACCGATCTTCAACTGTTTGCGCTTTATAAATCTCTCCTTATTATTTATATTATTATATTAGTAGATTATTAATGTAGTGCTATCACTAACTGCTGAAAATAGTCCTAGTTGCCGTCAGAGAAAAGTATCTCCGCGAGCTCAATGCCCCCCCCCCCCCCGAACCAATAACCTTCCCGTCCAGATACACCAATGTTATCGTGGATATAGAGAAATCATTCACATTCAGACTGTAGGCAAGCCTCCCCTTTAAAGGTATCGTACACGTTTGGTAATAACTCAAAACAAATATTAGGATAAAAACTTACTTGGTAACAAGCAACGGAGAGCTGTTGATAGTATAACACATTTTAGGAAACGACTCCCTCTGAAGTAACGTAGTTTTTGAGAAAGAGATAATTTCTCACTAAAATAATAAAAACTTCTTGCAAGAAGTTGTTATTCCTATCTGAAAGCACACAAATTTGTACAACAAGGGTGTTTTTTACTTTCATCATTTTCTTGCATCTTCGATGATCAATTGAGCCCAAATTTTCACAGGCTTGTTATTTTATAGTCTTTGACAATTACCAAACGTGTTTGGTGCCTTTAAGCATTGATCCAATTACCGGTCAGGTTCACTCAGAGGTTGCTAGTTCCCCGTGCAGACTCTGATCTCGGCTTCATCACCTCGTCACATCAGACCGCTGCCTAAAGAGCGCCAGCCTAAATCGATGGAGAAAGAAGCCTTCAGGTGTGGGGGTAGAGAGAAGGGAATGTATTCAAGCATCATGTAGACGGGATGATGAGAGCTTGAGAAATGCACTTAAGGGGCTAGCGATGAATATATTTTGACAGATGAAATAAGTAAGTTAGGAATCGAGGCTATATGCATTGCTCGGTGTTGTATACAAGTGGCATTTCTATGACGGTGGAAGGTTGGAGGGGTCGTGGTTTGTGGTTGGGTTAACTAACCCACGATAGCTTATAGGACCCAAACAGCTTGCCGGCTTATTGTATTTTGATTTAGTTGTATTATTTAATGTCACTGGGCCATATATTTCATTCCTTAAACCATCTCAGCTCCCTGGGGAGTTTACAGCCTGTGCTGCTAAGTATGTAGCGCACTCAGCTAAATCTATCACAGGAACCAATCTCTGCCCTTACAGGTATCCATTTACCCCTGGGTGATGAGAAGCAATTATAGTAAGGTGTCCTGTCCGGGATTCGAACCCACACGCTGTTGACTCAGCAACCTGAATTTAAGTCCGATGCACTGAACCGCTCTGCCACGACACGCCGATCCAAGTTATTAAAAAAGCGGTGTTAGTCTGATCTGATAAAACAAGAAAGTTAGTGGCAGCACTAAACTGATACAAAACAGTTAAACAAACGAGACTTTTCGCAAAAACAACTACTTTATCAGATGCAATGAAGGGGGACTAGAGTACGTGGTAGAAACACGAGAGCGTCACGCATGAATGAACCCATTTACAAACTGAATGAGTGACTCGATTCCTGGTATTAGGACAGGGTCCCCATCAAGTCCTTGATCAATGCAGTTCAGATTTGTGTTGATATGTTGTTCAGTAGTTACCCTTTCAAGGCGGCTTGGAATGCTCTCTAGATTGAAACTGATGTTGTATTGTTTTTGTATGATTGTCAGTCCTATACTTTGTCTTTCATGAAAACACAAACCAATGAAATGAGAAATTGAGAACTAATATTTATGATTATTACAACATTTGTGAATACAGGCGAAGGTGGCAGCAAAAAAAGTGTTGGTGGATAGTTTTCCAAGTCATCCTCTTTTGGCTCGCACTTGTTTTCCCTCTGTTGTGGGATGTGCATCTTCCCACACTGTTGCACCATTCACAATCATTAAGACATGAAGCTAATGAAGTCCTTGGGCAGTCCACCCACGTTCAAAGAGTGACATTTTGCTCTCATTGGGGAATCAAGCTAACTGTGTATTAAACCCTGGAGAACCAAATGATGATGAAACCTACCTCCATGATGAAACCCACTCTGGTCTGGCCAACCTTCTTTGCTTTAAAAAGGCCCTGGGTCAGAATTAGCCTTGATCCGGAGTCCGGGAAGGGGTTTTCGTTTCGTTGTCGGCGTGATTCGCTTATTGGTAAGCGGGACCAGCTTTATGGCGGTAAAATAGTTGTTAAATAAGTATCTAGTAATTAGCCAGTCAGTTTCCTTTGTGGTTTATTACTTGATATTTGAAATAAAAAGTCGCATCCCCTTTAAGAGATCGATCCCTCTGCCGCCGGCTCCCAGGTTGTATCGTAAATTTGGGTGAGATCCCTGGCTATATGGCAGTTACAGGTTGTCTGGCTTCTGACTGAACCCCGCAAATAAAACATAGGACTAATAGCTCAGTTGGTAGAGCACCGGTACGTTAATCCGGAGGTCGCAGGTTCAAGTCCCACTCTAGTATTTTGTTCGTTGTACAACCCCAAATTATTGTGAGACACCCTGGCAGTCTGATCTGGGAAACACATGCTGACCCGAACATGGGTCTGACCCACCCTTATACCATGCCCGATGTGTGGCAGAGGGATTGGCCCCAACCTCCCCCCTACCCCCCCCCTTAGTAAATGTATTTGCATTTGTTTGGTTTATAGTGTTATTATAAATGTAGTTTCTACATGGTACCGATTTATGACACCTTAACCCTGCGATGCCCCGCCCCTGTCAGATTTACAAGGCTGCCCTAGGGTACTGCAGCCAGTAGACCGTGGGGAAACGTGTGTAACTTCTTTGTAATGGGGATTCCATATTTGTTTCAAAGCTAATAACCTTTCCAGAGGTTGTAGAGACAGTTTAACATAACATAATTAACATATTTAAACAAATTAATTTGTTTTGGTTTAATTAGTATGTGTTTACACTGTAAAAACGCAGTATTTTTTGTGCAGAAGTCTATGTAGAAAGTGTTTTCTAACTGGAGATTTCGAGCCCATGAGTCACACTGCCTATATAGGGTCATAGACCATGTCAATCAGGCCTGTCTGAGGATAGAACTTAAAAAGGTTTCACCTATTTTTTACTAAAAACCGAACGAGTAATTAACTAAAATGTGTTTTCGGTCTACTGGCTGCAGACCGGTAGGCCATCGGAGGGAAATGAAATTCAAAAAATGACTTATCTGCCGCGCAAAAAGCCCCCCCCCCCCCAGCTTAATGCGCTTAAGAATTTTGAACATGAAATTTTCAAACATTTTCAGTACAAAAATTAACAAACATAAAGTAGTCGTAACCAAACATATTGAACAGCCGAACATTACATGATGAATTGGTAACAAATTCGTGATGAAGACAACTAACAGGGAACCGACATAACAAATTGGGACAATAGAGACAAAAAGGTTTGCTGAAAAATACAAAAATAAACTAATCAGATGCTCTTGGCGCTCCGAAGAAGGAAGATAACATCAGGAAAATATGAAAACAAAACAATGCTTCGTGACCGTTTTTGTTATAGAAACTGAGACCTACAGTTTTCTGAATGCCTTCAAGGTAAACTAGTTTGCGCGCGAAGCCACGAGGTGGCCGGCTGGCAATGGCCGCCTCACTTTTTCTCATGTTTGGCATATTCAATAATTCAGACATGATGACAACTTTGAACCAATACAGTCCGTACCAACTGGCATTGGCGAGTGGATCTACCCAAAGGGACACGTTACTTTCGTACTGGGTGCTTTGGGCTATACAGGCGTTTGTTGTGCAACGAATATGGTTGGAAAGATTGTTTAGAAAGTATAACAAAATGACCTACACAAACATACTTCGAAATTGTGTGGTTGTCCTTTTACTTAGTGAACTAACACGGTCCACCATTTTGTTGAACCAAATTGTTGACTCCCTAAAATGGCAGACCTTGTTAGTTCGAGAAATAAAAGGAAAATCAAACAATTTCAAGGGATATTGTGTGAATCATGTATGTATTTATGTATTTAAAATTTTCGGACATACGGACTAACATTTGAAATTGTCCGGATTAGCGCCAATGCTCGCAGGGATTGTAAACAAATGAGCTTTGCTCCTCTCTCCATGCGTCGGTTGCCAAAATCACCAAATATGACAACACTTGATCTGCATATAGGATTTGAGGCATTGCATGGTGAGGTATCAAGATATATTTGGTTTGCGGTAACACCATGTGTGCACTAATGTAGAGCGCATTGAGACGTTTATTGTAAAATGCGCTATACTTGCTATTATTATTGTATATCTACTTCCTAGGCAGATTTTGTTCTTTGAGAACTTGTCTTGCTTTTTATTATACTGCCGCAGAGTAGAATATTCGGAATTCGGGAGACTTCTCAGTTCCGAAAAGAACTGTCCTTCTTATTAACTACTACCTGGGCGGGAGGTAGGAAATCGGGCTGGAGTACTACTTTCGCTTTGTGGATCGGGGGACTTCTCGTTAATAACTAGGGCCTACACTGCCGCGCAGTGAGTCTAAATAGGTCTCTTGATCTGTACTTCTCCTGTATTGACTAGCAATTTCCAGTTTTCTTTTTGTCCGATTGTTGTGGTGATGTTAGGTAGATCTCCGTACAAAATTGGATAAGGGATGTAGTCTTTCTTACTCACATCAAGAGCTGACCTCAGTAACCTGGCGTAGCAACCACATAGGGACTTCTGGGTTCTTGTTTGTATGGTCTATATTTCGCTGCCATACATCAAAACACTTTCTACAGTTGCAAGGAAAAGCTTTATCTGCAGCTCTCAGGATATAACAGATTTCCAGATTGTATTAACTTGCAGTAAGCCTGCCAGTCAGTATCATATAATATGATTGACGAACGGAGGTTTTATTAGCACTGGCTTGTTTTCCTTTGAGACACATGTTTGACTATGGAACTAGTTTTTGAGGAGCGTATTAGGCCGGTAGGTATAGAAATGGGAGTCATACGAGAGAGAAACAATACGAATTATTGAAGGGTGTAGGTCATTATAGTTTGTAAATACTCAACAAATAAATGACCATAACAAACTTATTGGTTAGAAGCACTGAAGCTGTGGACAGTATAAACATATTTTTTTAGAAAAGATTTCCTCCGATGTAATATGGTTTGGAAATTGTTCTTCACCCAAAGACAGTTGAATCTCAGAAAAGATTATTGCTTGAATCGTTTCTCATGGGGGCTGGTGTCCGATTGCGTATGATGTGTCCAGAGATGCGGTTGGTACCCGCTGTCACCTCGCTAAATGTCGATGGATTCGACGTTCGTGTAAGAAATACAGTGACATTTGTTTATTGTTGCTGTTTTCTCAGCAAGTAGACCCTGTTTTCAGCTGAAAGTGTTACATGTAACATTCATTGTGTTTTTCTTTACAATTGTGCATATAATTTAAGTATTACGTAAAACAAAACCACACAAATTATAACCCTACCGTTTGTAAGACTTTGTGGTTGGACGATCGATGATTATATTTTATTGCAATGGATGATCTGATCTGAAACCATAAAGCCGATAAGTGGGTGTGAGGGAATAAAATGTTGGTCCGTCAAAATGTAAACACTCAGTAACACAAGCCTGTAAGCATTTTTGAGATATGATGGACACGTTATAATTGCACTGCCAGGTTGCTTGCATGTAATGGGAAAAGGTGTATTAAACAAAACCACAACAAACCACCAACAAACGAGCAAAACAAACACACAAACAAACAAACAAGCACACATTGGAGTTATCACACTAAAGCTTATAAAATATAACTTGTTTGGGTTAGACTTCAATAGGGCACCAGGGGACAAGAACATCAATGGTAGTGGTGGGGGGGGGGGGGTCAGCCCGTTCCCACCCAATGTGTCTCTCTCCCCTCCCCCATATTTTAAAATAATTACCGGAGTAAAATGTGTTTACAACAAGCTCACTGAATGCATGTTGGTACAAATTTGCCCATTCATTCATATGGGGTTGAATGGCGATTATAGCAAATTGTATGCAACTTTTGAATTGTGTTTTACGTTGTTCGCAGACGAAAGGGGTAAACTAACTTTCCCCTTTTTTATGCGTTTTTATAGGTAAGGACCCAGATTGTGTGTTGTTGTTGTTTTGTTTGTTTGGCAAAATTATTAGGTGGCTAGGGCCTACTTGCTTTGAGAGGGGGGAAACGGTCGTTGTACTTTCACACGAACGTCGAATCCGCGAACGGGCACTAACTCTCAGAAATACGAGCAACTATTCATGCAATCGTTTCTCAGATTCTTGTTTGGGGGTTGAAAGTCTACCCAAACCATATTACTTTGAAGTGAATCCTTTCTCAATATAATGTATACAGCTGCAGTGCTACTCAACAAGTAAGTTTGTATGGCCATTAATTTATTTAGTACTTTCCACGACCCTACCTTTAATCTTATCGAGTTCCGATACCCGTCGCAAAGGTTGGCGCCCTTGGGTAAAACGTGCGCATCCCTATCCTGTGATGATGGAACAACGGTCACTCGCACGGTTCCCAGTTGTTCAAGGAACCGAATTGGATTTATAATGGTAGTGTTTTCCGTGACCATTCGCCCTGCATTTCCTTTGATTTCCGTTTTAATCGCATCCGTGTCACGTCCACGTCAAAGAATGTTTGAGCTGCCGCAGGCAGTGATTCAGAGTATGTGGATTCATGTATGCACTTCTGCCGCGGAAATGCACTTACCTCCTTGCTGATAAATTATTCAGGTCCATGTTGTGCGGTTTGACAAGTTTCGTCTTGTCTCCTTTTATACATTTGTGAACAACAAATGATGAAAAGTCAGTCTTTAAACCATCCTTGTGTAGATAAGAAGGTGAAAGCTTGTAACTTATCTGAATCCGTCAAAAAAGCTACTTGAAATGTAAATTTTAAAATTCATGGGACAAATCGGTCAAAAATCGAACCTAGCATCTTTATTTATGTTGTATTTCTTTGAATGATTGATTGATTATTTACCTGTTTTTGTTTTCAAAAAAGACAAATACACTCTCCTTTGTATAAGTTTTGGAGGCTCTAAAAGGACAAGTGATGGGAAACAATAATAGTTTCGAGGGGAACACCCTGCCCCAAATATATTTATAAAGTAGTAATACTAATATTAATAACAATAACACAACTAACCAAAATAACACTTTCCACGTAAATAAAAATAGAAAAATGACCCTTTATTTCCTCCGTTCAAGCTTTTTTTTTCTCAAGGGCTTCGTAGGTACTTCGTAATAATATATTTTGAAGAAGAGAAACAAACAAACACCCCCTCTCCTATAACATATCAAACAAACAAACAAACGTCCAACCCCCCACCCCCCCACCCCCCTCACACCCACCCACACACGCACACACATGTTTGTAAATCCCGCTTACCGAGGACTTCTCTTTGTTCTCCCATTGTTTGGACATTGTATGGACATGTTTTTTTTAACGACGTCTCCATTGGGTTTGTACACGAAAACGAAGCGAGGACGTCCTCGCTCTGACAAACACCCGGATCCCTGTTGTTAAAGTCCTCGGTTTGAATGGATAGACACGCTCACACACACACACACACATCCTTACAAATCCGGTTTGTGGGACATTGCTATTGTTGTTCTATTATTCCCTTTTCTAAAGAATCCCCTTGTGGGGCTCAATTGTTCCATTGTTATTACCTTGTGGGGTCCATTGTTCCATTGTTACAAGTACCCTGTAAATCGGCATGTGTAAGAACACACCCACACACACGAAAAAAAAAAAAAAACAAAAAAAACAAAAAAAAAACAGACAAACACAAATAATAATAAAACATCCAGAAAGAAACAACAACAAAAAAGCGTCCAGAGAGAAATAGTTAAGTGTTGTACTTCTTGGAAACCCCGGTACGAATTTTACTCTATAGTCATAGCCGCTAACAAATCAAATTACATCACGACAAGCCCGAAAAACCGCTGGGGATATATTAAAGAGAAAACATTTTAGAAAGTCACGACAACTGACCGGAGCAATGTCGGATGTTATTAGTTATTGAGAACGGGTAGATGATTATATTGAAATCAATAGTCAGTGAGCGCTCGAAGTTAACAACTTTCATCCATATAGTATAATATATTATTCGCAAAGGCAACATATTAATAAATCACATTTTGGAACGATTTCCTGGCGTGTTGGACAAAGTTTCATCTTCTTTAATAACAACGAAAAACAAGAAGAAAGAAGGAGACAAAAAGACAAGAAAAAAAATGCTCCACTTTTCCTAGCAGTTCTGTGTCAAGGAAAGTCAAGTAGGAAATTGGCTTAATATTATAAACCAATGCCGACAGTGGAACCCAAAGACTCGGAAATGGAGCTTGGATATAATTTCAGGTTTGAATAATGTATGCATTTATCGGTAATAACAACTCTTCTCAATAGACTGTGCACGTCCATTTTGGTCCCAACCATATGGAGATGTACGTGGGCAATATTTTGTTTTGTCAATTATTTTAGTTTAACGTGGTTTATGCCCATGACAAATATATATGTTGGGAATGTAATACTTAGTGATAACAAATTTGAAAGTAAAATCGACTCAACAATATAACGAAGAAAACCCGAAAATTAAACTTGACCTCAGCTTCCTGTTGCTGCAAACAATTTAGAATGTTGTGCTCACCTCCGATCACCAAACTTATGTCAACGCTCGTTTTGGATGCGCGATGATAATCGCCAGGTACTGTAATTGCAACGCGAATCCTTTTCATGGCAGTTTATGCTTGTTGAGGCGTCAGCGTTCTGTATAAACTGCGTCAAGCGTTAATTTTACGCCCTTGTGACCATCGCGAATCCACGTTAGTGGTTTCTGAAAAGTTAAGATAAAATAAGCATCCTTGTCCAAGATTTTTAATTTTGCTTCAATAATAATTAACACATTATTTGTGTATTTATTATAAAAGCTAAAATTGATTTTATAAACATGTAATGAGTATTTTTGTTGTTCAGATTTTATCTTTGAATATAATTTAAAACAACGATTTGATTTCAGAGACAAAAATCTTCTTCGTATTTTCTCGTTCCGGTCCTTTTTTAGCTTTGATGACATGAAACTTGATCAAGTAGACTGTTTTCAAAAGTATTGTTCACCAATTCACGCGAGTGCATTCGAACTTATAGATTTAGCGCTAGACTCAAGAGACAAAGTCCTCATCAATGGACAGTACGAAACCAATACCAAAATGAAACGCTCCAAAGCCACACAGTTTATGTTGTTGATAGTCTGTATGAAACTAAAATGTGGATTGGAATTCATGTAATAATTATTTAACATGGAATTTCCCGATCATGAACACTATGCTGATGGAATATAGGTGAATAAACACGCAAGTAGTTTTCGAACGATGTCAAAAAAATGTATTTTGTATCGATTGTTGTTCTACTTTGACGAGGCCTGGCATCGGGCATAACACGCATGTACGTGCTATCGCATAGAATTAAAAAAGAGAGGCAGGTAGACGGTGCGCATGTGTATTATTCAATATTCATAATGTGCCCACTTGTCTATCACTATGGAGGAAAAAGTCGCACTAGCTGCTTGAACTTTAATGAAGTATTGATCTATATTACACTGACTGGTAGGCGGGTCACACCGCAGACATTATACAACTAGCAAAAAACACACACAACAAAACCCGGTTTATTTCGCATAAGCTTTTTGCTCACTTTCGGTACCTTATGGAGACCAAGGGAAAAAAAAAAAAAAAAAAAAAAAAAGGGAAAAGTAAAGGACTCCATAGGGGATTCTAAAGACTGGGGTGCCACAACAAATGTTGTGTACAAGGTTTACGGGGAAACTGTTTAGTGCAGGGACCAAGGAAAGAACAAAATAATGCTCCACAAGGATGCATTTTTCAAGATGTGTGTATACAAAACACCGATGTAGGGGTGTTTTTATTTGGAGAGAGAATAACTCGACGGGCCGTGGGACTCCCCATGTCAAATTGAGCAGAGAATAAATGTTCAAGAGTCAATGGATAATTTTTCATTGACTGTAAAACGCTGTGAGACTTACAAGTATTATGTTTTGTATTTTTTTTATTTTTAGATTTAGCACTTTGCTCTGTATGCAATGGTAGTTTATTTAGTGGGTTGCAACGCAATGCGGATTTATGGGCAAAATTGTAAAGACATAATATACATTAAATGTCTCATGTGAAAGTTTTTCAGCTGAATACATTCACTACTAACTGAGAAAACAGCAACAAAGCGGTCACATTATTTTCACACAAACGTCCAATCCAGCCACTTTTAGTGAGGTAACAGCGGGTACCACTGCATTCGCGAACGGAAACCAACCCTCAGACATTATCGTTTATTAGATTCAAATGGTCAGGGTGAAATTCTATCCAAACCATTTACTTCGAAGAGAATATTATCTAAAATATAGGTGTTCTGTTCAGAATACTTGATATAAGTGTGTTGTCCGTTTTGATATAGAAGTGTTGTTTGTCGCGATAGATTTGTGTGTTGTGACATAATCAGTGTTTAGACGTTTTAAGCCATGAAGGTTAGCAATGAATAAGTTGGTTTGTCCGTCCTTTGGAGCTGGAAACAAACAAAATAAAACAAAATAAAAAGAGAATACAAAGAGACCTCTTGATTTGTGCGTTTATCTGATGTTCTTTTGTACACCACAGCCCTGTTTTCATTTTGACTATCAGCCTGCATTATTCAACGATCAGTGTTATGCCATTATGTGCTTGAGTTGACCTTATTCCAGTCCATTAGGTTAACAAAGAAAAAATGCTCGGCCCTCATCTCGACATTACGGAAGGAAGTAAGGAAGTTTGTCATTAGGTTGCTTTTTTTACGACGGGAAACTGTAATTGCTGCTGCTCTATTTGAATCGAATTCAAATACAACGATGGTCGTGATTTGGGGCGGGGGGGGGTGGTGCTTGAATCAGAATAGCGTTAAGCAATGTAAACGCATTTCTACTCCTTGACTCAGTATGAAGCTTTGAATAGGCGATATACTGTGTTTTTACTCATTTAAAACCCTGCAATGAGGGCGCATGCTGACATATATTAATATTTTCATTGCCTTAACCCTGCGGGTAGCCAAGGTGCTCACGCCGTAGGCCTTTTTTTATATTTTTGTTAATTACAACAATGTTGTTTATTCAATTTCGCTGAAATTAATTTTCATCCGCCCTGAACAGTCCTTAACCATAGAGAAAGGACCCACAAAAGTGGCTGAACCGATTTTGCCCTGGAGGTCATTCACCGGGTAGGCCAGTTGTCACAAATGTGGGTCTGAGCCTAGGCGGCATTCATTTGTGCGGTAACAAACTTACCGCCTCTGTATCAACAAGCTGTCTGTCATCTGTCTGCCATCGGTGAACCAATGTGTCAATTGCCAGAATGTTAAAATATTTGGTGTGTGTGTTCAGTGAACTTAGATTAATCTGTTCAGACCATTAGAACAAGATTTGTGCCCCCAAAACACAGTTATTTACACCCCAACATAAAACGCCTACCGCGTGAGCACCTCGGGGAAACCGCGTAAAACCGCTTGCAATGGTACATCATTATGTTATCAAAGTGTGAGCGTGTCTACCCGTTGAAACTGAGGACTTTAACAAAAGGGATTCGGGTGTTTGACAAAGCGAGGACGTCCTCCCTTTGCTTCCGTGTTCAAAACCAATAGGGACGTCGCTTAAAAAAAAAAAAAAAAAAAAAAAAAAAAAAAAAAAAAAACCAAGGACAAAATGCGCACCTTCGCAGACAGTTGATGGGTGTATGTATAAAGATGATATTGTTGCAGTGAGTACGACCAGCGAGTGAAACCATTCCTGACATGCCCCGCGGCGCCATGCCGTGTATCGCGTGCCCGTAATGCGACACAGATCTAACTCTAACAGGCTTTAGATCCTGGGTACTTCCAACTGAGTACCGTGTTGTTTTGTTCTTATCGCTCCAATTTAAAGGATGTGTATTTTATTTTTCCCCACAAGAGGACCGGATAAAAGCTTTACATATTGGTTAGGTCCGGTCTGCATCTGGAAAAAAAATAGCTTTGCAACTCAATTCGTATTGAAGTAAACCGAATAAGACGTAACGAAACGCCCATATTTCTTATTATTTATAGCTTTTATAAACAGTCCTTACAGCAGCCCAACAGGCTGAATTACAATACAGATGAACAAACAGTAAACAAGAAAATCAAGATAAAATTATAGTGAAAAAAACATTAAATATACAATAAGAAAGGACTATCCTATACTTTAAATTTATCTTTAATGTTATTTTTGTTATTATACTAGGACAACAAAATAAAAATCGGGCATTACCCAACAAGGATGAAATCATCCAAGAGTCAAGGTCTCACAAAGGGTTTAATGGGGTTTTAAAAGGCCTAAGAATAGAGCATTACCTTAGAAAGTATTGTAACGTTTAGGAGTTGGTGCCCGGGTTTGTACAATATAGAGGGAAGAGTGAAATCATACATGTAGCCGTGTGCAAGCAAGTCATGAGATGAGACCATAGTGTGACCACGAAAAACATGTTGCGTGTATTTGATAAATGCATCATAGACAGATTTTTCTTAAGGACATGCAAATAACAATAATTGGACAAGAACGCATTCAAAATGTTCAAAAAGTGAGTTGTGTCAGTTTTAGAGCGTTAACAAACGTTTGAGGCGTTATATACAGTTTTTGTTTAAATAGCGCGGGAGGGGGGAGGGGTACACAAAAATTTTGTTAAATTCAAAACCACAAAAATAGCACGTATTAGTAGGGTTGGGGGCAGGACGGAGATGAAGAATGCCGTGAGATAAAGGAGAATATTTTATAAAACATTGCTAGAAACGACCCCTTTTGAAGGTAGTTTCAGGGAAAGACGTAATTTGTCACCCCAAAATGTCATTCTGATAAAGGCTTCAGGTATGAAGCCTTTCCCAGGCATCTAAAACCACACATTTCTTTGCAACAAGGGTGTTTTTTTGTTTTCATTATTTTCTTGAAATTCGATGACCAATTGAGCTGAAATATTCACAGGTTTAATATGTTATGCATATGTTGGGATACACCAAGTGAGGACACTGGTCTTCAACAATTACCAAAAGTATACCCAGCCTTTAATTAACTGCCTAAATGCTCTCCGTATAACCTCTTGAATCAACATAATGTAATTATTGTCAATACTAAAATGGCAGCTACAGAACCATCTATCTTGTTGAATCAAATAAAGGTGTAACATCGGCAATTTGGGGGAAAATGCTGTAACGTGTGCGGCTATGGGGCCTCCTGAGCGCCACGGCAGCCCGGGCTGTATACTCCCCAGGGAGCTGAGAAAGATTAAAGGAATGTTATTGGCCCAATGACAAGGGCACTAATGTAAAGCGCATTGATAAGTTATTGTAAAATGCTATATATATAAGAACTAGTTAGTATTATTATTTGTATTACTGTCTCTAAATCCAGAGAAGATGCATCATCGAAACAAAAAAACTACAATGGCAGCTACGAATGCGCTTATCTTGTAGAGTCAAGAAAGGGTACAACATCGGCGAAATGTGGGTATAATCACTGTTATACGTGTGCGCCAACTCACTCTCTCTGAATCAATGTAATATGCATACTCTATTCACACATTAGACATAACTCCAACTCTGAAATAATGTTTCGTCTTTGTTTTACCACAGGGGTGTGTGGGAGTGCATCAATTCAACTTGAGCCAATGGAATCGTACCATCTACAATCACCTGGTTACCCCTCTGACGTCATCACACCAACAGATTGTGAATGGACAATTGCAGCATCCAAGGGTGCACGAATAAAAATAACTGTGCATGATTTGCAAATCTGGGTATTCAGCGCTTCTTTCAGCATTGAGGATATGAGATTTTCTAATGACACCCGATACATTATAAGAAATCAACAAGAGGCCAAACTACGCGAGGTCAGTTCTCCCGGTCACGTGATCAGGGTGGTGTTTTGGTCGGAAGGCGTTGATCGGTCGGGTGGATCGGGGTCGAATGTGAACGCACGTTTTTCGCTTGAACTACAGCAAGTTGCGGCAGGTACGTGGTTTACGGTTAGTTCATAATTGTTCTGCGCTAAGCAATATTTAACACAAATCGAGCACATTGGTCCAGATTTCCTTGAGCTAATCAAACTTATCAGCATTATACTTGATTGAAGTAGTAATGCAGTACCAGTCATACCAACGTAATGCTTTATACAAATTGCTTCCGGGATGAGCGCTTTTGGCTTAGCAATACCTCGAAATTGTATGGTTTCCCTTTTACTTCATGAATTAACAGGGTCCGTTTTCATTGAGACCAAAGTGTTTATAAATAAAATTGCGGACCGTATTAGTTCAAGAGGGAAAACGAAGCACCACACAATTTCGAGGGAAGATCATGACATTCTACTTAATAACGTCTCTCCAACCATATTCATTTAATAACAAACGCTTTTTATAGCCCAAGGCGCCCAATCCGAAAACAGGGTTTATATTTAACTCTGCATGATGCTTTCGGACTGTTTTCAATAGACCAACTGTAAACAATGTGTTGTACTCCGCCAAACATGTTGTTAAAACAAAACATCAAAATTCCCTATAGACTTAGCCAGATACCACGGGAAAAGAAAATTACCCCGGGTTATCCTTAAAACAAAACAAAAATAAATAAAAATTAAACCAATGACGCTGAAACAGGTGCCTCGTTTGAGGGACTTTCATTTTGGGATACGACCCTTGAACACTAAAGTGAAATAATAACCAAACCCACTTGTACTCTTAGATCTTTCCAGACACAAAATGATTATGGTTGAACATTTAGAAAGTATTGGTTCTTTGTCGCATATCCCTTGTGCATTGTGCATAATAGGTTAATTATCAAGTTTCTAAATAAATATGTCAACGGTTTTGCATTTTATGTTGATTTACTATGTTTAGTTCAGTTTAGTTAATTTATGTTTTTTATAAAATTATTTGTATATATATAATTGTATGTATAATTGTTTAGGATCTTATTATCTTAGGATCTTATTATTATTGCTATACCATCCGCCCATAGTTAATAAGCAGGACAGTTCTTTTCAGAACTGAGAAGTCTCCCGAACACCCGAACAATCTACTCCGCGGTAGTAGAATTAAGCAAGACAGTTCTCTAAGAACAAACTCTACCTGGCAAGTAGATACACACATGGTGTTACCGCAAACCAAATGTATTATCAGTATTGTTATTATTTATTCGACCCCAACAATACAAGAACAAACAATGCAATACAAGGCTAGTCGAATAACTATAAAACCAAAACAGAAACAACAAAGCAACACATAATTACAGGTCCAGCCCTAAAACAGACGTTACAGCAATATACAAAAATGCTGATGACAAGAGGGCAAATCTCTAATATCAGCAATAACTAAAATGTTATAACTAAACTAATATTCACCATGGGTTTATTAATATAGTAGAACTTTCCAGAAAAGTTTTCCAAAAGGTTCGCAATCCCTTTTAGAAAAAAAACCTATATTTCAGAGGAAATTAATTGCATACGAAAATCGAATGACCACCTTTGGGCAAAACTGAGTGATGCGGTGATAAGAAAATGCACAAACTTTCATGAGTCACGTACACTTTATTTTAATGGAAGAGCCCCGCGGTATATGTTATCAGATAAAGATAATGTTGCACACGAAAGGGACAACATTTTTGCTATTACTGACGTACGTTGAATGATAGTTACATTCATTAGTTACATATGCATTCTTTTGAGTATTTTTATCTAAACATGAATTGAATATCACCCTGTAAGTCGACCCTCAAATCTCAAAACGCATCAAATTTGAAAGAACTTCATACAGTGCTTCGATTATTTTAAAGGCACTGACCACGTTTGGAAATTGTCAAAGACCAGTGTTCTCACTTGGTGTATCCCAACATATGCATAAAATAACAAGCCTGTGAAAATTTGGGCTCAAATGGGCATCGAAGTTGCAAGAAAATGATGAAAGAAAAAACACCCTTGTTGTACAAATTTGTGTGTTTTGAGATAGGAATAAAAACTTCTTGCAAGAAGTTTTATTATTATTTTAGTGAGAAATTACCTCTTTCTCAAAAACTACGTTACTTCAGAGGGAGTCGTTTCCTAAAATGTGTTATACTATCAACAGCCCTCCGTTGCTTGTTACCAAGTAAGCTTTTTTTATGATAATATTTGTTTTGAGTCACTACCAAACGTGTACGAAACTCAAATTTCCATTCACCTTGAAAAACAAACGAAACAAAACACACACAAAACAACCGAGAAGCTCTTTAACTTCATGGCCCTCTTGCATGGATCTCGCCAAGACTACCGTGAGACCAGGCATTGACTTTACCCGATGCTTTCTGTGGTCGTGATATAGAAACTAGGATGATAGGTCGCTTTGTTAGTTTCATTAAGTAATCTTGACGAGATCAATCTTATCTAGCACATGTTAGTATAAATTTCTGAAGACTGATTCGAATGAATGTAATTTGTTTCCACGAACCAAATCTAAGGCGACCCTGAAGGGACACTACGCATCGCAAGTATCCCTCCCGTATACACATGACAATGAAATGAAATCTGAAACTAAACAACTTTAAGACCATCTAGTTTCCTGAAAAATAGCAGAACTATTTGCAAAGTATATCCAAAGAATTATGCGACATCGCAAATACTCGAAAAATATTTGTAAAATATATTTGTCAAATCGCAATTGTTTGCAAATATATTTGCGGCATCGCAATTTTTAAAAATATTGCAAAGGTTTATGCAAATATTGCGATAATGTTTGCGACATCGCACATTATTTTCAAACATTATATGCAAAGGTTAATGCAGATATTTGCCACGATATTTGCGACATTGCAAATATTTTCAAAGATATTTGCGGTGTTTGATGTCCCGTCAGGACCAATGTGGAAATCTGTATACCCCATGTTTCACAAGCTAAATTGTTGAAACTATTGTTATATTTTCCTTATAAGCAGAGTACTGTCCCTTCATGATATAGCTTGTTTTGTTTTATATAAATTGACTGGAATGAATACAAGTTTTTCAGGAACAAAGTCCGCATCCTATGTTTCATGTGAACTAACCTCGGGGGTGCGGATTGTACTCTTAAAGAACCAACGACATTATATTGCTATAAATAATCATCAATTCAATGTGCACTGAAACTTGGCACCGGGACGATACAACCAAACAGAAACTCATGAGAGGAACCATTCGTGTGTAGTTTCACAATCCATTCAATACTTGCAGATTATTCCCTGCAGAGCAACTGCAACAACATAACCACCCGGTTTCTTTGCGACAGCGGGGACGCCTGTGTGGATAGAGCTGGCCGCTGTGACGCCATATTGGATTGCCCAGACCGATCAGATGAGCGAAATTGTGGTGAGTCGATCATGACGTCACGAGAGTGATATATATATATCATGTTTTGTGTATACTTTCCATTATTTTGTATCATTCGTTTAGAATTGAAGTCTGTATTAAATTACAAAAGAGTAAACTCGAAACGCACTTACAAGATTGATAATATTGTTTTCTGTATAGATAATCGTTTTTGATATGTTTGTTGTTGTTGTTGTTGTTGTTGTTATTATTGTTATTGTTGTTGTTGTTGTTGTTGTTGTTTTCAGGGCCCAAGTTCACAGAGCTACTTACACTGCCTTTATTGCTCAATAAGTTTCGTCTAAGCAAACAGTATGATCAGGATACCAGTCACATATGGTACAAGCATAGAGATAGGACCACGGAAGGAGTTCGAACCTCCCCGGCAGTAACAATAGTGATCAATGAGCCAAACGAACCCTTTGTGTAGCATGTGCAACGCCGCGTTTTACACTGGTAAACTACAGGTCATTTGGGACCTGCGTTGAAGAATACTGTGTCATATTTTCTGACGTCATTTCGCTGCAAGATATTCCACAATAATGGAGTAGATATTTCGCGTCAAATAATACTTCATCGAATGCGCAGTCGAGTACAGTTCACCCTGGTTCATAAAGACGCACGCAATCGCGAAGATTTTAATGACAAGTTTCCGTCAATGTTTTGTTTTTGAAAATCAACCAAGGCTAAGAGAATATACACAAAAATCTTCAAAATTCATGCAAGAATTATGACTTTTGTTAAAACTGACATATATACAATTTTCACGGATTTTCTGAGTCAAAAAAGTGTGCATCTGGAAGGGAGTGAGTTTTTCTTGTTGAACATGTTAATTGATGATGTGGCCAACCTTAGCCAACTCCAAACCACAAATCCAAACATTTTAAGACTGTGAATAGTCTTTTCCTGAAACGCTTTCATTCAGCAGAACTACTGGTTTGGGGTTCTGCGCACGCCGATTACCCAAAATTCACTGCGCATCTCTGCTATGGACAATTGGCTGACCGCAAGGTGGATGTTTGTGTCAGCAGTCACAATATGATTAGCATATGACTGCAAGGTATTTGCGGCGGTGATCATGTTTCCTCTGAAGTAAGAGAGTTGTAACTCCTTCCGTGGTCCTATCTCTATGGTACAAGTGACATGGTAGTTTACCTGGTACCGTTTTTTTTTTTTTTTTTTTTTTTTTTTTTTGCTCAGCTGCCTTTTGTGTCAAAAGTAGCTCTATGAAATTGTGCCCGGATTTCATTTCCTGTAATTCGTGAATAGTATACAAATATTGACTGCTTCGAGTGATGGTTAAAACTACGACTCCCGAGGTGATCCCCGGAGCGTTTTATTTTTCCGAGGCGCAGCCGAGGGAAAATGGAATGGTCCGGGGATCACCGAGGGAGTCGGAGTTTTAACCATAGCACGAGTAAAAGCAGTCTATATTTGTTTTATAACACCCCAACAGACTATTTATCATCCTCGTACACGTAACGTTCGTACGCGCATTTCAGATACACAGGTGCACATCTGATTGGGTTCGAGGTGGGTAAATAAGACGTCTGGGTACCGCGCGCGCCATGTAATAGTCTTTTGACTATTGCATGGCAAACGACTATCACACGGCCACCGGGTTTCTAGTAAAACTAAGACATATCATGTGACGCGCTCTAAACCAATGAAAAGGCAGAATTTTTGTAATAATAAGATATATCAATGATTGTTTTTTTGATGGATTTTGTTTTCGTTTTGCTTGAATGAAGTTCAATGGTGTCCATTGAGGGAGCGCTGTAACAATGGCACCACGTGTCTTCAAAGGAGGTTCCATTGCGATGGCTTCCAAGACTGTCCGAAAGGCGAAGATGAACAAATATGCGGTAGGTCTTAATATTATTGTTTGGACTGGGGCAGTGCTGCTGTTGTAGCAGCTAATAACGTGTTCGTCTGTATACATATAAGATCGTTTATGAGTTTATTCATGGCGTGTCGTGGCTGAGCGGTCTAGTTCACCGAACCCAAGCTCCTTTGTTGTCAGCAGCAGAGTGGGGGTTCGAATCCCAGTCATGACATGTGTGCCCTTGAGCAAAGCACTTAACCATAATTGCCACGTAAAACGTTTGGAAGGTAGTACATTGTGATATACCAGCTAAGATCCTAGTGTATGATACCCATGCCTACATCCTTACGGCCTGTGAAGAGGGGAACCCTGTTTCAGCTCCAGGAGTAGGTGGCAACGTGTTCTTGGTGACAGTTGATTTGGGTCGATTGCCCACCCGCAAGTATAAAAACTTGCAGTCTGAATACATTGAAAACCTTAAGGGTTTTCACTTTTTTTTCTCGAGAATCCGATGAATGATTGAGTTTAAACCTTTACAGGTTTGCTATTTTTTGTACATGTTGGGTCACACAAAGTGCCGATACTGGTCTTTGATAATCCCCGATGTGGTCCACGTGTTTTAAGGAGAAGATTCATGGTGAACCATTGCCCTAAGAGTGAACGCTACACTCTAAAGCCTCCGGGTCTAAATTAACCACGATTCCGGGTCCCAAAGGGACCAGGCCATTTCTTGGTCAGGCTGACCCGGAAAGTGGTTAACAAATGTCCGATTCTGGGTTATTCTTACCCTTTTTGGGTCATGTTGACACATATTCTGGGTCGTACTGACCAGAACTGGGTCAGGTCCAGAATTGGGTCAATTTTTACACGGGAGTTATTGGAGTGCTGTGTAATACAAAGCACAAGGCAATACATTAAAGTTGGTCATTAGACTCTAGGTTGTTATAACCGTTCAAAGCCGATTCCTCAATAATTATAATGGATGTCCATTTGTAGTTCTGGAATATCTGCTCCTATACTTAGATCTTCATCAAGTGAATTGTGCTGATTTGAAGCCAAGTTGATGAGGCGTGCGTTATTGGTTTTCACTCTCGTCGTTTCCTTCAATATAATGGATATATACTCACTTATGTTCATGTTGTCTGATTTCACCTTGATATAGCTGCATTAGTGTGATAGAATGAAAGTAAAAATATATGATGCGTAGGCCGTATGTTCAACCCCCTCCCCCTCCCCATCATTTTGTTTGTCTTTCTTTTATTCCGTTTTCTTGGGCGTATGTTGGTGCATCTCTAATAATATATCAATAATAGCTGTAGATATATACCAACAAACTAAACTGTGAAGATTTCTTTTCAAAAGGTGGTAGCATTTTTTAGATATTGCCAAAAATCTGGAGCGGTTATGTCCACGCAGGAATACACAATCTGAGAACGTTACTGTCAGTAACGCTTCTCAGATAAAAATTTGTGTGGATGAAAAGTGGTATATTTGTCCATAACCGCAGTACTTCGAATTGAAAAGTTTCTAAAAATGCATTATACTGTCCAAAGCTGATGTACTTACCAAGTTAGTTTGTATTGCCTTAAATTTTCATTACCAAACGTATTTTCATTACAGACCCTTTTTGCCTCATACACAATTGGAAAGGAAAAAAAAAGAAAGAATACAGTATCGCCAACGATATTATATCCTAGAACCGCGACAATATCTTCATTTGAGCTTCATAATAGAACACAAAATTATAGGACACAATGTCGCCAACGACAGTATATCCTAAAGCCGCGACACTATATTAATTTGAGCCTCATATCAGAACAACACAAGTATAGGAAACAATGTCGTCAACGACAGTATATCATAGAGCCTTGACACTGTTATTATTTGAGCCTCATACTAGATAACGAAACAAATATGGGATGCAGTGTCGCCAGCGACAGAATATCGTAGAGCCGTGAAACTATTATCACGCTAACCTCATTACACACAAAATGATGACATGATATCGTAGTGTCGTGACACAATTTTCTTTTAGGCCTCATACATAACGATAACGATACATACAATAACATATAGGTTCCAGTATCGTTAGCGACTAGATATCCTAGAGCATGACAATATTTTCATTGTAGCCTCATGAATAACGTCCGGGAGAAGTGTGTGTGGGTGGGAGGGAATGGGGGAAGCTAAAACCCTATTTCTAGGGACAGATTCTCAGGGGCCACAAATCGCGTTTCCGGCGGCAGTCCGTGGGGTTCGATCGTTTGCAAGCAGCTGATGACGGCACGTCCCATATAGCTGAGAGAGGGCACCGGTAGTTTCCTGAGAAGCAGTGTATAATTGGCTCTCTTACAATTAAGTATACAGTCTCATATCACGCTAAATAGGTCAAGCAAGAAAATGAGCAAATCACAAGTTGTTTTCCTCTGCCAGCTTTTTTTCATCTATTTTGTTTCTCATGGCATTACATTGATGTTATGTCAGTCGCGTCAGAAACCAGTATCACACTATCTTGAGTAAAATTCAGAACTTTGATGGATGAATACTCGTATGAAATTTGTAGAAACGTAATTTAATTTAAAAATAATCGAAATTATAAATTAATGTGGTTGTTCATTTGTAAAGGTTTTATACATGCTTGGTAAGAATATATTATCATTGTGTAATTTTAGTTTGAAAGCTTACCGATTTTGAAATTCATAAAATATTTCCCTCTATATGAAGTCATAATTCGAAAAACAACAATATCTGAAGAAAAAAAAATGTTTTAATATATAAATAACAAAACGCATCTGCTGATTTATGTTGTAAAAACCCCATTTAAGGACAATGTGTTAACATGCTGAAAATTGTGCATGGTTGCTCACTGTTTTCATCTTACTCACACAACGAATTGAGCCAAAAATTGTTCCTCACCGCTGTGCATTTTAAGCACTGTAAACTCAATGCTTTCCAGAGATCTGTTTAAAAAGAAGAAGAAGAAAAACAAAAAAACATTTGCAATGCTAGAGCAAAGCCCAATGATTCAATAAACAGTTTTACAGCCTAATAGAGTATATTTTAATGTAGAAACTTGCGTATCAAGGATAAACAAAATAATAATAATGACAGGTTGTTTTTATAAACAGTAGACTTCCCCTTTCGATTATGTTTGATTGTATAATTATGACTCGATATATCTACGAAAAGTCATACAAGCTGGTAGTGACCGCCCTCAGCGTTGACGAACTATGAGCTAACACAATGGATGGGCGGGGGAGGGGTTACACATTGATGGCTAACATTATGCGGCTATCTTGTTTTTTTTTTTTCCCCCACCAAAGGCCCTTTCAAAATTGCCGCTTTGGCTCCTGCTCCGGCTTTGACTAAGTCTGATAAGCAGAGTATGGGTTCGAGTCCTGGTCGTGACACTTGTGTCCTTCAGCAAAACACTTAACCATTATTGCTGCATCATTTGGATGGGACTAAAGCCGTGTGTTGTGTAAAGCACGTAAAAGAACCCAGTGCACTTATCGAAAAGAGAAGGGGTTCGCCCCGGTGTTCCTGGTTTGCATGGTGCTACGTAAAGGAGTAGGTCTCATACTTACGTAGCCCCACATACATTGCAGTAAAATACTGAATGTTGAAGCGCCTTGAGCGTCAATGAGTGACGGATAGGAGCGCTAAGAAGCCACTAATAGTATTATTATTATCATTAAGTCATCATTATCGAAGCAGTGTACATTTCGCACGGTGTTTCTAGTAACTAACAGAGCCCAAATCTGAAGACAGAGCTCGAAGCCGTTGCTTGGAAAAGCCCTTGAGACAAACCATTGCTAAGATAGCAAAATGGTCAGGGCCTTCTGCTGGTATAACAGTATAATGCTGTTGTACACAGGGTGAAATACAAAAATGGTGGCAGCATGTTCGATCGATGCTCTGATAAGCAAACTGTAAATCATGCTCTCGGACAGAACAAAAATATAAACACGCGCAAAGGAAGTGAACAACAAAACGCAACGATAAAACGAACCTCATAAATATCACAATAAATTAAATCATCTCGCAAAATGCTACCTAAGGTGAATGCAGACATATGGATGATAAAATAAATGGATTTCCATTAAATTGAAAGCATTGGCCTTGTGTGTTTCCATCGCCGTACCTTTTCGAGCCAAGTGTTGTGAGATCATAATTGGCCTAGATGTGTTTGTGGTGGGGGTTGTTTTCGCTGCCTTTCACCTCGGCAGACTTCGATTCCAGCTCTACCCCCCCCCCTTCCTTAACCAGCCCCCAACCCCTTAACCAGGCCATTGCATGGTGATTGCGGTCTCAGACTCTGAGTTAACGATATGGTAAATTATTGCGTGTGTTTTGTTGTGTCAACGTAATGCTTATTTTTGGGCAAAACTATAAATAAAGATGCACTAAAAGGCGAATATGAAAGATCCAGCTGAATACGGTTCTAGATACTGAGCCCCCCCCCCCCCGAAATAAATAAATAAATAAAAATACAAAACATTCACGGTATTTCCACAAGAACGTCACATTTTTCCAGGTTTAGCGAGGTGACTGTTGGTACAACCGCAAGGAGTTGCAGCTTTTGCGAACTGACATTAACCCTCAGAAAGCTGAGAAACGATTCGTGCACATGAATCGTTGCTCAGATTTAAATTCTTCTGGGTGAAAAAATAAGCCAAACCATAATAATTCGAAAGGAATCATTTATCAAAATAGTTTATACTATCAACAGCTGCAGTCTATTGATGTAAATGAACCGTATTCAGCTGGTTCTTTCATATTCGCCTTTTATTGCATTTTTATTTATAAGTGTATTGCTTCTCGCCAAGTAAGTTTGTATAATGGCCAATAATTGTTTGAGTGTTTGCTTATAAGTGACCCAACCTTTAATGTGAGTTTTCCCCAATTGGGTCTTCCTCCAAAATGTAAAAAACTTACATTTTTCCTTGATAGTTTCTTCACTGGTATCTTTGGGTCCACGGGTAAAATTTGAGAATTTGTTAGTGTTCCTTGGTTTCGTTTCCAGAAAGATAATTGTTTATTATTAATAATAGTAATAACAACCTACCCGTGTTGACATTAATAACACAAATTATATTTATGTTTTCTTAGAGATCAACTTCGTTTAGACACATACAAAAATAGCAATACTCTAACTTTTTTGTTGTTGAGAAAACGCATACTTTCTCAAGGCCGGACGGTCACGTTAAGAAGAGGGCTACAATTAACTGATTTGAGCTGTCGGCCCAATTCAACTGTCACCGGGGCACGTTGCCACCTACTCATGGGGCTGAAAGAGCGTTACCCTCTTCACAGTCCGTAATGATGTAGGTATGGGTATCGGCCTGGCTTGTAAAGCAGAATGCACTACCTTCCCAATTTGCTTTACGTTACAATTGCCACTATGTTTGAAACCGTCCAAGTGAATTTCTTTTGTCCAAGTCGAGTTTGGATGATATTCAATTAAATCGGCATGCATTTGACCTTTTTACAGGCAAACAAGTCATCTTTGGATGTATAGACCCGTTATTTTCTTATGTCTAAAGACGTTCTGTTTCAAGTTTCGCACTGAAAGAGTATCAGATACAATTGCATGTTACGCAATTTTAACTTGAGGTTAGCGAGTTGTAATATTTCCACAACTTGTTTTAGTACTCTATTGGAAAATGAGTTCATCACCAAACTAGGAGCCCCCCTAGGGACACATTGTCTGCGGGTTGGGCGCCTTTGGCTATAACATAGTTTTTCGTGCAATTAATATGGTTGGAAAGATGCAAGTAGAATATACTGATTAACATAAACATCCCTCGAAAATGTATGGTTTTCAGTTTACTTCGTGAACTAACATCGTCCGCCATGTTGTAGAACTACAAAAATACGGACCGTGTTGGTTTGCGAAATAAAAGGAAAAACCACACGCTTTCGAGGGATATTAAAACATATATTCAACCATATTCATTTTCACAACAAGCGATTTTTAAAGTCCTAAGCGCCCAATCTGAAGGTAATGTGTCTCTTCAATAAGACAAAAACGTACTGTTTACACATCTAGCCTCGGATGGGTTTACATTTATCCAAAGATTATTTCTTCACTCGTTACAACTACACAGATTAAAAAAACAGTTTATCACCATCCACTTAATGCCTTAGTTGTTGAATCACATTGTCACAGACGCTCTTTCAGCACTATACTGAGCTTTTGGGAGTACTATACAACTTATTAGGATCATATCATGGCTTATCTCTGAATAACGCCATCGTGGCCCTCAGGGTCCGTCCTCCGAAAGACTTAACATCCAGAAGACACTGACCTTAAAGTAGAATAACGTCTATCCTTTCTAAATACATACAAAGCTTCTTGTCTCGTAGATACTTAGCCTCTAGATTATTGGATTATAGCATCGACGAAGGTGTCCCGAAGTGAATACTTAAATCTCAGTCTGACAAATCTATACAACTGTTGTACTGTTAACCTTATACATTGTTATCTTTCCTTATCAATCCAGATCTTCGATTCTGTCCAGAAGATTGCACATGTAAAATGAATACGCATCTGTACATTCCCATGATGGAAGTAAACTGTACAAGACACCCCGACGCTCTTGGTGCTCTGCGCAAACTGCCAAGACTCACGAATGGAATGTAAGTTTTGAAAGTGAGCATCGATCAATCGTAAGATTGTTTTAATTATTCGTCTCCTTATTGAGATGAGGACAGAACAAAAGAAAGTAAACACAAGGCAAGTAAAGCAATAGGTGAGAAATAATGTGAACATATGATAAACTGTTGCAAACTACTTAGGCCTACCGACCAAAAAGACCTTTGGTATGAATACCAAAGGTATTTAACAGCCTGACGTTTCGATCTTAGGAGAGTCTTTTTCGAAGACTAAATGACAACACAAACAAACAAACAAACTAGTATCCTTGATGAACAGAAGCAGTCAGGTGGAAATGAAAAAAAAAGAGAAATAGTGTCAAAAAGCACACTGTAGACATTGTTTTATATATAAATATATATTAAAAACATTTTGAGGTGGAAGGAAGATTTATTGTTTAATCGAGTATTACGATTGTTTGATTTGTGAATTTGTATTGTATTGTTTTTGTCGTAGTCCCTGCTCAACTCATCTTGATGTTAAGTGTTTACTTAATGCTATACTATAGCGCTTAATCTACGGGCATGTCAAAGCACTTATTAATTTGTAACGACATGTTTGCAGAGCTAATTTTGATTGTGAGATTCTTTTTTTAGCCAACTATGACACAAGGGCAAACCCCTCTCTTCACTATAGGTGCTTACTGGTTTCCGTCACGCACATCACACAACAGGATTAGAATTCAACCGAATTCAGGATCCCCGGAGTATTACCAGTTTTGGGGTCAAGCTGAGCCGAAAACTGGTTTAAAGGCATCGTACACGTTTGGTAATTGGAGCCTATTCTTTGTTTCAAACCTATTAAGTTGTAGATATATAGCATACAACTAACCTGTGAAAATTTTATTTCAAAAGGTGGTAGCGTTTTTGAGATATTGCCGAAAATCTAGAGCGGTTATGTCCACGCAGGAAAAATAATCTGCATTGGAATACACACTCTGAGAAGCGTTACGCGTAACGGTTCTCAGATCAAATGTTTTGTTGGGGGAAAGGTGATCTATTTTTCCATAACCGCGGTACTTCGAAGTGAAAAGTTTCTCAAAAAGTTTCTCATTTTCTCTAAAATGCATTATACTATCCAAAGCTGCTGTACTCCTTAGCAAGTAAGTTGTTATTGCCATTAATTATCAGAGTCATTACCAAACATGTACGATGCATATAAGGAATTGTGATTTAAAAGTCGGTTTCTGCGCCAGTTTGACCCATTTATGCGTCATACTGAGGCAGATTCCGAGTCAAGCTAACCCCAAAATTGGCAATGGCCCTACGGCACTGGACCCGGAATCCGGGTCATATCTAATCCTGCAGTATTTTGAGAGTTTTCGTTTTTACATGTTATCCTTAGAACGAAGCAAATTGAGATTAAGTGTCTCGCTCATTATATTTTAAAAGCTCGTTGTTTATCATTCTGTAAAGAACCTTTTTATATAATGTAAACAAGGTTTTTTTAGCCAAGTATGTGATGTTAATGATTCGGGTGAATAATAAACCTTTAACAGGAAGAAGACCAGAAAATTATAACAAGAAGAAGACCAGATCGATTTTGATGTGACGTTTTATGCCTGTTTGTTGTTGGTGCTCGTCTGTTCGCCATGTTTGTGTTTGTATGTTTATGTTGCGAGTATGGTCGTCGGAGTAACACACCCTTCGGTGGTAGTAATTTCTTTCACTTTTGTCTTATTCCTATAGGCAGTCCATCTTTGTTTCTTTGTTTTTTTTTCCAACTTCTGTTTCCTTGTGTTTTCCTTGTTATGTGTGGGGGGAGGGGTTCTCATTGTTTTTATTTCGTATGTGAATTTGTTGAGGTGTTTGGGGGTAATTATATGTTTTATATATTTGTATGTATTCCACACAATATGTGTACTTGTGTGTGCACAATCTGTGGCTGTCTCTGTCGTGCATGGATTGACCTGATTTCACACACGATATCTCACCAACGACGTGACAACCTGGCATCTTGAAAAATAGTCTTCATCGACATCGAGAGACAGCCATACGAATTGTGATATGCCGGAGTAAAGTATCATTATTAATAGAAGTAAATTATTAATACCATTTCAGAAAAATGAGACGAGACCTAATCACAGACTTGGAGCCCGGATTATTCGATGCCTTACCCAACCTTATCATCCTGTAAGTCATATAGTAAGAAAATAATAGATCGGTTACCAGCTACTCCACAAATTAATGACCATACAAACTTACTTGATGGGAAGCACTAAAGGATTCTCTTCAAAGTAATATGGTTTAGACACATTTTCACCAGAAACAAATTGAATATGAAAAACGAATCATTCATGAATCGTTCGTCATTTGTTGAGGGTCGGTGTCCGTTCGCGAATGTTTCAGCCAGACATGTGGTTGTTACCCGCTGTCACCTCGCTAAACGTGGATACCGTAAAACATGTAAAAAATAAAGTAACAGTTGTTTGCTGTTTTTTTGCAGCAAGTGGACACTGTATTTAGCTGAATTGTTCAAATGTGACTTTCAGTGTATCTGTATACATCATTGTGCCTACAAATCAGCATTGCGCTTATGAACACTAATCGTGACCCTACCCTAGGGTCATCGTTACTGTTTTTTTTGTCAAAGTAATGCTGATCACGGTATTTTTTTTTAAAGAACGTCAAATCCATCCACGTTTAGCGAGGTGACAGTGGGTAGGCCTACCAACCGCTATTCTGGCCACAGCATTTACAAATGGAGATCAATTTGAGGCAATATTTGGAAACTTAATGTTTCCAACACTATTTTATTGTTTTTAACTCTGCGTGATGCCCTCGGACTGTTGTCAACAGTCCATTTTTAATTAAATAATCAGTACTCCGCCATTTTTTTTCTTTTTCTTGTTTTTCTTCAAAAATCACCATCTACACCTAACCAATTAGCATGGTATTGTCGTGTTACCATCCGGGGTCTTGTTCACCCCCAAAAATCCATAAATGACCAGCTCTTCCGGAATTTCCTAAAGAAATTGAACAGCAATTATTTATCATTGGGGCTAATAATTTTAATAATAATAATAATAATAATGGCCATTTGTACCGCGCCATATCTGTCAACTTGACACTCCTGGCGCATGTGATGAGAAAAAGATGTTGTATAAAAACTACAATACAGTCTTGGCAAAAAAAAATATATATGCAAAAGAGTTATCCAAACAGAGTTAATCCAAACAGTTGTCAACAAGAAAAGTTTTCAGTTGTGATTTGAAGTTGGTAAGGGAGCTTTCCTGCCGAAGGCTAGGAGGAAGCGAGTTCCAAAAGTGTGGCCCTGAAACAGAAAAGGATCGGTGTCCCCATGAACGTTGTGTTCGTGGAATGTGCAAGAGCCCGGTATTGGTGGAGCGAAGCTCTCGTGTAGGTTGGTACGGATTAATTAGTTCTTGGATGTATGAAGGTGAAGTGCCATGAAGAGAATGAAAAACGAGGAGGAGAGTCTTGAAGAGAATGCGCTGACGAACAGGAAGCCAGTGCAGTGAACGGAGGACAGGTGAGATGTGTGATGTAGGTTTTGTGAAAGTAACCAGCCTGGCTGCTGAGTTTTGAAGACGTTGAAGGCGACTCAGTTGATAGTCCGGAAGATTCATGAAAAGAGAGTTACAGAAGTCGAGACGGGATGAGATAAGAGAGTAGACTATGCATTCAGTTGCTTTGCGGGTCATAAAACTTGCAAATGTGTGAGAGGCTTCAGAGCTGGAATCTGATGGACTTGGAAACAGAAGATATGTGATCATTGAGTGTCATGTTCGAATCGATGATCACGCCTAGATTACGACATTTCTTCTTTGGATTGACATTGGACTCGCTGACTTCGAGAGGATATTGTGGGATCTTTTGCAGCATCACCTTTGAGCCTAGTAATGTGAACTCAGATGCTTCCGTTCAGTTTAAGATTACTCTCTGCTAGGTGAATTGAACCATATTGTTTTCAGATAGCTTGTTCTGTATACTTGTACAATGGCTGTAGGCAGTGACCTGGTTGTTTACTTGGATGAATTGAGTAGGGTCCATATCAAATGGTTTTGGCCATTTGGCCATTTAAAAGGGATTGGGTTCTACACAAAAGTAAATTACACACTAATACAAATGGACAGTAGCTTGCGGACTGAAACTCAACAACGATGTTCTGATGTTCAATTACCTTCAAGATGGAATGGAGAAATGAAAAACAAAACTAATGGGAGGTATTTCTATTTAACCAGATCCGGATCAAAAGGGTTGGAATGAGCTTGAGCCATAATCAAAATGTTTCTTGGATAGCGTGACCACACAAGTGGGTCATGCAGACCTGACAGATTGGATTTGCCCCAAGGTGTGAATCCAGAATAACTCCGACACCGATCGTTTTCGAATACGTTATCAAATGTATCAATAATTAAAGCGTAATAGTATGGGGTAGCTATGGAGGATTCTTGGCGCCTAGGATTGTGAGGACTTTGTATTGTCATTATATCTTTCTGGTTGTGGAACCAACGGACACTCAAAAGCCATGTAGTCTGAGGATAAATTTGTAGAAGAAGATGATGAAAACAAATGTTAGTTTTATTGAGGGTCGTTAAGGTCAAATCAAGTCTTGTGAGCCAGTCATTTTTTTAAAGATAGAGTCCTAACGAAAACAGGAAAAAAATACAAGTCTCTAGCCTTTCGTTAACATGGTGAAACATGTCACTGTGTTTGATACCCTTCGAGTGCAATGTTTGTCAACAAAATCCAAAACGTTCGATGACTTCCCTCTTCAAATATACTATGTAATTGTTGTTATTCAATCAAATTAGCATCGCATTTTACCCTTTGACTGTCGCCGAAAGAAAATGTTCTTGAGAATGTACAAAACAATTTTGTGAGGTTCGAAAGAGTGAAGTGGAAAATCAGTATAGACCGTGAACGTCTCGTGCTTATTCGAACATTTTAGGGACCACTTTGCGTCTGAATGAATTAAACACCTGCACGCTAGCGGGTCCCTATGTTCGAATATGCGTGAGACTTGGAACACAGTTAGGATAGTTGAAATTCGACACCAAGTTGATTAACTGATAATTTTTTGTTTTGTGTGTTTTTGTTTTCGCAGAGATTTAGAACGAAACCACATGACAAGGTTAAAACATGGTGTTTTTCGACACTTAAAACTGCTAAGTATACTGTGAGTAATTTGTACTGATTATTCGTTTAAAGCTCCCTGTCTTAAAGTTTCGTGTCCTTTTCGACAACTAATGCGCCCGCCCCATTCACCGTTGTGCTATTTATAATGACTACATGACTAAACATGTTGTTCCTGTTGACGACGTGTGGGTTTCTTTGAAACGTTTAAAGTAAAATACCCAAACTTCACAGCTCAGGATAAAGAGCCAGTTAAGCATATTATTTTGCAAATTGAAATCAGAAAAGACCTTCACTTCTTCAATCAACTCGCTCCTTGGTAACAAAACAAGTTCGTGCTCAAGAAATAATTTCGAGCTCTCGAAATAATTTATTTCGTATACGTTCAACATACATTATTTCGAGTGCACAAAAAGCTTTTCAAACGCATAAAATGACCTATTTCGCGTACTCGAAATAATTGATTTCGCACGTTCAACATACATTATTTCGAGTGCACAAAATAATTTTTCGAACGCACGAAATAACCAATTTCGATTGCTCGAAATATAGAATTACGTGAGCACGTTAAGGTTTCGATTGCACGAAATAAAGAGATCAATATTGTTGTCTGTTTAATTTAATAGTTATAATTCATAACATGTCCCCGTGGGGGCTCCGTATATTGTCGGTGTAATAACTTTAGAGATGTTATTACATAAAATTATGGCATGATGCAGCGATTGAATTCAAATGTATTGTTTATTTATACTATTATTGCGATTTGTGTGTTGCTGTATGTGTGTTTCATTTATTTATATTTATAAATTGTTCTTCGTCTTCTGTCTATTTTTGTTTTACTTTTCTCTTTCTTTCTTTGGCATTGCAGTAAGCTCAACATGAATGATTTGGTTACCATAGATGCGGGAGTCTTTGAACCGTTGACGTCACTTGTTAAAGTACTGTAAGTAACAACGCATATTCGCGTCGTAGCTGCTAATTATCTAGCTAAGTAAGCACCTTAAATGAAAACAAAGTACGTAGGACGGGAGATTATCTAAACAAAATTGATTAGTTCCAATCTCACAACATACCAGAATCAATCCTAAAGACATTTTACGTCCTTTTGAAATACTATCCAAGCCAAATATGTAGCACATATTGACGAATATTGACGACGCTTTAATTAACCGTTGTTTTTTTTAAATAGAGATGCAGTACGTCAGATGGGTGATGGGATCTTGGCACACAGTCAGATAATGTAATGTGAAATACATCTGACTGTGGTGCCCTGGCAACCATTTTGAAATTTCTTTTGAAAGGCGTATGTTAATCAAATATGCGATGCTCTATAGACCGTGCAAGTCTCGCGCGTATTTGAACATTTTTGGGACCACTTTGGTCCCACGTATGATGCTTTAACGCGTGAAGGAAACAAACTCACGCGCTTCAACGGGTCCCAATGTTCGAATACGCACGAGACTTGCACAGGCTATAGCCAAATGTAGTTTTCATGACATAATGGCTGTGTGCCAAATGATATGATTGTTTCATCAAAGGTACAGTTTGACACCATATGTGTTGTCACATATATTTATATACACCAAGAATTAATCAAAATTTACACCATATGGTGTTAAACTAACACTAGTTTCTGCCAAAACAATTACTTTTGTGTTGTTTAAACACCGTATGATGTTAATTTGATTTACACCATATGTGTTGTCACATATATATATATATATATATATACCAATAATTAATCAAAATTTACACCATAGGGTGTTAAACTAACACTAATTTCTGCCAAAACAATTACTTTTTGTGTTATTTTAACAGCGTATGATGTTAATTTGATTTTGTTTTGGGTATCTAAATGTTACAACACTCTTGGTGTCAATTTTAACACCCCAGTTTGTGCAGTGTAGTTATTCATGTATTATTGTTAAGTCACGGGCAAGTGAGCTGGAGCGTGTTCTTGTGTAGTGGCCGAGCGGTTTAGTGCATCGGACCCATGTTCTGTTTGCTGAGTTATTAGGGTGTGGGTTGGAATCCCATGACACGTGTTTCATTGAACTTAACAATTATTTATAATTTCATCTCATCACCCATATAGGGGTAAGCGGATACCCATGGGGCAGAGATGGTTCTTGTGATTGATTTAGTTTAGTGCGCTACATATTTGGCAGCGCAAGGTGATAATAACAATAATGAACCACTCTTGTATAGCGCATATCACATTCACAGAGAAGTCTCTATGCGCTTTAAGATGAAAAAAAAAAGAGAAGTTATATTAAGAAAATAGAGATAAGTAAGTACAAGAAGGAAAATTTAGTTGATACAGCAAGAAAATACTGAAGGCGACTGAAAAAAAAAAGTGTTTTGAGCATTGTCTTAAATGAATTGACTGTTTCTGCTCGCTTTATGTTGTCCGGAAGACTATTCCATAATTCTGCTGCTGCTTCTGCAAAAGCTCTGGCCCCATAGAATCTAGTGAAAGTCGAGGGACATACTAAGAGAGACTTGGATTTTGAGCGGAGATTTCGAACAGGATGATATTTTTGGATGAGGTCTTGGAGGTATTTAGGGCCTATACCTTGCAAACATAAGAAGGATATGGTTCAAGGAATGTAATTCATGGCCCAGTGACCAGGGGCCGATTTCACAAAGAGATAAGACTAGTCTTATCTGAAGTTAGGACCAATAACTGGTATTAACTTAAGACTAGTCCTTTCTCTTAGCATTGCCTAGGACTAGTCCTAAGTTAGGAAGAGTTTTGTGAAATCGACCCCAGAGGTAATAATGTTCGAAGCGAAGTAATAATTCTTTGGAAAAGAAAAAAAAAGAGCCGATATCATTATTATTATCATTATTAAAACATACACAAGTGCGCAAAAGTATATCATCGGCCTTTTGCGCATTCACGAAGAGACTACAATTCGCCAATTAACTTAGAAAACACATCAGTGCAAATAAACTGCACAATACAGTCTTAATTCCACAGCGTTTCAGCTTTGAATAAAGCACCCTTTTTTTAAATGAAAATACCTCAACACGTTCTTTTAACGCGTTTTGACATGCCCGATGTCCCCTCACGAAATAGGGTGATGGTGTGTTTATTGCAGACTAGCAGATGGGGAATGAATATTCTCCCTCCTGGGGCAACTGAACTATACCGGCAGCAGACGGATAACAGTTCAGAGAAATTATAGCTACAATTACCACAGGTGGTTTCTTTTTCTAATTCTGGTTTTCTTGTTTGGTTTTGTGGTGACCAGAATATTTGGCAGAATATTGGGCAAAAAGTAAATTTACTGGTAAAGTAAGGTCAGTACGTATTCCCCGAGGCATTTGAAATGCAAATCGCCCTTTGCTTTCTACATTGGTTGGCCCACAACCACTCAAGGCCACTCCGTACACTTCCCAAATGTGGGTGTTAAAGTTGACACCAGAAGTGTTATCACATATACATACTGAAAAAGAATCGACATTTACAGCATATGGTGTTAAAATAACACTAATATCTGCCAACACAATTACATTTGTGTTATTTTAACACAATATGATGTTTGTTTTGATTATTTTGTTGTGTATCTTTGTGTAACAACACCAATGGTGTCAATTTCAACACCACTGTTAACACTTAACCTCCAAAGGCCAAGTTGGCACACATGCCATTTGTGGACTAGATGATCATGTCTGCCTGGTACACAACACATGTTTTTGACCATGGGTACCGGTTAAGAGCCAATAGTCGACAAATGGTCCTATGTTGAATTTGGCCTCTTCTGCAATGCGGGTGAGGTCAGATGTGACAATTGGGTCATTCCATGTCAACTCAACACGCTTTTGGACCTGACCATCACGGATTGAAATGAAATTTGGTGTGATGATTGGACAAGTTGAGAAGCCCCCAGAACCGAAATTTTATGTCATTCGGTTAATTATTTTTTGAGGTATGGGTTAACGAACTTTTGACTAATTAGCATGACCTGCTATGTTTGGACATTCTTATCTCCAAAAGTAGAGCACCTACAGTGATAGAATTTACATAATTTTAAAGCTCTTGAGTGGCCCTTATTTGATAACACAAAATTTAAATGATACCATATACCACAACAAAATTACGCAAAAATATGACCTTTGACCTCGATTTGCGAAAATGCGTATTTTTCAAAATGCGTATTTTTTTTATTATCGTTAGCCTAAGATTTAAGCAACATTTTCAGAAAGATTTGGGATGGGCACTCTTACAGTTTTTAGTTTTGATTATTTGAACATTGGCTAGCAAGGACAAAAACTTAAAATGTATGCATTGTACATGTACATATGTATAGTGCTTGATGTACAGTATACATGTGATTGCATTACTTGGTCCATTAACAGTTGCCATCCCCCAAACCGGTCATTACCAGGCAGTGAAGACCGGGTCCTCACACTGTTATTCCCTAATGAAAGTGATGAATTATCCCTCAGTGTACATGTGTAGGTGAGGTGACTGTAAAAGGCATGGGATAAATAATTCCCAGAAAAGTTTGGGAGGACAGTCCAGAAAGGTTTGCAAAAGTTTGCATGAGGCAAAATGAGCATGTATTGTATTTTGTGCAAGGTTGGCAAGCCCCAAGAAAGAAGATTTTGGAAAAATTAATATTAGCATGATTTTCTATGGGTCACCCTAGGGGGGTGGGCATGCCAACATTGCACCAATACAATACAATGTATAGTGTATTGGTGCAAGAGTGGCAAGCCCCAAGGAAGAAGATTTGTAAATTAATATTAAACTGATTTTTCTATGGGTCACTCTGGGTGGGGGGGGGGGGCACTATACATTACACTATACATATGTACTGATGTACAATGCATACATTTTAAGTTTTTGTCCTTTAACTTATCTGGGAATTATTTATCCCATGCCTTTTACAGTCACCTTGTTCCACCCCAACTTGACAATCGCACCAAACTTGAGTGTTCAAGTTGGGGCGTCCCAACTGTAGTTGGGACAGTAGCCACAGGCACATAAATGACAAAGTTCACATTCATCTGCTATTCTAAAGCCAAAACTGGGCCCAATACCCACATAATTAATGAACAAGTTGTTGAGGGGGAGGGGGAGATCCACGCCTGCATGTTGCAGTCCCCACAATCATGGATCAATAAACTAGCATGCCACAATCGATCACGGTTCCTTTCGCAGATTCTATCCTGTACAGCCTGGATCGCCCATAGAACTCTATGGGCGATCCCAACTACAGTTGGGACGCCCCAACTTGAACACTCAAGTTGGGACCAGTCCCAACTATAGTTGGGACGATTGTCAAGTTGGGACGGAACAGCCTCACCAACACATGTAAAAAAATTACGCATTTTGAAAAATACGCATTTTCGCAAATCGAGGTCAAAGGTCATATTTTTGCGTAATTTTTTTTGTGGTATATGGTATAATTTAAATTGTGTGTTATCAAATAAGGGCCACTCAAGAGCTTTAAAATTATGTAAATTTTATCTCTGTAGGTGCTTTACTTTTGGAGATATGAATGTCCAAACATAGCAGGTCATGCTAATTAGTCAAAAGTTCGTTAACCCATATCTCAAAAAATAATTAACCGAATGACATAAAATTTCGGTTCTGGGGGTTTCTCAACTTGTCCAACCATCACACCAAATTTCATATCAATCCGTGAAGGTCAGGTCAAAAAGCGTGTTGAATTGACACGGAATGACCCAATTCAAAGAGTAATTAGTTTATTGGTTGAAGTATAATGGCACAGTAAAGAATACCAACGTTTTTAATAGTGATACGCCCGGTGGCTCCTATGGGAAGCTGACATGTAGTGTAGTTCCCCAAAGAAGGGCGTCATTGTCAAATTTAGTTTTGCGAGGCATTCATTTTCCAATAAATAGAGTCCAAGGATAAGTAACAAATCTCTGACCTCTATTAAATTGGTGGAAAATGCAATTTAATTGGGTACGTTTTCAGAGCGAAATTTGAAATATTTTGCCATCAAACATAACAAACGAATGGGTCTAAAGATTCCAAAAAGGATTTTTGTACAAGGCAGCATGTCAAATTAAATGTTGTTTTGGTTGAATATCAGAAAAATTTGGGAATTAACAAAACATTATATTCGTTCAAATGTACAAAAAGTTATTTTGAAATGTGACGTTAATATAAAACGGGTATTTTGTATGTTGACACAAATTGCACGAGTATTAACACAGTGGCATTGTACACAATGTTAACGTTAGGTTAGAGACTTGTAATTGTATTTCCATTTTCAGAAGTGCTCTCTTGGAAAACGAGTGCATCACAAAACTGAATTTCACGTTGTAGCCCTCTATTGCACTTTATAATTGGTACTTTCCTGAATCCTGTGGTAAACAATTAATCCAAAGGCATAGCACTCGTTTAGTCGGGACAGCTATGGTTTTGTCGGGATTTGTATTAGCCGCAAATTGGCTAAGAATCGAACCTAGCACCGTTAAAGCTTAAAGGCGCTGAACACGTTTGGAAACTGTCAAAGACCAGTGTTCTCACTTGGTATATCCCAACATATGCATAAAATACCAAGCCTGTGAAAATTTGGGCTCAATTGGTCATCGAAGTTGCAAGAAAATTATTAAAGAAAATACACCCTTGTTGTACAAATTTGTGTGCTTTCAGATAGGAATACAAACTTATTGCAATAAGTTTTTATTATTTTAGTGAGAAATTACCTCTTTCTCAAAAACTACGTTACTACAGAGGGAGTCGTTTCCTACAATGTATAATACTATAAACAGCTCTCCGTTGCTTGTTACCAAGTAAGTTGTTATGCTAATATTTGTTTTGAGTCATTAACAAACGTGTACGATACCTTTAAATGATTGGTTTATTTGTTTACCATCACACTTCAGTACAGAGATTTTAACAATTGTTTACAAACTAATAACCTTTCAGTTTGTAGATTTGTTTTTCTAGCGCGCAAAATTATGTATACTACCCGTTATATTTCTTCAATCAATCAATAAACAGTCATTTATAGAGCGCCAAAATCAAAAGTTTGCTCTAAGGCGCCGAGGCACAGTTGAATGGTTAGTAAGCCTGCTCCTGGAACAGGCGAGCTTTAAGGAGTGTCTTGAATGAGGTGAGGGAGCTGGCATTTCTGATGTTTACAGGAAGCTTACTCCACATTTTGGGGCCATATACTGAAAATGATCTATCTGTAAAAGTTGAATAGCGAGTTCTTGGCACAACAAAAATGGAACAAGATGTAGACGAACGAATATGTCTTTGTTGAGATCTCAATTTGAGCATTTCCGTGATATAAGCATGGCTTGCTTATGTTATGCTTTATACATCAGGATCATAACTTTGAAGATGATTCTGTGAGGAATAGGAAGCCAGTGTAGGTTGGATGAGGACTGATAGAATCATATTTGCGTGTGTTTAAAATTAATCTTGCAGCAGTCTTTTGCACATTATGAAGCATGTTTTTCTTCTGACCAACAGACGGCTAGACAGTAACAGACTGGTGGATATAAATGAAGACATGTTCCGAGGTCTCGCAAGACTTAGATTTCTGTAAGTACCTGTATTATGTCATTATCTTATTTGTTTTCCGTCGTGGGCTCCTCTGGATTCATATCACATTTCTCATTGTCCGGGTAGTTTTCAACCTCGCCCTCAAAACAGGCTTCCGAGATTACTTTCTGATCACCATTGAACGCTTGACGGGGAAGGCTCTCATCGAGTTGTAATAATGTGGCCTGGTTTAGAGAGAGTTGTACAGGATTGATAAGGATAAAATACATTACTGTTTAATTTAAGTCTGAACTAGTGGTTTCGAAGTTCAAATTAATTTTTCCTTGTAGAACAGGTTTCCTCTGTGAACTATTTCCCTCTGAAATGAAATCATATTTGAGAAAACTGTATCTGAAAACAAAAACAAAATATAAAAACAAACGAAACAGCCAATTTCGGCTTTTACAAGCAACAATAAGGACAAAATGCTTACATGCTGAATATTTTGCACGGTTTTTCACTAATTCATCCGACGCTCACAATTGACTATATAAGCCCAAGTTATTTACAGGTTTGTTATTTCCTGTATATGGTTGGTCACACAAAACATGAACACTGTCTGCAATTATTGTGTCAGCTCTACCAATCATGTTTAGTACTATTACGAGAGTGTGCACAACATTTATTTGTAAGATTGAAAATGTAGATGCTCACAGATATACACATAACTAACATGAAAAATACATGTTCAAAACCCGAAGTTCGAAAAAATACCTTATAGTGTAAAGGTTGTTGTTGTGGTGGTGTATTGCTTTTCAGAGCAATGTTTAGGAAAATGTAAATTGTTACGTTTTTCCCCCAACGCCAGAGTGCAGAATTATACTTTACAGAGTGGTCAAAACGAAGTTTATAGTAAGTTTTGCTTACAATTATCGTGATGGTTATTCAAGGCACGAAGTGTTTGTGTAGAAGAGATTATTCATTGCATATAATTACATTAAGTTACGTTTTGACATTCACCTGTTTCAGGCGCCTGGCGAAGAACGAAATCCAAACGCTGAAACCCAACACGTTCCGGCACCTCAGCAACCTGCTCTCCTTGTAAGTTATTGTTAATAGTACCCTGCAAACACTTCACCGTTAAATTAATTTTCTTAGAATCTACATGTGACAACACCGACACATTCACTATGTGACATTCACCAGCGATGTAGTTCGGTAATGTGAATAACTAACATCATGTCGGCACTTTGTGGAAGTGTCGTGGCCGAGCAGTTAAGATCACCGAATTCAAACTCTGGTGTTTCTGATCAGCAGAGTGTGGGTTCGAATCCCCAGTCGTGACACTTGTGTCTTTAAGCAAGACACTTAACCACATGCTTCGTCCTTCGGATGGGACGTTAAGCCGTAGGTCCCGTGTGTTGTGTAATGCACGTAAAAGAACCCAGTGCACTTATCGTAAAGAGAAGGGGTTCGCCCCGGTGTTCCTGGCTGTGGCTGCTGAATGCGCCGTAGCACCTTGTAAGAAACATTATAAGGTGCTACATAATTGGGTCTCATAATTCATAACTTCAATAACCCATCTTTCTGTTTAAAGTATATTAAGCGCATTGAGTACCTTGTTTGGTAGATACGTGCGCTACATAAGACTTCAATATTATTATTTTTATTATTATTATTAACCACAAGTACATCTCCTTTGGGGGGAGTGTTGGCTCTGAAAAGGGCCGGTGTTGTTATGACTTTTCGCACGGTTTAATGTATACTAAGCTTGTCTTCGAGCAGAGTACACTGTTCGAAAGGTCGAGACCAAACCGGCACTTTTCAGAGCCAACACTCTTCCAAACAGAGACTTCCACAAAGTTGTTCCCGCAAGTTTACTAGTTATGTTTGTTTATCACTTTCCACACCATGCAAAGCTTCAAATATCACTAGCCATGTCGGTGTTGTCACATACAGATACCGGAAGGAATTAATTTCACACTCCAGTCTGTAGTATAGTAGATGTGTTAGTATCAAATTTACAGCTTAAAATTGTCATTATAGTCCGATAATTGCAATCAAAACAAGATTTTAAAGCATCATTTTTTTCTTTTACCTTATTTTCGTCCAAATTGTGAAAAACATGCTTAAGGTTTTACAAATATTTTTTTTTCTAGGCTAACATTTAAAAAAATGATACATTCCACTTATTTGTTAGCAATAAAACGCACATTTGTTCATGTTTAAGGTCCAAGGGATAACACAATCTATCCCCTCCTCATTTTTCGCCTGGTTTGAGCAACAAAGGATACACAAATCTATCCCTTCCACTTTTCGGCTTGGTTTGAGGAGCAAGGGATAGACAATTCTATCCCCTCCTCAATTAGGCTAGGTTTGAGGAAATTAAATTATAACCACCCGAACCACAAATAAACTTGTAGTTTTGTCAGCTTTCCCAATAACGAAGTGTCACTGTATATAAAAAAGTGAGTGTATTTTTCCTTTTGATATTATGATGCAATAATAGTTTTGAATACAAAATGTGGCAAAAAGGGATACATAAAAAAAAAACTGTTGAAAATATTTGTCAAAGTGCACCAGTTTCTTACTTTGTTCCTCCAGAGATATGTTATGGAGAAAAACAGCATGATTTTAAAATTTTAAGCACAACTTCAAGAAAAAATGTTACATATTACTCAAAAAAGTGAAAAATAAAAAACTGTAGTTAAAATGAACCTGTTGATTGTACACTCCAAAAGCTCCCAGGTCGAAATGGACCCCGGATTCCGGGTCCCAGAGAACCTGGCCCATTTCTGGCTCCTCACTGGGATTTTAACTTGAATTATGGGTCAGTTGGACCCATTTTTGTATAATTTTGACACAGATTCCGGTTTCATCGACCCAGAAATGGTTTAGGCCCTGGGACGGGACCCGGAATCCGAATCTTGGTAAATTCTGACCCGGGAGTTTCCAGAGGGTAACCCATTGGTCTGGAGATGCCTGTGAAACTAAAAACATAAGTCATTATCATCTCATAAATCTCGAGGTAAATGGCAATTAAAACATGATGTTAACCATACCAAAATACAATCGCAAAATGAAGCATTCAAATCGACGTCATTCTTACTGTTACCAGTAAAATATTATAATAATACGAGAGCCTTCATGCGCAACTAACACAAGACATTAAACAATGAAATAAAAGCAACTTGTTAAAAACATGTATATTCAATTCAAAGACCCTTGAAAATTGGAACAGTGTCAGCTTGGCGAACATGAACTAGTAAGTCATTCCATACAATAAAATTGCGATGAAGCTGAAGGCTCTTGACCATATAAATTGTGTGGGAACTTTAGTTTGCACCAGTACAGAATTCGCCAGCAGAACGAAAAGGCCGAGCAGGGATATATTTATCAGAAGATCAGATTCATCGTCTGGATATAGTACATGAAGACCTTTGAGCCTAATGAGATTTATCTTATACGTGATACGCATTTTAATCGGGAGTCTGTGGAGTTCGTGTAAGATTAGTGTTCTATGTTGAGAACGGGGTGTGCGTGAGACGAGGCGAGCAGCAGTGCTTTGAACTCGTTGAATATTATCAAGTTCTTTATCTGGTTAGTGCAGGATGTCCCTTTAAAGCTACCGTAGTTCTCTCCATATGTACCTCTCGGGGGAACCATGGGTGATGAGGCAGACCTCCACGTCTCAAGGAGTTCTGCGCATCTTTGGCCGCCTCAAGCTTTTCAAGATTGAATGCAAAAGTAGAAGTTAATCATCCCTCCATAAAATAGGTCAAATGAAACAAATAATCCGCTGAATGTCAAGCAGTGTTGTCAAGACTAAACAAAAGTAATAATTAAACAGATAATAATAATAAATGCCCTTAAACATGAATTTAAAATGAGTGCAGTTAATTACATCACGTTTCAATACTAGTGTGCAGTTGAATTGTTTCAACGGCGAAAGTGAATAATGAATCGCTTATCTTACTTCAAACTATTCACCGACCAATATGCCCTGTAGTGTGAATAGTAAAATTGAGGTTAATGATTTCACGTTCCATCCCTTTGGTTAAATTTTAAAGGTATTATACAGGATTGGTAGAGCTGAGAAAAATAGTTACAAACAGTGTTCTTGTTTTTTGGTGAACAACCTTAAACATGAAACAACGAACCTGTGTAATTTTGGGCTAGTCCGTAATGCGAAAGTAGTGAAAAACACGCTCAATTTTCAGCTTGTAAACACGTTGTCCTGTGTTTTGGTTGTAAACAGCTAGAAATCAGCTGTAGCTTTTTTTTATATTTTTGTATAGGTTTTTAGATACAGTTCTTTTGAATATGACTTTATTTCAGAGGGAAATATTTCACAGGAAAACAAATATATGTACAATGAGAACTTATCGATAAGTAAGTTTTCAGAATTCAATTAAACATGTTTTTTATACTTAACGATCCTACATAATACCTTTAAAGTAGTTTTGACGAGAACCACTTCACTTTTTTGAAGTAGCAATAGATTATGCAGTTTCGCTCGTATTCAAACATCCGGTACCAAGTTGGTCCCAACCATTTTGAGTGTTTTGTGTGTGAGGTTTTTTTTTTTTTTTTTTTTGTTCTTCTTGTTGTTAAATACTTTAGTTTTAAAGTAATATATGGCTATAACAAATGCATCATACTGTTGGGAAAATAAAAGTTAACCATGGAATATACAAAGTAAACTAAATCAAAATAATACTAACACAAAATAAGTACAAACAAAATTAACAAAAACACACAAATGAGAATAAGACTTTACCCCCATTTTCGGGTTTTTGAAAACAGTTAGGAATTTTGCCCAACTGACGTTCATGTTATCATGATTGGCAAATTGGGTTTTGAAAAACATAAGCAACCTTGTCCATAATGTTAATTTGTTTCAACGTTAATTTATACAAATGGGTCGTATTGTAAAACAAAATGTAACTAGACATTAGGTGTTTGTGAACAAACACAAAGCTGTTCCGTGTTTGTTTTACATGCTCAAAGGTTTTAAACTGAAAATAATTCGAAAATTGGTTGTGTAGTTCTTGAGATATGGTTCCATTTCCAGTTGACCCGGAAGTAAAGGTCAACAGTGGGTCACGGTAACCCAAGTTCAATCTTCAATGCTCAAAGAGTCTATAACTGAAAAGAAATTGCAAATCGGGTGTGTACTTCTTGAGATCTGGTCCCACTTCCGGTTGATTTGGAAGTAAAGGTCAACATGGAGTCATGGTAACCGAAGTTCAATGTTTAATGCTCAAAGGATATATAACTGAAAAGAAATTGAAAATCGGTTGTGTACTTCTTGAGATATGGTCCCACTTCCGGTTGACCCAGAAGTAAAGGTCATCAAGGGGTCACGGTAGGACCGAAGTTCAATCTTTAATGCTCAAAGAATCTATAACTGAAAAGAAATTGAAAATCGGTTGTGTAGTTCTTGAGATGTGGTCCCACTTCCGGTTGACCCGGAGCTAAAGGTCAACATGGGGTCATGTTAACCCAAGGCTAATCTCCAATGCCCAAGGAGTCTATAAGTGAACAATTTTTGAAATTAGGCTGTGTACTTCTTCAGATATGGTGCTGCAAAGATTAACTAATTATAAAGCTTTGAATTACCGTAATTTGACACCCGATGGCGTCACAGTAACAAAAATGTGTTTTTCATACTAATAAATTTGATAAGGAACACGATGGTATATAACTTATCCCAATCCAATGCCTTTTAACGAAAACCCTATTAGAACGTACGTATTTCCTCTCGGTTAAGATTCCAATATCACGGCAGTCTTTGAAGCCTAGCCGTGATTGCGCAATCACGGCACAATTTGCCAGCTAGCCATGGGGTCCGATTTGTCACTTCATCGTTAATTATCTTGAAAATACATTGTACCTTGATTAGTTTTAATGGTCTGGAATAACTCTTAGTGAAAGCATTCGTGTTTTAAAATAAAATTTCTTTCTTTTAGGTAACTCTCGTAGTCTTTGTTATTTCAATACAACTTTGCGTGCAGCAATATTTGTATGAAACATTGAACGTTAGGTGGCGTTCCACACGAATCAATTGCGCATGCTCACTTTTGCGATGGGTGATTGCGCAAAGTCAAAATGCTGCAATGAAGAATGAAGAGATTCAATGTTTTTGATCACATGCCGGTTGTGTAAATAGGTTGTTTTTCTTGAAATGTTGTTTTTGAAACTGCTGTTACACGGGTCGCCAACTGTTTCAGAAACGGTGGATACACGGTTAAGTGACATATCTTACGGTTAAACGTTCACAATTGTATGGTTTGGATAAATGTTCACTTGAAAAGTGCAGCGAAATGCTGACCATAATAATTGCGATCACGATTTGCACAGCAAACAATCCCATGCCACACACCCTTATCGTTTCCAATTTGCAGGCTTAAGTCTTCGTTATTTCGTTGCGTGCGGCATTAGTTGCAAGAAACATTGAACGCTAGAGGGTGTTGCACAACAAATCAATTGCACATGATCGTTTATTTTGCAGGGTGATTGCGCAAATTCAAAATGTTGCAATAAAGACCCAATGTTTTTTATCGTTTGAGTGGTTGTGTTAATGTTTTTTTTTGTTAATGAAACGCGTGTTACCAATCATTTCAGATACGGTCAAACAATTAGAAAAACAACTGTAAATGCACAGGCTTTGTAAGCCTATACCTGTTATGGTCAGACGGTTAACCATCCGATCAACGGTTAAACATCTGCGTTATTACAGTTCGGATAAAATAATGTTAAAAAATCAACCTCAAAAAGTGTCGCGAAATTTGTTAAAAAATCAACCTCAAAAAGTGTCGCGAAAATTGGATTGTAGTAAATGCAAATGGTTAAGCCCGGTTCATACTTCCTGCGAATGCGAATTCGAATGCGAAGCGAATTTGACATGAATTTGACGTCACAACTCTGTTTTCGCTGCGAATATTTTCGCAAAAGTTGAGCTTGGCTCACTCCTGCGAATTATTTGTTGCGAATTTGTGACGTCAATATTCACTTTGCATTAGCATTCGCAGGAAGTATGAACTGGGCTTTACACATGTAACTGACCGTTTCAGAAACGGTTACGGGTTTACTAAAAAATAACTGTAAATGCATGTAAAGCTAAATGCTGTTGTATTAAAATCGTAAATGTAACAATTTTTCTACCCTGAAATGTTATTCTTGTTTTGGCTAAAACAGTACATTCATATATGAGATAAGTGTATTGTAATTTTTGCTCTTCACACCCCCAAATCCAGCACTGACCGTTTAGCCATGGAAAAGCTCATTTCTCTTTTCTACACCTAGCCCTTTCCTCAATCAATTCCTTTTATTGCTTTATTGCAACCACCAGTAAGTTTTTTGCTACACGGCGGTTTTCTGAAGTAATGCCTTTGCATAAGAAACCTAAAACATCGTTTTCCGGCGAACGGGACCCAAGCGCAAACAATTCTACCACGCCGGCACATCGTCTCAGAACACGGCAGTCTATTTTTCACGTCCACGCTGCACTGGAACCCGAATAACGATCTGATTTGAGCGGTCACAAGACGCTGCGCTGGAGAGAGACAAAATAATATTATTCTCGAGTGAGCGAACGTAGACTTGTGTCAGTCGGCGTCAGGGATGATGACTCTATGTATATTCTACAAAAAACGCAATTGAACACGGGTCATAAAGGGTTTAGGACTTGATCGCGAGTTGCAAAAAGCAAAAAACTGCACCGTTAAACTCGTATAGCGCCCTCAATCGTTTAAAAACTTTAGAAATTGACACTTTTTGTATATAAACACAAATTAAATTCTAGGCAGTAGTACCCATGGCGTTAAATTTGCCTGAGAATTTGGGTTTTTTCTCGACTGACTATGTTTTAATAAGTTTTGATGCTTTTAAACTGACCGTCAATAAAATCTTTCTCGTTTTAAGAAACATTTGTGTACTCTAGGACGTTAAATTTGAGCTTAATTGAAAAATTATGTCTCTAGAAGTCGGATTTGTTTTCACAATCCCCATATGTTTGAACACGGGTGAAAACGCCCGATAAATTTCGTCATGATGACGTCGTTCTGCATTTTAGGCCGGCAATTTCATCTACATTATCCCAGAAGTCTAAAACTGAAAAAAGTTTGACTATCGGGGGTATATTTTTTGAGATATGGCGGTAATAAGATTGGCTAATTAAATATTCATGTCATTATAACTTAGTAAACTAATTAATTAATTGAAGCTAATTAGATTTTACAACAACTTCATGGCCTAAGCTTCAATATGATATAGGATTTAAGTCTTTCATATTCACTAAAAATGTTATTAGGAATAAACAAAACCGTGTTCAAATGCTATGGGGATTTAGGCGGATAGAAAGAATAATAATAATAAAAATAATAAAAATCTCGACGAAAACAATAGCTGTTCCGACAGTAGGTCGGAACAGCTAATAAAAATCTCGACGAAAACAAAACCTGTTCCGACTGTAGGTCGGAACAGCTAAAAATGTGTTTTTCATACTAATAAATTTGATAAGGTACACGATGGTATGTAACTTATCCCAACCCAATGCCTTTTAACGTAAACCCTATTAGAACGCACGTATATCCCCTCTCGGTTAGGATTCCAATATCACGGCAGTCTTTGACGTCTAGCCGTGATTGCGCAATCACTGCACATTTTGCCAGCTGCCGAGGAGTCCGATTTGTCACTTCCTCGTTAATTATCTTGGAAATACATTGTACCTTGATTAGTTTTAATGGTCTGGAATAACTCTTAGTGAAAGCATTCGTGTTTAAAAACAAAAAAAAATCTTTCTTTTAGGTAACTCTCGTAGTCTTTGTTATTTCAACACAACTTTGCGTGCAGCAATATTTGTAAGAAATATTGAATGCTAGGGGGCGTTCCAACGATTCGATTGCGCATGCTCGCTTTTGCAGTGTGATTGCGCAAAGTCAAAATGCTTCATGAAGAATGAAGGCATTCAATGTTTTTGATCACATGCAGGTTGTGTCAACAGTTTTTTTTTTACTTGAAATGTTGTTTATGAACCTGCTGTTACACGGGTGGCCAACTGTTTCAGAAACGGTTACATGCTTTAAAAAAAACTACTGTGAATGCGCAGGCTTATACGTAAACGGTTGTGCGGTTAAGTGACAGATCTTACGGTTCAACGTTCACATTTGTACGGTTCGGATAAATGTTGACAAATTCATTTGAAAAGTGCTGCGAAATGCTGACCATAATAATTGCGATCACGGTGTCACACACACCCATATCGTTTCCAATTTACAGGCTTAAAGCCCGGTTTATACTTTCTGCGAATGCGAATGCGAAGCGAATTTTGGTGCCGCAATAACGCACTGCCCTTCATTTGTGACGCAAGAAAATTCGCTGTGCACGAAGCATTCGCAGGAAGTATGAACCGGGCTGAAGTCTTTGTTATTTCATTACTTTGCTTGCGGCATTAGTTGCAAGAAACATTGAACGCCAGAGGGCGTTGCACAACAAATCGATTGCACATAGACCTTTTCGCAAATACACAGTGTGAACAAGTTTCCCATAGAGCCGCAGTGCATGCTGGTCTTGCTAGCGATCAAATTGATTGCTTTTGATCGCTAGCTAGACCTGCATGCTATGGTAAACTTGTGCACACCGTGTATTTGAAAAAAAGGTCTATGATCGTTTATTTTTGCAGGGTGATTGCGCAAGTCAAAATGTTGCAAAATTCCCAATGTTTTTTTTTTTTTTTGAGTGGTTGTGTTATTGAGGGTTTTTTGTTCATGAAACGCGTGTTACAAAAATTGAGCACGGCTCACCTCTTGCAAATTATTCGTTGGGAATTTGTGACGTCAGTATTTGCTTCGCATTGGCATTCGCAGGAAGTATGAACCGGGCTTTACACATGTAACTGACCGTTTCAGAAACAGTTACGGGTTTACTAAAAAATAACTGTAAATGCATGTAGAGCTTAATGCTCTTGCAGTAAAATCGTAAATGTAACATTTTTTCTACCCTGAAATGTTATTCTTGTCGGGCTAAAACAGTAAATTCATATATGGGATAATAGTGTATGTAATTTTTGCTCTTCACACCCCCAAATCCAACACTGACCGCTAAGCCATGGAAAAGCTCATTTCTTTTTTCTACACCTAGCCCTTTCCTCAATCAGTTCTTTTTATTGCTTTATTGCAACCACCAGTAAGTTTGTTGCTACACTGCGGTTTTCTGAAGTAATGCCTGTGCATAAAAAACCTAAAACATATCGTTTTCCAGCGAACGGGACCCAAGCGCAGACAAGTCTACCACGCCGGCACATCGTCTCAGAACACGGCGGTCTATTTTTCACGTCCACGCTGCACTGAAACCCGAATAACGATCTGATTTGAGCGGTCACAAGACGCTGCGCTGAGAGCGAGGATTATTCTCGATTCCTAGCCTGGGAGTAGACTTGTGTCAGTCGGCGACAGGAATGATGACTCTATGTATAATTCTACAAAAACGCAACAACACGGGTCATAAAGGGTTTAGGACTTAATCGCGAGTTGAAAAAAGCAAAAAAACTGCACCGTTAAACTCGTATAGCGCCCTCAATCGTTTAAAAAGTTTAGAATTTGACACTTTTCGTATATAACCACAAATCACATTCTAGGCAGTGTACCCATGGCGTTAAATTTGCCTGATAATTTTTTTTTTTTTCTCTCGGTGTGTTTTAATAAGTTTTGATGCTTTTAAACTGACCTTCAATAAAATCTGTCTTGTTTTAATAAACATTTGTGTACTCTAGGATTTTGAAAAAAAGCCTAATTGAAAAATTATGTTTCTAGAAGTCGGATTTGTTTTCACAATCCCCATGTGTTTGTTCACGGGTGAAAACGCCCAATAAATGACGTCATGATGACGTCGTTCTGCATTTTAGGCCGGCAAACTCATCTGCATTATCCCAGAAGTCTAAAACTGAACAAAGTTTTACGATATGGGGTATTTTTTTTTGAGATATGGTGGTAATAAGATTGGCTAATTAAATATTCATGTCATTATAACTTAGTAAACCAATTAATTAATTTAAGCTAATCAGATTTTACAACAACTTCATGACATTTGCTTCCATATGATATAAGATTTAAGTCTTTCATATTCACTAAGTTTTTTTTAGGAATTAAACAAAATTGTGTTCAAATGCTATGGGGATTTAGGCGGATAGAAAGAATAATAATAATAATAAAAATAATAAAAATCTCGACGAAAACAATAGCTGTTCCGACTACTATGTCGGAACAGCTAATAATACAAATCTCGACGAAAACCATAGCTGTTCCGACTACTATGTCGGAACAGCTAAAAATAATTTAAAAAATCTCAACGAAAACAATAGCTGTTCCGACTACTTTGTCAGAACAGCTAATTATTTCTGTAACATACTGTTGTGGGTAAGTTTATTTTCAAGAATCTTTGACAACACCTTTCTACTTGCAGGGTGCCTTCACCCCATGATAAAATATAACTGGAAGACGATATTTTACTTTCAAGATGTTGTCATTCCGAGACAAATCATTACGGAATGTCGTTATATTACCTTTACAAGGTCATCATCCTGCAGTAAACTATCCCAGGATCTCAAAAAGTATAATATGGCACTTCAAGAGCTCCGTAGATCCCCACTATGCACAGTTTTAAATGCTTCTAGTACAGATTTAGCTGCGCGCAAACTGCTTGCTCATCAAAACATTTTATTCAATTCAGTTTATTGTTCCTATCATTGAGAAAAAATGTCCTTGCATACATGTCATACACAACATAATTACACACCAACACAAATTTACTGAATATCAATAAATCAATTTAACAACATCTTAGCAGAAGGTAATTAACGTCTTGTCTGATCATTGAGGAGACGGACAGCGTATGGTATGAAGGAGTTGAGATATTTGTTTGTTTTGCATCGAAGTGAATGTCAACTCCTACCACTCCTTAGTCTGGTGAACAATTTGTTTTCGACCACTAGAAACATAGCACTTCATTTCCTTACCATTCAAGCTATGATGGGAACACACTGTAAAAATCGGCCATGCTTCAGGTGCTCAATGTGATCGACATGTTAAGGTTGAGGCACTTGAGGTGACAGTGTTGAGCCAAATCAGTTAGGGTACTTCAAGTGCCTGTAGTGCCGGTTATTTCGGGACAAACATTGGTGCTGGTTTAAAATCAGAATTAAGTGTCAGTTATGTGCAAAATATTGAATACCCGAAGCACCTCATGTGCTTGTTACGAAGTAGCTCAAGTGCCAGGGTGTTTTTTTTTTCTGGACAAATAGGTGATGGTTTTTAAGTGCAAGAGGTGCAAATCATTTGTACATATACAGTGATCCTACTTTTCATTCACTATTTTTTGATTTCCTCTTTGCAGGGATCTCGTACAAAATCGTATTTCGTCCATTGAGCCGGGTGCTTTCGCAGGACTGAATAATCTAAAAGTATTGTAAGTATCATTTTGTATAAGAAATTGTTAATAATTTCACACATTGCAACCGTATCTTAATTCGGTACCACAATGGCTGTAGACGTATACTGGTGTTTTTAAAATCTAACTTCCGATTTGAACCGGAAGGAAAGTTCAAAATGGGGTCATGTCTGCATACGACATGTGGAATTAGTGACGACCTTCAGTATGTCACGTAAATAAAAACATTGTATATGTTTGAACAACATTGTATATATCGAATCGTTGCGGTACCCGCTGCTGGAACCTAGGATTCGAACTGCCTCTAGCCACCGGCCGGCCCAAATCAATACATTTTAAGTTGAAAAAAGCAGGACGAACAGTTTGACGTGAGGGCGACCTACGCCAGTGTGCCAATCAGTTAAAATGCCATTAACCTAATCGCGGTAGACGTTTTGCAATGTTGCGGTCGTAGATTTAGACCTAACTAGTCGGAAAGCAAAATTATTAAAGAAAAGTGAAAGTGAAAATATTGATTTCATTTTTTTTTTTTTTTTTTTTTTTTTAATTTTCAAGTTTGAGGTTTATTCTTGAAGACACAAGTTTTCCCGCCAATAACCAGATTGTTGTTATATGTAATCTTTTATTAACTTCTTTTCAAAAAGGCATATTTCTGACAATTTGCTGACGGTTTTTCAACCCAACATTTTCACTGGACTACAAACTGTGCGTCACCTGTAAGTAAAACAAGTAATTATTATAAACTAACCTTTAAAGATGGGGGGGATATGAAAGAAAAGTTACATCGACGCAGGGGGAGTTAATTTATTGAAAATGAAGGCCCAATTCAAGCCTTTTTGTCATATTTTTGCGCTAATTTTTTTGCGCGCACCTTTTTGTAAATTTTGGGGGACTTTTTGTATTGTTATGGGTTTTTTATTGGGGCGTTCGCCACCGCCCCCTTGTTACGGGACTGCAAGAACATAAGAGGATGGGATATGGAAGCAGCGACCACTGACAAACCCGTTCCCCGTAACCCCCCCCCCCCCAAAGCAATGCCATGCCCCCCCCCCCCACACACCGAACAAATTATAAGGGATGGGTATATTTATTGAGGTGACTGCAAAACATGAAGGCGAGCCGTAAAGAGACTTAAGTAGGGGGAGGGGGTAGGTGAGCTGTTCGACGGGATAACGTGAACAACGAGCAGAGGCGTTTTGAATGCGTCGGGGCTTGTCAATTTTGTAGTACGGCAGGTTAAAGTGGAGACAGTTGTGGAAATCCAAGCGTACTTGTAGATAAATATGATTATCACTTCGTATCATTTCGTCTGCCTCTTCTGCTTCTCCTTCCTTTTAACAATTTGCATTACCTGTCTTTACAGGGATATAGGCGACAACCCATGGACAGTTATTAAATCAGGGGCATTCAATGGTCTGGAGAGTCTGGAGATACTGTAAGTTTAAGATTGTAATTAAAGGCAGAGTACTATTTTGGTAATTATCAAAGACAAGTATCCTCACTTGGTGTATCCCAACATATGCATACAATAACACACCTGTGAACATGTTGGCTCAATTGGCCATCGAAGTTGGAAGAAATGCCGAGCAATTTGCCATATTTTTGAACGCACGAAGGCGCTTTCTTCAGGGAATGTCTTGCATTACAATTACAGTTTTATCTTATTTTAATTGCCTGCATGTACTTTTCTTGCATCAATGACGAAATACATTAACATAATAATAACAAAAAAGAAACAAAAACCCGTTTTTATCTGATTTTCATCACGTTAAAATTGGTCCACATGCGCCCTCACGCGGTCAAAAATACGGCGAATACCTTGTTGCATAGAATGTTGTGCTTTCAGAAAAGCTTCACCCATAAAGCCTTTCCCAGATGTGTTGGGGTGAAGACTACATTTTTCCCAAAAAGTACACTACCTTTTGTGATATTTACAGAACATAGATACTAATTTGTGTGTTACTGAAGTCTTTCGGTGGGTCTTTGTTATTTATATGCTTTACTTAGTTATCCACTGGAGCCGCTGTTTTTGTTGTTAAGAATGGTGCATTTCTGGATTTTACTGTTTCAGGGTCTTGCAGCGTCGCTCAAACGAGACAGTTAACTTTATAGTGGATAAGCACGAGCTGGAACATATGACAAAACTCACTTCAGTGTAAGTTTACTATGTAGCTTTTTTTTTTTTTTTTTTTTTTTTTTGTAGGGATGCCCTTTTGTGGTGGCTATTAATGAAACTGATTAACAATTACTGAATATGGTTAACACGCATTCAAATTCGGATTGTTTATTTCAAACTTAATGACAGCTCGTGACTATTATATAAACTTGTATCGAGTAATAAACCACAACGGAAATTGACTGGGTAACTTTGAAATAAATTGTGTTTGAACGAAGAAAAATTGACCAAAGTTGGAGTTGAACCTGCAATCCCAGAATAAACTTGTCGGCGCTCTACAAACTGAGGTACCTAGCGCTATTGTGACCGTCTCTTTTTGTTCCACTCAAAATTAACTGAATGTTTACCTATTTTGGGGGGGTGGGGGTTGTCAAATCAGCCAAAAAGCGGACCCTAACACATTTAATCACACACTTTCCCCTAACACATTTAATTACACACTTTCCAACTGCCGGTGCTGCTTTTAAAATAATAATGTATTTCAATTCTTCTGATTTCCATAAAGGTTGGTAGACGATTCTAAAATGTGTTGCCTCCTTGACACGAAAACCATCGGAATCGACATTTGTGTTCCTGACAATGAATTCCATACGGAAATACCATACCTGAGCTGCAACCGAATTATGCACAACTCCGTATTACGGGTTTTCGTATGGTGTCTTGGATTTAGCGCCCTCATCGGCAACGCTGGAATAATTGTATGGAGATTAAACATGAAAGACTCAGGCAAGCGTTCGCAATCCGTCCTCATTCTCAATCTGGCGGTGTCGGATCTCATCATGGGCGTGTACATGTTGATAGTCGGCGGAGCTGATGTTCATTTCCAGGATGATTACTTTCTCCACGCGAACGAGTGGAAGTCGAGTCCCATCTGTAAATTCGCCGGTTTCCTGTCGATGCTGAGCTCAGAGGCATCGGTGTTTTTCATCACAATGATCAGCATCGATCGATTCCTGTGCGTGGTGTTCCCATTCGGGAAGAAATGGTTCCGTCTAGAATCGGCCCGAATGGCGACTCTCGTCATGTGGTGTATAGCCCTAGCCATCAGCGTCCCTCCAGTGTTTCTCCAGGATATGCTCGACGGCAAGAACCAGACATTCTACGGGCTGTATGATATTTGCGTAGGGCTCCCTCTGGTGATCAAACCCAGGACTGGCTCCCTAAACAAAACCCTCCTTGTGGAAACACTTCTGAACCAAACCGTCACCCAGAAAGCCGGGCCTTCCTGGATATTCTCAGCCACCGTGTACCTTGGGATTAACTTCGTCTGTTGCCTGGTAGTCATCGTCTGCTACGCCGCAATAGCATTCGTAGTCATCATCAAGTTACCAGCCAAGAAGTTGCATAAGAGGAATGACAGGGAGCACCGCAGGAGGGAGATGACCATGGCAACGCGCATGCTCCTTATCGTCGGTACTGACTTCTGTTGCTGGATGCCTGTGATCATCATGGGGATTTTATCACAGACTGGTGTTGTGGACATACCAGACGAGACGTACGCATGGGTCGTCGTCTTCGTCATTCCGATCAACTCGGCGATCAACCCTTACCTCTACACGGTCTCCAACGCGAACTCGGTTTCCTTGAAGTGCTGTAAATTTGGCAAACCTGGCTTAGCTGATGCGGTCCGTCTGAAACCTATTAACAGTCTGCAGACTAAGGATACACAATCAAATCGCCGGAGCAAAGCCGAAACAAACGCCCTTGTCTGACCGTTCCGGAAGAAAATCTGACGGCTGTAAACTCTTCGGTGAAATGTACCTACCGAGCGCCGGGTAGCCTTGATCAAGGCTGTATTGCGTTATACATTTGCTAGTCGATAGTTATCCATGCAATGAGTCCATGAGGCTGGTACACAGTTGCACACACACCGCTGTGTTGCATTCACTCTGTGGACATTTACTTTGTTATGATTATACTCTTAAGGAAACTCATATTCTTCAAAACTGTAAAACAAACACTGTGTCCTATATTATGTGGACCTCTTTTGGTCTGAGGTCCACACTTCGTATATAGCGTTAAAACACCCACGCAAGTGTGTAAACAATCGGGGACCTCCTTTTGTCCCTCTGTTGTTTGTAGTCAAACATGTTGGCAACAGCTCCCATTGGTTTTGTACACACCTTCCAACTTGGGATCTTTACCCAACCGGGAACCCTATTTTTCTCTTTTGTTATAGGTCATCGGTTTGAATGTGTATATCTACCCAAGTCCACACAGCTCTGTTTGGCAAACACTGTGCACAATCCTTTGTTCCATGCACAAACACAAATAAAAAACTATTACTCAACCCAGTATGTGAAAAACACTGTGTGGTCGTTTGTAAGTCCACATAGTGTTTCAAGTCCCTACAATTATGTGGACTTCTCATTATGACATTTACGGTGTACTTCTAATGTTATTATATTATTCCCAGCCTCGCTACCATGGGCAGCGCACCGTATCGATACCTCTCGTCACTTATCATATTAGGGAAGTGCTACACAAAAAAGTGACTGCCATGCGCGTACGCTCATCAAAAACTCCCGATCGCTTGTATGGCGCTTGGTTTGATGTATAATACGCGTGTATAAAAATGCAAGTATTTTGAAGCGATTAAAAAAAATAAAAAAAAAATAAAAAAAAAAATCAGAAAAAAATATTGTCTTTATACGGTCAACCTAAATTACATACAGTTAAGACATGTCACAGAATCAAAGAAGAATGAGAGGGGACCAACTGCGTTTTGACTTGGTGCCTCTTTTGCGGGCTACCATACTTGAGCGCGTATTGATCGGCCTCAGGCCTTATTAAAAATGTGCCTGATACTGGCAAATGTTAATTAACCAATTATGGGGGTTATTAAGGAGCAGCAATCGCTGGGGGAAATGGCGCGGTGGGATCGATCACCGATAGGAACTAGGTTGTTTTATTCCCCTTTCGGAAGACATCTTGTTCAACTCTTTGTGATAGCAACCGTGGATCACCATGTTTTTCTTTGTGACAGCCTATTATTCCTTTTTTTTTTATAAGTCCACGGTTTCAATGTGGATACCTACCCACACCCACACAACTTTACAGATACAGTTTGTGGGGTCCCGCTATTGTTGTTCTATTGTTCCCTTTTTCCAAAGAATGCCCTTGATGGTTCCAGGTTGAACAAATAATTCCCTTGTGGGTTTCATTGTTCTATTTTGTAAAAGACCCCAAAAGGGCACCCCGGGACAAAAGGCTCGATCCTTCTGTGACCGAAAGCTTTATGAAATTCTGTATTTTCCTGTTAGATTTCGAACGTGTGTTTATATGCAAGATATTGATGGTTCATTTCAGAAAAGGGAATAATTAAACAAGACTTGCCAAACATACAATTAAAAAAAATAGATTTGCTAAATATGGATTTGCAAAAAAAAAACAAGATTCGCCAAACATATACTCCCAAACTCTCAAAGACAAAACTGGCCTAACGTATACTTAAAAAAAAAAAAAAAAAAAAAAAAAAAAAAAAAAAAAAAGCAAATATCATGGGCTTGCAAAAAGAAAGACTCACCAAACAAAAACTTAATAAAAACACGATTTGCTAAACATAGGCTTACAGAAGACAAAACTCGCCTAACATGTACTTAACAAAAAAAGATTTGGTAAATAAAGACTTACCCCCCCCCCCCAAAAAAAAAAGGCTCGCCAAACGTATACCTCAAAAATACAAGATTGTCTAAATATAGACTTGCAAAAAACAAGATCCGTCAAATATATACTTGCGAAAATAAGACTCGCAAAACATAAAGCTCCAAACAACAATATTTTCTAAATTATAGACTTGCAAAAAACAAGATCCGCCAAACATATACTTGCGAAAATAAGACTCGTAAAACATTAGCTCCAAACAACAATATTTTCTAAATATAGACTTGCAAAAAACAAGATTCGCCAAACATATACTTTCAAAAATAAGACTCGCCAAACAGTTAGCTCCAAACAACAATATTTGCTAAATAAAGGCTTGCAAAAATAGGGCTCTCCAGACATAAATTTACAAACAAGAAAGATTTGGTAATATAGACATGCAAAAACCAAAATACTCGCCAAACGTATACTTAAAAAAAAAACAAGATTATCTAAATATAGACTTGCAAAAAAACAAGATTCGCCAACCATATATATTTGCAAAAATAAGACTCGCCAAACATATAGCTCCAAACAACAATGTTTGCTAAATATAGACTTGCAAAAATAGGGCTCACCAAACATATACTTACAAACAACAAGAACCATTTGGTAATAAACACTTGCAAGCAACAAAAAGACTTGCTAAACGTACACTCCACAAAAATAAGAATTGCTAAATATAGACTTGCAAAAAAACAGGATTCCGGGCCAGACTAACCCACAAGTTGGTCAGGCCTCCCTACACTGCAAAAACGTTGGTCAAATCATGTGACACATTTTGTTGGGCAAAGTAATTTCCACAATTATTGGTCAATAACTGCCCAACGAAAGCAACAATTGATGTTGTTGGGCAAACATTTTGTTTGCCCCCTTTTTTACAAGAAGTGAAACAAAAGTTGGGCAAATGTTGGGCAAATATTTCGTAATCTGAATCCATCATACTTGTTGGTAATATTGTTGCCCATATATTGGGCAGTTTTTTTTTGTAGTTTGAATTAATCGTAATTGTTGGTGAAAATGATGCACATTAGTTGGGCAATTTATCCGATCATGCGCACTTCGATCAAAGATTTGCCCCAAAACTGGGCAAGTTTCGCGCAACATCTGGGCATTGTTCCTGCGAAACGCCGTACGACGTGCATAAAAACATAACAACGATCTTTTCCAACATGGCGAGTGGAGGAGTGGCTGTGGCCGTGTCCTCTCTCTTAAACGAGCGGGGTTGCCCAGTGGTTATAGAACTGTTTGAAGGTTAGTTTTTAACTAAATATGAAGTGTTGTCTCCTGTTTAGTTGTAAATAGTCGTGAAAGTGGCAGAGCAAGCAACACGGTGCTACTGCCATTGAATTAATCTCAGTTTTATCATGCCATTCGTGTACGTGTACATGTATTGTAATGATACAAACATCGTGCAGGCAGTGCGTTGTAGTATAGACACGCAACGCCACGGCGTATGTGTGTCGTGTGTACATGTATGTAAAACAACAATACACGAATGGCACTATCACTGCATTACTTGCACTGCAACTGTCACGACTATGTACAACTAAACAGAAAACAAACGTTGTTTAGTTAAAAACTAACCTTCAAAAGCATCTACAAACCACTGGGCAACCCCACATTTTTGAGAGAGACGCCAAGGGCACAGCAATTGCCACCACTGGCCATTGTGGAAAACATCGTTTTCGATGCATGGACGTACGACGTATCACAGGAACTGTGAATCAATGGTTAATTATATTCACCATTTGTTGGATAACACAATACTTTTTGACCAACTTTTGTTCATAAAAACCCCAACACTTGGTCAAGTATAATTGCCCAACTGCTACATCAAACCTTTCTACCCAACAATTGGTAAAAAAAAATAACCAAGAAAGTTTATTAACATTTTGCCCAACAGTAAAAGCAATATAATTAGACCTTAAAGTTGGTCAAAATATTTACCCAACATTGTTGGGTACAATTTTGACCAACAGTTTAGTGAGTTCATATTAGACCTAACGTTGGTCAAAATGTTGGTCAAAATTTAACCAATATTTTTTTGCAGTGTAGGACTCAGAAAGCGGGTCAATACAGACCCTGAAGAGTGTATGTATTGGAGTATGGATTTATGCAGAGAGCTTGTTAATTGGGGAAGTTTGAGGCTTATTCATAAATAAGCGACACAGAGCCCAGAAATGGACAATGATTTATGTCTGCTGGGGGCGGATAATGACCTATGACACCGGCTCAAATTTACATATTTTACTCGATATGTGCCATGTGTACTCATACTATTGTGTCTTCATTGTGTTCTTGGAATCTCAGGAATGCTGTCGAGGTTTTTAATGGTACCTCTGTACAACAGGAGAAGAGTGTTTTGAAGTATATGGACATTTATTTAACCTTGCATGATGCCATCGTGGACTTATTGAGTGTCAGTTTTTAATTAAAAAATCGCTACTCCGCCAATTTTTTTTTTTTTTATTTTTTTTTTATTCCAAGTTCCACAACTTCACCCTAGCCAAATAGCATGCCAGTTGTCGTGTTACCATCGGTTTTGTTTTTGTGTTCAATAAAAAATCCATCAATGACCAGCTCTCCCGGAATGCCCATAGAAATTCTACAGCAGTTGATTGACCTCGGGGTTAATATTCACTACTTAGTGAAATGAACCATTATTTTGGTTTCCATATGGCTTCTTCTGTGTGCTTGTACAATGGCTGTAAGCAGTGACCTGGTTGTTTAGTTTGATGATTGAGTGAGGTGGTGTTGCAAGGACAAGTCAGACAATGGAGCTCCATGCATTACACGCTATTATAAAACTGAATGTTGAAAACAGTTATATAGTGTAAGCGTGTGCATATTTTTATGGTTTCAAGTAAAGTTGTATAAAGTCTTCAAAGTACAAATGTGGGGTCTTCTACACATTATTTTTGCTTGAATTTGTTTTATTTAGTCCGAAGGGTCTATATCTAATGCTGTGGGCAATTTAAAAGTGATTTTGGTTCCCCACAAGAATGTATTACACGCTAAAAATCTAACTGTTACTCAATAGGTCCATGATGGTGTCCGAGTGTGAATTTTGTTGATGGTGTCACACAAGGTTAAAAAGTTAGTGTAATGTATCACTTTATTGTTGTATGCATTTTTATTATTATGATTAATATTATTATATATATGAATATATATTATTTTCATGTTGGACTCCCTCTACCACATATAGTGCATGGTTTACAAATTGAATCCTGAAAACAGCCCATCAGAGTGTTTTAGTTAGTACACTTCTGTCCGGGAAAATCGGACGTTCTGCAAATAATTTGTTTATGTTATAATAATATCAGAGTTTTTTGCAAGGGAGGTCTTTTTTATCGAATCCCACACCAATATCGTATTATTGCATGTCGTCACCGGCGAACGAAGTAGCACAGCAGTAGATACCATTACAAAGTAACACTCGGAGAAAACGGCATATAAAGTTGAACGCATTTTAAAATCAAGCTTTCCTACAAAATGCCAGGGTATGTTCAACTAGTTTTCTTACATAGGAGACTTGATGCATTGAACTTGATGTATCAGGTGCTTTTAATGGTTTTCGTCCTAAATTACTCAAACCAATGGTGTACGATCAATTTAAAGCATTCTGTACACGAACTGCTGTTTAGAATGTATGCTACTAATACCACACGCAAAAACCGATAAAGTGTGCTGATTTTAGGGCTGATATTATAATTAAGGCCCAGCAACATTTCGTTATTGGATAGAATTTGGTAATTAAAGGGAGGGTATACCTTTTATTTAATCACTCCAAAAAATGAATGACCATAAAACACGACTTGGTAAGAAGCACTGCAGCTGTTGACAATGCATACAATTTTTAAAAACAATTCCGTCAAAGGGATGTGGTTTTAGATAGAGGAATTCAAAAACGGTTCAATCTGAGGAACGTTTCTGCATGAAACGTTTCTCAGATTGTGTATTCCAGATACGGATTTTTCTTCCTGTGTGGATATTACCGCTCCAGATTTTCGGCAATATCAAACGCTACCACCTTTTGAAATGGAATTTTCACAGGTTAGTTTTATTGTATATATCCACATTGATGATTAAAACAATTGAACGGTTCAAAAAAACCACAGGTATACTTTTCCTTTAACAGCAACACGAAAACGCCATCCGAGGGTGCCTATAGAGTCAGCGACAGAAAGACGCACTAGTATAATTTGACGTAACTGATAGACTGGCAAAAAATACAGACAATTGACAGCTTGCACCATTTGACTCTACAACTTGACGGACGGTTGCTAGTTTAAAAAGGGTAAAAGGAAAACCACACGACTCCGAGGCATATTTGTATAGATCATTATATTATACTTTTAAAACATCTTTCAAACCATATTCATTTCATAAACAAAGCTTTTTATAGCCCCAAAATGCCCAAATCCAAAGGCAACGTTTCCCTTTCAGATAAACTAGTTATCAACCTCGTCCCCATGGTTTACTTTATTTCCAACCATGTTTACAAAAGTAAACCTAGGGAGGGAAAATCCTTACTTGGACCCTGATTGGACAACGACTAGTGTACAAAAGTCTAATGTAAACATGTTAATTAAGTTGTACTTATTCAGTATTCACCATATTCACAGCGGTCGACAGTGACTAACTACATGTAAAAAGAACTAAGTGCACTCTACCTCCCTGTTGCTACCTAGGTCGCTATCTCAATGTTGATGCTTGTTACGCTTGTTCTAACACCAAAACCAAATATTTACCTTTGTCAAAACACCCGGCAGGCAAGCAATGCCAATGTACAAACAGGCTACTAAATCTGGTTCCGGACCACGAGACTATGACGAAGATGTGAATTTCGAAAAGCAGCCAGACTATTCTAATTTGCATACGTATCCAAAAAAATGTGGATATGCAAATTATCCAATATCAGGGTGAGAGAGCGGTCAACCTCGTACTGCTCGACACACCATGGGGACGAGGTTGACTAGTTATAGACCTGAACATAGGAATACTCCACAAAGACAGTTATGAGCGATGTCAAACAGTTGCAAGCCTAACAAAAACATAAAACAACTTTATTTGTCCAATTCAAAAACGTATCACTCTTTATGCAGCTGCAGTGGCGTGCTTCCTCCGTAAGAAACTGATTGGACCTGACCTCGGAGAGTTTTACAGAGATTACGATAAAACAACTAAGAAACACGGTTATGGAGGAGGGCCATGTTACAAAGTTTGATGTCATACATAGCCCCAAAGTGGCATCGGGTACCTTCTAAAATCACAATATACTTTAAAAACGGACAGTTGACCACAGTCCGATGGCATCGTGCAGAGTTTTAAACAATAAGTTCCCAACTAGTGGTCGGTAGAGAATTTACCAGAAAGACAACAAGCAGTTTCTTACATCCTCTTCCGGTATCCTCTTCAAATGTACTTCAAATGCTATGCTCTTCAAGTTACCGGTACTAGTTTAACATCAAAAACTTAAACGCATCATTTCATATAGTCAATCAGAGCTGTTTTAAACTCAAGCTATCATTACTCTAATAATAATAATAGTGGCTTCTTATATAGCGCACATATCCGGCACTCAGTGATGCTCAAGGCGCTTGTAACGTTCATTATTTTCCTGCAAGGAGCTACGTTTATGAGGTATGAGACGAAGTCCTTTTACATAGCACCATGTAATAGTTTACAAGGTGCTGTGGCGCAATATACTGCCGATCAAACCAGGAACACCGGGGCGAACCCCTTCTCTTTACGAAGAGTGCACTGGGTTCTTTTACGTGCATTACACAACACACGGGACCAACGGCTTAACGTCCCATACGAAGGACGAAGCATGTGGTTAAGTGTCTTGCTTAAGGACACAAGTGTCACGACTGGGATTCGAACCCACACTCTGCTGATCAGAAACACCAGAGCTTGAGTTCGGTGTTCTTATCCGCTCGGCCACGACTCTATCTGAAATCAAACCAAACTTGGTACTTTACCTCAAATTAACCAAAGACCCAAACTCTTGTGTACAAATTGTTCCATAACTTTATATTTTACTTCCAACTTAACCCATACTTTTTACATAAGATCTAAACCGTTTCACTGGGATACTGACCCTTAAAACCTAACTATCCAACCCTCTTATAAAGTGTAACAATTCCAGCCATCTGTTTAGTTGATGTATTACAGGCAGTCAGAGCAGCTCTGTGGTTTCAAGCAACCCCGTACCCCCACCCCACCCCACCCCTACCAATACCTCCGATTAAAGGTTACGGTAACCGGAGTAAGGACTTGCTCATTTTTAGTAGATGACGCTCAGCACATGGTAAACAAAAAAACAGTACACTTGGAGGAGGAAATTGAAACATGTACATGACCTTGCAGGAGGCCGGTAATTTCCATACAATCGGTGCGGGTTATTCACTAACTAGACCTTGGACTTTGAGAAATAACGTGGTTGACGAACGGACAGACAGACAACAATAGTGTATCTTTATGAAGTCGTTTGTTTCTCTATTTTAATTTTGCATGATGCCATCGCTTACTTATTGAGTGTTAGTTTTTAATTAAAAAGTCGGTACTCCGCCAATGGTTTTTTGGGTGTGTTTTTTCAAAAAAGTTCCACATTTACACCTAGCCAAACAGCATGCCAATTGTCTTGTTACCACTGGGTTTGTTTTCTGTTCACTAAAAAAATCCACAAATGACCGGAATTCCCATAGGAATTGTACAGCAATTACTCAGCATTTGTACTAATATGGTCAAGTGGTATAAACTCTACAAAGAAACACATATGGGCTCATCTTAAGATAAATTTTGCTTGAATTTATATATGTAGTCAAAAGGGTCTTTAAATAATGCTTTGGGCGAATTAAAAGTGATTTGGTTCTCAACAAAAATGTATTACACGCTAAAATCTAACTGTTACTCAATGAGTCAACGATGGTGTCCGAGTGTGGTTTGTTTTGATGGTGTCACGCAGGGTGTTTTAAGCAAGGAAGTTTTAGACTAACCGTCCATTACCCGAAAAGCGCAGACAATTGAAAAGTTGTTTGATTTGTTTTCTTCATCTGCGGGGAATAGGAATAACATACTTGGTGTGGTAAATGTTTTTGCTTTATGTATAGATTTTCATTAATGCTTGAGTTTGCTGATAATATTGCGCACATTTTGTTTGGCATGTTTTTGATTATCATTGGGAAGGTCGTGTTATTTGAACATTGGACAGGTTTCAAAATGTTGTAACTTTATAAAGACGTGTACGGATGCTAATAAATATTCATAAACTTGTTTGAATAATTAATATACAAAGTTTTACGAGTAAAGAGTAAATCCTTTGTTAACCACAACTCAGTATCCCCTACCTTTAACGCATTTGTAAAAACAAAAACAAAAATATACATATATGTATATATATATATATATATATCTTTACAAAGAGTCACTTGAAACATAAAGAGCAACAAAGGACCATCAGAACGAAACAATTAATTTTGTGTCTCTTATTAATGTCTGCTTTTGTTTCGTGTAGATAAACTATACAATTGAACAGCCCTTGCACAAATTTACTGTAAGCTGATAAAGAAACATAAAGTTACTGTTAGACTGAAAATGAAAACACACACTCAAAGGTTAGGTCTTACTTTGGGAATGACCCCGCAAAAACGTATGTGTGGTTTTTTATCTGAAAACCTAAAGCCTACTTGTATTGAAGATGCTATTGGTAGTAAGCATCCTATGCAAACATTTTGTCTGAAAAGCCCCCGTTGGTTAGAAATCAATAAAGACATTTGAATCTGAAAAAAGATACATGCATGCATCTTTTCTCAAATTTACGAGGGTTGGTGTCCATTGGCGAGTGTTGCAGCCAGAGATGCAGTTGGTAGTCCTAAACCTGTTGTCACCTCGGTAAAGGTTGACGGATTCGACGTTCTTGTGAAAATACCCTGACAGTTTTTGTCCTGCTTTCTCAACTAGTAGACACTGTATTCAGCTGAAACTTTCACAGGTGAATTTTATTGTAGCTTCCTTGATAATGCTGTTTATAAATTCAGCATTACATTGACAAAACCAAACGATAGTACGACCTCTAACATTGGGCAGCACAGGACAAAAATATATTGTCAGATCACGGGGAATCACAACATAGTGCGCCAACAAGAATTTACCCATTGAGGCCATTTTAAAAATTAGCTGTCGACAGCTAGGGCCCTTTTGAAACCATAGCCCGGTCTTGGTCTCGGGCCCCAATAGTTATTTGGAAAATGCACGCTTTCCTTACAGGGCTACAAATGGGTGGTCAGAGCAAAAGCCGGGGCCCCAAGCCGAAACCGTGGTGATTGGCCATTGGTAGTTATCAATATTCATGACCATATGTCACACACAACACATCGTTCAACATGTCCAAAATCAAAGTTTGTAAACATCCATCACGCTGTTTGGCTGTTGATCACACATAGCCCAAAAGCAAAGATTATAAGATGGAGTCATTATTATACACAAACTGAGGGCGCTCTTTCCATTTCTGAAACCCAACTGTTCCCACCTTTATTAAAAGCATATCGTTTTTGTATTGGTGATTCTTGTTAGCTTACTTTAGGTACCTGCTCGTACAATTCTAGGCATTTGAGTTGACCTTTTAACACGTAAAAATGAAGAAGTATTTAGGCTGTTGTATGCAGTTTTATGTTGCCCCCGCACCATCATGATTGGTAGAACAAATTTGTATTTAAAAAAAAATGTTTTGCTTGTTTTTGTTTCAAATTGAAAAGTGTACAATTTATAATTTTGTCCCTTCTTACATAACAATGGTTATGTTTATCTCTATTAAAAAGTATTATTGTTTACATTTAAAAAAAAATCATTGGTGCCAAAAGTATTAAAGGCACCTGGCAGTGGTATTTTGTCAAAATAAAGCTTTTGTCGTTTTAATAGATACATTTTTATGAGTGGAATGTGAACAAACAATTAACTAAGGTTAAAATATTGTGTTTTTATTTTAATTACAAATTTAAAAATAGGCCTCCGTTTACATGGCACTGTTCGTGACGTCAATCGAGGCGCGGGATATTGGAAGAGAAAATGTGTAGTCTGGCCCTGTACATTACGTCTGGGTACCTGATCAGTAAGATGCTTTTTCGTATTCGGACGTCACCCAATGCAATCCTAGGACAGTGTGCAGTCGACGTTTATACGAGGTTTTTCACCGGTCCCGAACTGTCCATGCGCGTTTCTATGTCTTAAAAAACGGAAGATACGAGCACGATCATAATGAGAACACGGATAATACGAGGTAATTTAGCGGCCCCGTGATGACAAATCGGATCGGCGCGCCGCGGCGCGGCATACAGCTCAAGTCGATCCGAACACCAGAAACATGTTCACTGCAGCGCTGAAAACGATTTCGGACCGGACCACTTTGCCCTCGTTAGCCTGACTTTCGATGCCCGTAACTGCCTATATTTGGGATCTGCAGGAAACAAATGCTAACTGACCCCATCTTTAATCGTTTTGCTGCATCCAGCAGCAATACACCTTGTCGGCATTGCCGGAAAATGCACGAAAAATCTTTTTTTTGGGATAACCAAACGAAACGTACAAGCTCACTACTTGCACGTAAATGCAGGCAAGTTCGAGGGGGGTCGATGTTCGATCGCGGCGAAGTCTGCCTCGATTGACGTCACAAAAAGGGATGGGCGGAGTCACACTCAAACAACTTTATCAATTTGTTTAACATATAAATTGTGACAAACAATTACTCAAAAAATTGTTTTATTGTTAATATACATATACTCTTCTTCTACTAAACTTATTTCCAGGTGACTTTAATTAAAGCGGGACTTATTTTTGTTATGTATTTTTTTTTCAACCAGATCGCAGTGAATCTTCTCACATCAGAGACAAGGACTCGGAGCCTACTGAAAAGAAAGTTTAATGGCTCCGGTCAAGTTCTTCTTTGAAAAAAAAGGAACCTTATCATCTACTCCTAATCCAAGGCAACGTGTCTCCCTTTTAGTTTTCAACGTGACATAACATTGGTATATGTTCATGTAGTTAGTCCCATAGGCTCTATTTCAGCCAGTCAAGCACAAGTATCAGTTATGATCAAGATGTCCTTTTTTGCATGCATATTACATTAGTCAACAATAACACGTTTTTCTTCGACAATTTTTCTCTGTCTAAACGGCAAGAAATCACATCAAAATCGGACCAACCTTTGGAGAGAATGTCCCAGAAGTGTTGCTGTGGACGCACTGCGATGTTCCATTTTTCGCTGGGAATTTACACTTCCAAAAAAGTAGTATTTCAGGCCAAATACTAACCAAAATATACACGAAACGTACCGAAATATGGCTGACTGAAGCATGCAATAAAGCAAAGGATTGTGGGATACATTTCTGGTCTAAAAATAGTCTAAAGGGGATTCCCCCATGACGCATAATTAGGGCTTAATACGATACGGATTATCACGTAGCTCGGCGTTTGTAGCGGTTTTTTTTTAATACGGATTATCACGTAGCTCGGCAGATATGGGATAATGTTGCATTTACATTTCAATTCTTATTACTATTGGGGGCCAAATTACGTAATACTTTATCCAGTGACAAGAGCACTACTACAGTATATAGTAGGTTTGGAAATCTTACTACACCCAGGAGAATAGCTATATAAACCAATGGAGGTCTCATGCACCACTTACTTGGTAATTGTAGGGGAATACAGCTGTTTCTCAATCGTCTTTCATGATGCCTATAATAAGCCCAACACACTTAGATCTTTATTGGCAAAGAAAATGTGTAGTAACCCTGCTCCACGTCCCCTACCTTCAGGAAACACCACGCCCCGCCCCCAACCCCCCCCCCCCAACATGTGGATGTAGTGTACTCTCTACCCTTATAAAAAACCCTCACCTGTCAAACAGGTCTCACACAGGCTTCCTCTGATAGCTACAAGCTGCTCTGGATAAGGATGATTGATGATTGTTATCAAACAAGGCTGGCAATCCACTTGTGTGGGATTTGCCAAGATTTATGTGTACAAACCAATGGCAGCCCTGCCGACCACAGGATTTGTAATGAGATTTCCAAGGTGAATGAACTAACCCTGTACAAATAGCAACTGCCATATGTTTCTGCATGGTATGATGGTGGACTGCCAAAAAGATTGAGTTTTTAAAAATTTCCCTGGCGGAATTAAGTGAAACAAAAAATCAAAAAATTGAAAAAAATACACTACAGAGTGGTGCACAGCTCGGTTTCTTGAGGGTTTTTAATGAGCATTCCTTTGTCTTGATGCACATAAATCATGGCAATTTCGACATGATATCATGTTTCTTTTTGTAAGTTATGAATGTGTTATCCATACAGGGGACTGTTTTTAAACTCTTACAGAGCTGTGGTGTGAACAAAATTGAATGCACAAAGGAATGTTTTTTTTTGTTACAGATGATAACATTTGTAGGACATACTTCCTCTAAATAAAATGATTTCTAGGGAGAGGAAAATTCAAGTACAAAACACATAATTTAATTAATTATGCATTTATATTTTTGATTATGCAAGTTGAATTTGACAGTCAATAAATTCAAAGAAGGACATAATCTGAGTTTGTCACTTTTTCTTAGGGCTGTTTTGACGTTTTCACTTCCAAAAGTGATATAAACATACAAATTTTTAGAAATGTTGTTAGCATACATTATCTTTAAAGTTATAAAGGGCTTCACATCATAATATGAATTGTTGGGGGTCTAACTGTACCTAGCTGGAAAAAGCCTATTTTTTGTTGGCCAATTGAGGGCGCTGTTTTTCTTATGTTTTTCTTTATGTTGGAAAATGTGACATTTTGTCCATGAATTACACATTAATGTGCAACATTTCGTCGCTCGTACCACGAACCGACCAAACTGACAAAAAACCAGAAAACAACTACTATACAGGGCACCACAAGAAAACTAATTGGGCATGGACCAGTTACACCACAAAGTCTTTCATCCAAAACGGAGGACGGGTTATTCTTCCAACTCGAGTTGGTTTATTACAGAAAGATACATCTTCCTTATTGTTCGTTTGTGTTTCGAAGTCTCCATCGATATGGCCAGTAACGGTGGGGACTTCGTTGTCATTCCAGCTTGGTAGTTCGACGTTAGCAGAGTTTGATGCAGCATGTTGATCAATGGGCTCATTCAGGATGTGGTCATCTTCACGCAGAGTACATGGTTTCAGTCTATCGAAGTGCACAACTTGGCGGGTACGGGATACGTTCGGCACTTTGATGAGATAATTCGCATCAGAATATTTCTTGATAATTGTACAAGGGCCCTTCCAGTGACTTCTTAGTTTTGGAGAAAGTCCAACGAATCTCTCCGGGCAATAAAGCCAAACGTTGTCACCACTTTTGTAGGGACTCCCATACATCCGTGTATCATAAAGTTTCTTCTGACGTCGTTGTTCTCCTCCTGCATGTTTCCTCGCCATCTCAAAAGCATCCTCCAACTTGGACTTGACCTCCATCGCGTAGGGTTGGGTTTGCTGTACTTGTACATCTGGAATTGGTCCTGCAAGTATATCTAGTGGCAAATTAATTTCACGTCCAAAAACTAAACTATTTGGTGTTGCCCCTGTGGTTTCCCGATTGGATGCCCTATAAGCCATTAAGACAAAAGGCAAATGTTCATCCCAATCACTTTGGTCACTTCTACAATACATACTAAGCATTGTTTCTAAAGTTCTGTTAAATCGCTCCACGAGCCCGTCTGATTGGGGATGGTAGGCTGTTGTGCGAGTCTTATCAATTTCCAACATCTCACATACTTTGGTGAATAATTTGGATTCGAAATTTGTTCCTTGATCACTATGAATTTTGCTAGGTACACCATATCTACAGATGAATTGAGTTACCAACACTTTAGCTACTGTTTCGGCTTGTTGATTGGGTAGTGCATAGGCTTCTGACCATCTGGTAAAATAGTCCATAATTACTAGTATGTACTTATTACCGTTTCTACTTTCGGGCAAAGGGCCCATTATGTCTAAAGCAATGCGTTCGAAAGGAGCACCAGTAGGAGCTAGTTGTAGTGGCGCTCTAAATTTCGTCTTTGGCGCTTTTCGTGCTTGACAAGATTGACAACCGTTAACCCACACATCTACGGTACGTCGGTAACCGACCCAGTAAAATTTCCTTTGGATTTTGCTAAAGGTTCGTTTCTGGCCGAGATGGCCACCTGTTCGTCCATCATGGCTCTGTTTAAGTATTTCTTTTTGCATATTCGAAGGGACTACCAATTGATAAACTACTGACCTGTTTCTAGTCTTACATCGACGATACAGTATACCCTCACTTAGTACCAGCTGTTCCCATTGGAACCACAAGGCCCTTGTTTCTCGAGGCAGTCCACTTATTTCTTTACCAGGGGGTCGACTTTTACGACCAGACTGGAGCCACTGAATAACGGGCAGCAAAATTGCGTCTTCTCGTTGGGCCTTGCGGATGGCAGTGGGTTCAAAACCTGTAACTTAGAAAACTCCACAACATTTTCCATTAGGTATGTTATCAGATTCAGTACATGGGCGCCTAGATAGAGCATCAGCATTTTGGTGCTTGCGTCCTGGGCGGTGCTGAATTTCAAAATCAAATGTTCCCAGTATTTCAAGCCACCGTGCCATCTGCCCTTCCGCCTGATTGCTGTTTAAAAGCCACCGCAGTGACGCATGGTCGGTGCGTACAATGAATTTTCTTCCATACAAATAATGTCGAAAATGTTTAACATAAGTTACAACCGCAAGTAATTATTTACGGGTTACACTGTACTTGCGTTCTGCCTTACTTAGCTTACGACTTGCGTAACTAACAACATGTTCTTTTTCATCAATTTCTTGTGAGAGAACGGCCCCAATTCCTTCATTGCTGGCATCAGTATCTAGGATGAATGGTTGGTCAAAATTTGGGTAGCAAAGAACGGGAGATGAAATCAAGTTAGACCGCAATTGATAAAAAGCTTTTTCACAACTCTCGTCCCATACAAATCCGACATTCTTTTGTGTCAAACGATGCAAGGGTGCCGCAATGTGGGCAAAATTTTGTACAAATCTTCGATAATACGAACACAGCCCTAAGAAGCTTCTAACCTCTTTTAAAGTTGTTGGAATAGGCCATTCTCTCACTCGTTGGATTTTGTCTGGGTCTGTCGAAATGCCTTGCTTTGAGACAATGTAACCCAAGTATGACACTTCAGTTTGACACAATTTACATTTGCTGGCTTTTAATTTCAAACCAGCTTTCTCTAGCGTGTTCAGCACAGTACTAAGTCTTATGAGATGTTCTTCAAAGGTTTCTGCAAAGATAATAATATCATCAATGTACACAAGACACGTTTTCCAATGAAGGCCCGCAAGAACGCGTTCCATCAAACGCTCAAAAGTAGCAGGCGCATTACAAAGCCCAAAAGGCATTACATTGAACTCGTACAGACCTGTACCTGCTGAAAACGCCGTTTTGGGGCGGTCTTCTGGGTGTACTTCTACCTGCCAGTATCCGCTAGCTAAATCTAAAGTGCTAAACCAATTTGAACCATATAGAGCATCTAGACTGTCATCTATTCTGGGGAGGGGATATGCATCTTTCTTTGTAATACTGTTAAGTTTTCTGTAATCAATACAGAACCGAATTGTGTTATCTTTTTTCTTAACCAATACAACTGGTGACAACCAAGCACTTTCTGAGGGACTTATGATATTTTTGTTCAACATAGTCTCTATTTGATTCTGTACTTCAGAGCGCTGGTAGTATGGAACGCGTCTAATTGGTTGACGAATAGGTATTTGATCTTTGGTGTGAATCTGGTGGTACAACCTATCAGTACGACCAGGATTATCGTTACTGGCAAATACTGTAGCATGGTTTCTAATAACATCACTTAGTTGTTGTTTCTGTTGCGCATTGAGTGTTTTATCACCACATTTTAACAGTTCTTCTTCAAGATTGGAATGTATCAATGGCTTGCTACTTTCACTTAAATCTGCCCACTGTGACAACTCTTGGGCAGGCTGGAGTAAGGCTACATTTGTATTCTTATACAAAATAATTGGTTCCGATTGCACATTAAGTATCCTTACAGGGACATACTTATTGTTCGATTGAACTAAGGAACGTGCTACAAGAATGCCTTTGTCTCTAATTATGTTACTGGTGGGTTCAATCATTCCACTACAACAAGTACCCTCTCTTAACTTCACTCTACCAGGAACAATAACCTCTTGCCCTGGTTGAACAGTTACATTCTGATCTATACAAATTCTACAACATTGTGAATTATTTTCTTCGCGCACAATATCTATTGTAACGCCATCTACTGTCAATTTGCCCTTACTTAAATGGAGGACACTATCGTGACTGTTTAAAAAGTCCATACCAAGAATGCCTGCTTGACTAATGTCGGCAACAATTACCTCATGGTTGTTTTTTAACTTTCCCAGCTGTAATGACACCGAAAATTTTCCATGAACATTAAGTGGGGCACCATCAGCAGTAACTATTGCAATGTCGCACTTTTCAATTTCTTTTTTCACTTGATCAGGGAACAATTTGACAACCCGTGGATGGAAAACGGTATGTGATGAACCTGTGTCGATTAACATTTTAACTGCGACACCATACATATTACTGAATGCAAACATACTATTTGCTTGGGTCTTTGAAGGAAGTTGCACGTCGACCCCATGTACAACTTGACCTAGTTTTCCGACTGAGGATTACATTTGTTCGTATTACCAGTGTCATTAGGTTTTACATTATTCTGGCCTGAACTACAATTTCTACTAATATGGCCTACTTTGCCACACTTATAGCATTCTCTATTTCTACGTCTTAGTGACTGCACAAGATTTTCAACAATTTGAATGTTTTGATTTAGCTTTTGCACAAGTCTGCCTATCTTTTCATCAATACTCATCTCTGACGTCTTATTTTCCCCAGCTGACCTTTGCAATGAAGCAACGCGTTGTTGCTGCGTAGTCACAGCCGCCTGTGCAGTTAAGTTTGCATTTGCCTCAGCTTGTAAAATGTCTTCTTCGCGTTGCGCTACTTGTAGTGCGTCTTTGAGTGCTTTTGTGTTTGCTCGACGCACTTCTGCTCTGATTGAAGGAGGTTGTAATGCGTCAATGAAATAACTCACTGCGACATGATCGGCATTGAGTGCGTCCATTTTTGGATACGCCCTTGTGACTAGGCTACGGATGTCTTGTGCCAATGCAGCTAATTTTTCACCTTGCTTACGCTCACGCTGCTTTAATCGCGAGCGGTATGCATCAGTACTATGAGTTGGGCTAAAGCGAGCTCGTAATTCTTCTTCAACAAAAATGTAGTTAGTCTTCTCATTATCTGGAATATCTCTAAACAGTTTTAACGCAGGGCCTCTTAAACACACAGCGAGTTGCTGAACCCTTTCGGTTCCAACCCAATTGTTGATATCGGCACACAAATTAAAATGCACAATCCAGTCTTTAAAATTACTAGCTCCATCGTAATTTCCAGGAGTTCTCTGTTTATCCACAAGCATGATTTTAGAAGGTGAAGACTTAATTTTTGGCTTAGGTTTATATTTCCTAACTGTGACATTACGCAATGGGGTAAATAATTGACTGATTGGACTACCTTCTGTTGGTGGGTCACTGGTTGGCATTTTTAGCCCAACATAAAGAGGCAAGCCTTTTCCACCAGCCGAAGCTGCCTGCACCACCCTGTCATAATAGCTAACTTCTGCTTTCTAAAATGGATTTCATCCCTAATGGATTTGGACTCTACTTTACATGGAGGTGTCGACTCTAAAATCCCATGCTCTAAATGAGAGGTGCCCTCTCCGTCGACAAGTCTGTGTGCCATAATGCAAAATATATTATCCCACCGCTGCCACCAATTTGTAACGGGCCAAGGACGTGGGTGTGGTGCGGCAGGGTCCGGATGGGCAAAGCCCACCACGTCGGAACAAAAAAGAGGGGGTTGATGAAATTAAACCAATGTTAACACCAAAAGAACGTGTGGCACAACAGACACAGCTTCAGGGGGCGCCTCCCATGATAAGTTTTAATCGTACACAACAACAATATGGCAATAGTTTATACTATAAATAAATAAGAGCAGAGGGGATAATAGAAATCGCACTTACATGATAATACAGTTGAGAGCGGTGCAGGGAGCTCGGGCTGGCGTGTCGAACCAAAAGTAAACTAATATACGGAAAGAAAGAGGGCTTCGCCTCGAAATGAAATTGTGACCGACGCCCCACTCTCTGCACCGAGGTTTTATACCATTTTACACATTCCAAAAATGGGTACAGTGGGTATAAATACAAAGTAACAAAAGAACCACCCATAGGGGAAAGTAGGTCAGATGCGTACTTATTCAAATTAACCGTGATTGAGTTAAACTAAGTCGGTGTACGTTACATTACAGTAACGGGAAAATTATCAATTGACTCTTGAACTTTGATCCTCTGCTCGATTTGATACGGGGAGTTCCAAGGCCCGTCGAGTTATTTCCCCCCAAATAAAAAAAAACACCCATACACCGTTGTCTTATTCTTATTCCAGACGTCCGAGCATCAATCTTGAAAGCAATATAGCCTACAGGTCAGCGTAACTCCCCTATTGTAGCGTAGTCTTAGCTTTTCGGTTCACACAATTTACTAAAGGAGACCAAGACACTTTCTCTGTTTTCTTTAGCATCTGAGGAGAGCTTTTATTCAACACTATCAACTCCAAACTTTACAACAATGAAGATTAATGCTTAAAGGCACTGTAGACGTTTGGTAATTACTCAAAATATATATTAGCATAAAAACTTACTTGGTAACGAGAAACGGGGAGCTGTTGGTAGTATAAAACATTGTGAGAAACGACTCCCTCTGAAGTAACGTATTTTTTGAGAAAGAGGTAATTCCTCACTAAAATAATAGACTTCTTGCAAGAAGCCTTTTATTCCCATCAGAAAGCACACAAATTTGTACAACAAGGGTGTTTTTTCTTTCATCATTTTCTCGCAACTTCAATGACCAATTGAGCCCAAATTTGCACAGGCTTGTTATTTTATGCATATGTTGGGATACACCAAGTGAGAATACTGGTCTTTGACAATTACCAAACGTGTTCAGTGCCTTTAAGGGACGATTCCCAGGCGAGCGGGTTTCCCAATCGCCCAGCAGAGGGCGGCAATCGGAGGCTCCAGCCACATACATTAATTTTGTCTGTGTCTTCACCGTGGACAGAGCCGTATATTGAGAGAGTTGCGACAACTTGCGATTAGAAGCCATTTTGTCTCCAAAAAATGCATTGGCGAATACAGGGTGCCAGACTAGTCTGCCCATTGGGTTGTACTGCATTTTGGAACAAAATGGCGTCCAGCAACCACGTGACCGGAGAAAGCTGGTCCCTCCATGTCGCAACTCTCTCAATACACAGCTCTGACCGTGGAGCCGTGCTGGCGCCCCCTAACGGCCGACTGGCAACGCCGCTATTGTATTGTTATATATATATAATGAGTAGGGAAGATGGCCTTAGCTTTCGATCCAGACCGGACCTTCTTCAGAGGCATAAACCAAGTACAAACAAACACATATCCATTTATAGAAAAAAAGAGGGGAAAGGGATTAAGGGAAGGATCCAGAAAGAAGCGGGAAAATTATAGCCAATCAAAGTTTCTATTTCAGAAACAATTGGTGGCTATGAACCAATAGGAGTAAAGTGGTGAGGACAAAGGATGTATAGTATGAAAGGATGGATTACTGGACCATAAAAGTGGTAAATGCATTGTTCGATAACAATGCAGGGAAACATGAAAGGGTAGGATTGGAGAGCAAGTTGCATCATGATGCAACTAACAATGGTCAATTAAAGAATAGCAAGATCAAAGGTAGGATGATATTAAAAATAGGTGTGAGGGACCTGTGGAAAAAAGGTTACTACATGAGATATTTATAGTAAGAAATTTATAAAAAACAACTTATTGACAGAAAAAAATGTGTTTATTTACACTTTATTTACAGAATATATACAACAAATAAATTATCAGGCAGAGGAGTGAAGTGGAGGGTAATGGGAAGTTATTTAACACCAGTGTTTATGTTTAGTCCAAAGGGTTGGACTGTGTTAAGTTGGTGAATCCAGTGTGATTCACTATGCTTGCGGTGTGTGTCATCACCATTGCAAGCTTCAATCACCAGAAGTTCAACATCCTTGACACTATGATTGGGGCTGTTGAAGTGGATAGAGACTGGGTACGGTTTCTTGGTCTTTATGGAAGAGACATGATTCGTAAAGCGAAGACTGAGTTTGGTCTTAGTCGTATTGTTATATATATATATAATGATTTTGGGTTGAACAAAGAAAAATTGACCAGAGTGGGATTTGAACCAACGACCTCCGGTTTAACGTGCCGGCGCTCTACCAACTGAGCTATCTAGCCCTATGTTGGCGGTCTCCCTATTTTGTCAATATCTTTGTTCGGGGGGTGCCAGTCAGAAAGCCATTCAACCGCAAACTGCCATGTAGCCAGGGATCACACCCATACGATACAACCTGGGAAGCGGCAGCCGGGGATCACCTTAAGGGGATGCGACTTTTTTTTATATATCATATATCAAGTAATGGACCACAAGGGAAACTGACTGGGTAAATATTAAATGATTTTGGGTTGAACAAAGAAAAATTGACCAGAGTGGGATTTGAACCAACGACCTCCGGTTTAACGTGCCGGCGCTCTACCAACTGAGCTATCTAGCCCTATGTTGGCGGTCTCCCTATTTTGTCAATATCTTTGTTCGGGGGGTGCCAGTCAGAAAGCCATTCAACCGCAAACTACCGTGTAGCCAGGGATCACACCCATACGATACAACCTGAGAAGCGGCAGCCGGGGATCACCTTAAGGGGATGCGACTTTTTTTTATATATCATATATCAAGTAATGGACCACAAGGGAAACTGACTGGGTAAATATTAAATGATTTTGGGTTGAACAAAGAAAAATTGACCAGAGTGGGATTTGAACCAACGACCTCCGGTTTAACGTGCCGGCGCTCTACCAACTGAGCTATCTAGCCCTATGTTGGCGGTCTCCCTATTTTGTCAATATCTTTGTTCGGGGGATGCCAGTCAGAAAGCCATTCAACCGCAAACTGCCGTGTAGCCAGGGATCACACCCATACGATACAACCTGGGAAGCGGCAGCCGGGGATCACCTTAAGGGGATGCGATTTTTTTATATATATCATATATCAAGTAATGGACCACAAGGGAAACTGACTGGGTAAATATTAAATGATTTTGGGTTGAACAAAGAAAAATTGACCAGTGTGGGATTTGAACCAACGACCTCCGGTTTAACGTGCCGGCGCTCTACCAACTGAGCTATCTAGCCCTATGTTGGCGGTCTCCCTATTTTGTCAATATCTTTGTTCGGGGGGTGCCAGTCAGAAAGCCATTCAACCGCAAACTGCCGTGTAGCCAGGGATCACACCCATACGATACAACCTGGGAAGCGGCAGCCGGGGATCACCTTAAGGGGATGCGACTTTTTTTTATATATCATATATATATAATGATTGTGGGTTGAACAAAGAAACATTGACTAGAGTGGGATTTGAACCAACGACCTCCGGTTTAACGTGCCGGCGCTCTACCAACTGAGCTATCTAGCCCTATGTTGGCGGTCTCCCTATTTTGTCAATATCTTTGTTCGGGGGGTGCCAGTCATATATATATATATATATATATATATATATATATATATATATATATATATATATATATATTTGTTAGAGGGGCGGGTGACAAAATTCCTCACCTCCCCCCCCCCCCCGAAAGACATGGGGAAGTGACTGGTTTGATGCTTCCCTCCTCCAATTTATGTCTTTGCCCCCGCTTGCCCACCCCCTTATGAAAATATATAGTTACGGAACTGCAGATAAGCCTACCTTTTATGCCATTGAATTTGTTTGTTGTCGTTAACTTTTGCGTGCAGATGACAAACCTTTAATCTGACTCGAATTTTCAAGTTTAATTTCTTGAGTGAAAATATCCTCCCCAGATCAACAAGTCAATTAGTTTAGGTTATAACTCATGGTAGAGTTTGAGTTTATATTATATTATTACTTGCCGTACTTTCATGCTGCATTTCTTGAGAGAGTAATCATGACCTGTCCAGTGTTTCCATTGTATTCCAAGTCCATACCACACATCTGCCCTTTGGTAGTATTTGCCGTTCAGATTAGCATTATGACACCGATTATACCACCACGCACCGTTAAATTTCACAGCACAATTATGTGACACTGCATCATTGTCCCGGTCCTTGGTTGTAAATGGATGCCCGTTACTAAATGCCATTGAATCGCCTGCTGAACTATTTCCATCATATAAACCAACATGGAGAGTGTAGTTGTCACCTGTAACATTAAACTCACCGTAAGAAGCCCAAGCTGTGTTGGACTGCCAATCTTCCATATCTACTCTGAGTTGCCATTGTCCTGATCCAGTAAGGTCACGCAGGATATTATTCCCCAACCAGAACTCATTGTGTGAATTACCAAAACCAGATTGGTATTCAGTCCAGCTACGGTAAAAATCGACAGAGCCATCTCGTCTCCTCTGGAACACGATCCAGCCTCCGCCATCTGTCTCCATATCACAGTAAACATGTAACCCATCAGTCAGACTTGTTGGAAAGATGGTGTATATGCCACTGTCACGGTAACCAGCTTGATACATCGTCAGACAACTGCTGTAACTTTCATTGCTGTTTGATGAAAACGAGGGGTTGTCCGCATTGTCATCATAGTACACACTTCCTTGCAGCTTAACAAAGTCATCTGGGCTGTTAGCTCTGCTGGCTTTATTCAACACACAAATACGTTTTAAGATGTTATAGTTGAATGATCCACAGTGCGGGTCTATAGAGCAATCTCGTCCACAGATCACAGGAGAAGACACAGTGTTCCACCGAATCGCATGATTCAGTAAGGCTCGGTTTTCAGACAAGTAGAACGTTTCGATGAACCGTTGCTGGTTTGCACTCTGACAGGTTTGCACCATCAAAATCAGAAACAAGGTTGTGATGATCACTTCCATGATAAACGCTCGTGGATAATGTTTTCTATAAATGTACCAAAGAAAAAAAAAGGTATGCTTAATTAGAACATTTTCTGATCTGTCAGTGAACAATTTTTCCTAACACTGAGGGTGTGTTTTTGACGCAAATGAACTAATAAAATGATCTAATAAATAAAATATTTGGTCGCAGACTAATTTAATACAGTTAGCTCCACCCATTGAGGTCACCGGTTCCACAACAATGAGATATACACCAAACCTTATTATACGTTTGGAGACAAACGTGAACATCATCTTTGGCGGGTTTTGATTGGCTGTGTTCTCAGTCAAGATCGTTTAATTACGACTGACATAACTTGTAAGACTAATAATATACTGTTGCCTATTGAAAACACTTGCCTTTTTTTGTAATAAAGGAACTTTATTTGTACTTCGTAACTATGCTTAGGCAGAGTATTTGTCACCATAATGACATGGGTAAGCGCTACACGGCTGTGATGTACCGTTACGTTTTGGTAATAATTCAGTTCAATTCAATTCAATGTTTATTGTCCATAAATTGGAAATTTGCTCTGTCGAACATGCTCACCGTAAAAAATATTATTAAAAATTACAGAAATAAGGGCCTTTCTACAATAACCAGAACACTTTGAGTTGTAATACTTGTAGCCCAGCTTGTTATGGCCAAGCAGTTAGTTTAGCAAACTTTTGACAATCGATTTCACCTAGCCTTATCAGTTTTGTTCAGTACTTCCCCTGCGCACGCGTCCTTCTGGGCGCGATCGTCCTAGTGACAGGCTGTTCACCTGACGACAGCTTCGCCTTACCGATCAACCACGCATCCTTGCCGGCGTGATCGGCGTAATAACAAACTGTTCACCTAACAAGAACGACGAATCACTAAGCTATCGCCTTTTCCGACCACAAATATATCAAGGTCAACCAGATATAGTCAACCCGGTGGTTTACCCCAAATACACTCTCACATACACTGGTAGTCAACCCCTTGCAACGCAGCATGCAAAGCATAAACATGGGTAATACACAGAGCAATTTCACATACCTGTTAACTCCTCGAGATCCTGCTGCAGACTGACGATCTCTCTCCGTACAGTCAGGTACCGCATGCTATGCAGCACAACTCACGCATAGATCTATGCAATACCGTACCGATCTCCTCGCGCATGCTCACAACTAAATACAGTACTACACAAATCATGCACTGTCCATTGCACTATGAATGATCATTACACAAGTTGCTGCCTGATGGATGCAATCAAGTCTTAGTTTTATAGTCACGTGGGCATACTAGGGTTGAAGTCGTAAATAAGAACACTAACAACCCCATTATTAAATCCAGTCCTCGTGTGGGCGGAGAAAAAACAATGTATTGTTCATTTACTGTTTTACTGTAGGCAATCTACGAATGGCGCCTAACAGGCTGCCACGCTAGCAACAGCTCTACAAAACGAACTACAAAACGAACGTCATATAGCGAGATCGAGATTGGTGTTGACCTTCCATCATTAACCGCTGTTCAAGTTCACTCCATAGATCAAACTGGTCTGCTCAGTGTTGCCTTGATCTAGAGGACAAGACTGCTTCTGATTAGGATCTTGTCCCTTCTATAAAATCTGCACCACCCAGTGCATCTATCTACACAGCAGCCATTTGTATTTCAGTACAGAGGAGTGGATCGGCGTAATCAATGACAATCAGTGAATGAACACAAAGGACACCGCAACAATGAAGCTAAAGAGCATGCTCCTCCTTGTACTGGTAAGCCAATTGTTCACCTACATTCTTCTCCACCAACAACACTGGACTGAAGTAGTTAACAATCGTGTCAACCACGGTCCGGCTAAACGACGCATTGTGCATACTGGTTTCTGTAAGGCCTGCATCCCCTACTACATTAACTCCACCGCTACCTTTAATGTTACATTGGTAGCGTGTGGTGACATTGAGCCTAACCCTGGTCCAAATACAGAGTTGCTTCATCAAAGAGACTATCATTCGCAATCTAATCTAGCATATACTTCTGCTCATCTTTTGGCTATTAGATCTACCTGCCCAAAACTACCTATCTCTCAACATGCCTGGTTCACATTAAAAACCTGCGGATTAACTCAAAACCACCTACGCACAGGGGTACTCGAGCTGGTACTCGCAAGGCCAAACGTCGTCTAAATCACACATCCACTGACTCAATTCAAGTTACTCCTCCTGCCAATCACCTAATAAACGACCACTCTACTCAGCTTGGTTTAGTTTAGGTTTAGGTTTAGTTTAGTTTGGTTTATTGCCAATCTGCTTGCAACAAGACTGAGCTCATCAAAGACCATATAAATGAATTTAACCTTGACATAATGGCATTAACGGAAACTTGGTTTCGTTCCGACCAAGATACACACGCCCATGATGTTACCCCAAGGGGATTTCAACTAGTTCACACCCCCAGAAAAGGGCGAAGAGGAGGTGGTGTTGCAATTCTCTATAAATCAACTCTCTCGGCGTCCGTTGCCAGGCCAGCCAATAACCCACAGATTACCTCCTTTGAATTCATACAAGCGGATTTCATCCACCACGGTAACGCCAAACACTTCCGTATCATTGTTCTATATCGTCCACCGCCTTCCAAGAGAGCCAACTACCCATTCAGCACGTTTATTGATGAGTTTACTGATCTGCTGGACGACCAGGCACTGTTCACCGGGAACCTCATCATTCTTGGTGATTTTAACGTGAACTGGGGTGACAATTCCACTGCCCACAGACGACTCAGTGATCTCCTAATGCAGCACGTTATGCAACAAATAGTCAACACCGGTACTCACACGTCTGGTCACATAATAGATCTTGTGATCACTCGACAACCTCATTCCCTCATACAATCCATCACAACAGCAGACTTTATTTCGGACCACTGCGCTATCCACTGCCAGCTTGACTTGGAGAAACCAAAATACACAAGGCGTCAGGTTACTTATCGCAAAACAAAGACAATAGACCAGGTCAAATTCAAACAGGACATCATCGCATCTTCCCTCATCAGCAACCCAGTCAACCCCTTCATCGATCAGTACAACACCGTTCTCGGAGTACTGCTCGACACCCATGCTCCAACCAAAACCAGTTCAATCATTGTTAAACCTATGGTTCCTTGGTACAACGACGACATAGCTTCGGCTAAACGCAGACGTCGACAACTTGAACGACGTTGGCGCTCATCCAGCCTCCAGGTAGACCGTGATATCTTCAAAACTCAGCGAGAACTGGTTAAACTTAAATTCAACAACCACAAGGCCAACTACTACTCCGACAAAATACGTGACTGTGGAGGCGATCAAAAAGCCCTTTTCCAAGTCATCAACCATCTCATGCACAGGAAAACCACTCCTGTTTTCCCATCATTCCCAAACGCCACAGCAATGGTTGACAGCTTCTCTGATTTTTTCAAAGAAAAGATCGTCAAAATCAGAGACAACATTCCCCTACACGCTGACCCCTATGCTGACCCCCATGTGGAAGATTGTGAGTTCCATCAAGTCCCCCTTATAGCGTTTACTACCGCCTCGGATCAAGAAGTCATGAAGATAATCAAGAACTCCCCCATGAAGACCTGTACCCTAGATCCAATTCCATCAGCCATGGTGAAGGAACATATCGACGTGTTGGTTAAGCCCATAGCGGCAATAATCAACAGATCTCTTACCTCAGGCCACTTCCCAGATTGCTTGAAGAGGGCTCTCATTACTCCAGTTATGAAGAAACAGACCCTTGACAAAAATGATTTAAATAATTATCGCCCAATTTCTAACTTATCATTTGTGTCGAAGGCTGCTGAAAAGGTAGTAGCCGCCAGATTGAACGCCCACCTCACGGAGTATGGCTTGCGTGACGACTTCCAATCCGCTTACACTCGTTTCCATAGTGTAGAAACAGCTTTGTTGAAAGTCCACAATGACATCATGATTGCCATCGACAACAAAAGGGCAGTTCTACTGGTTTTACTTGACCTATCAGCAGCCTTCGACACAATTGACCATAACATCCTCTTGCACAGACTACAATATCAATTTGGGGTCCAGGGAATTGCCATCGACTGGTTCAAATCGTATTTGCATAATCGCTGTCAGTCTGTTTATATTTCAGGGAAATTATCCAATGACTCTAATCCCACATACGGTGTACCACAAGGATCTGTTTTGGGGCCTCTACTTTTCACCTTATACACATCACCCCTTGGCCGCATTGCCCGACACCATGGTCTCCACCCCCATTTCTACGCAGACGACACACAACTTTACGCAACCTTTTCTCCCAATTCACCTGACGATGATATTCACACACTGCGCATCCTTGAAACATGCCTAGACAATATTACCAGGTGGATGGCAGCCAATCTACTCAAGCTCAACGCACACAAAACCCAGTTTCTCGTCATACGCTCACCACACCTCAGACAGGAAGCCAACATCCCTCACATACGCATTGGTGATGCCCTGGTTGCTCCTTACTCTGATGCACGTAACCTTGGTGTTACCTTTGATAGGTTTATGAACCTTGACCGACATATTACAACAGTCTGTCAATCTTCTTACGCGCATCTTCGTCGCATAGCAGCAATCAGGGCATCACTTTCACTTCATACAGCTGAACAACTCATTCATGCATTCATCTCATCAAGACTCGACTTCTGCAACAGTCTACTTACAGGACTTCCTCAGCAATCACTAAAACGTCTTCAAAAAGTCCAAAACGCATCTACCCGCTTACTCACCGGGAAAAAATCTTTCGAGCACATAACACCCATATTATATAATCTCCACTGGCTTCCTGTTAAACATAGAGTACAATTCAAAATCTTGCTTCTCACATTCAAGGCCCTCCATGGATTAGCCCCTTGCTACATTACAGATCTGCTACAACTACGGAACTTGAAAACCAGGCCTTAGATCTTCATCTTCATCACACATACTCTATGTTCCCAAAACTCGTCTGGCAAGTTACGGAGACCGTGCCTTTTATAGCTGTGCACCGCGTCTCTGGAATTCCTTGCCGGACGAGTTAAGGGACACACCTGATCTGTCAACATTCAAACGCAACCTCAAGACTCATCTGTTCAACCTGTCAGAACTTTCTAGCAACCGGCGCCTTTGAATGGTTTTCCAGATACTGTGCGCCTTATAAATTTTATGTTATTATTATTATTTAATACCAAATGTTTTCGCTCGTCTCTTAAAATATTTCAGACGGATATTTTTCTCTGGAGGGTTGGTACTGGTGTAAACTTTTTAATTAGAGAGCTTCAGATTATCATTCCATGTTATGGAAGTAAGTAAATTTAAATAAATTAAATATTCATACCATTCTAAAAACTGGTTTGTTTAAGTTTACTAAATAAAATTTCAAAATCAAGTTGACCACAGAACTAATTATATAGATTCACCCAAGTGCTTCATGTGTTACATCAAATACATTAACCGCTACCTTTAGATCACTATCCCTCGTCAAGATTCTTCATAATTGTTGATGTTATGTTCACTTTGCTCACTTTGCACACTTTGCACACACTTCTCGCAAAATAAAGTTGTCTCTCTGTTGATCAATATGTACAGCCCCCAAGCATTTCTGTAAGATTGCTTCAATAGTTATAAATGGCACGTCAGCATCGGTTATTTGTGACAGTTTGCTCTGTACCTACGAGGCCTTACCTTCTGAAAATACATAATTAATATTGAAATCCAACCCTGCCTCATTTAAAGTTGATTTCCTAGCCCATAATTACAAACGTTTTAAATTGATGACTAAAATGATATCAAATTTACCAACAACCTTACTGCTTATATGTTTGTATCAGTGTTGAATTAAAGCATATTTGAACTTGTGACTTAGACGTTGACACGAAGGTGCTATACCAACTGCAACATCAAGCATTATGTTAACAGTCCGCCTATCTTGCCAATATTTTTGTTCTCGAGGCCACCAGTCACAAGTTTTACAACCATAATGTACTGCCATATAGCCAAGAATCATGCTCTGGTCATGATACATCCTTGAAAGCCGCATTGTAAAGCGATGGACTGAGGGATTTAATATGTTGTTGTGTTGTTCCTTGTGTTTATGTCAAACAAACAAAACCACATAGGGAACTGCCTGGGCAACACATAAATTGCCCCCTAACAAAGATATTCCCAAAACACACTTAGGGAGACGGTCATTTGAGGGCTAGTGACTTAACAGTTTTTTTAGTAATGGTTTTTTGTTTTCATCAAATTGTTGGTTCAAGAAATGAATCGTGGAATATTTGCTGGAATTTGGCTTAATATTTGTAAACAAATACTAAAAGGCTGCCATTCCCATCCTACGCCATTAAAAAAAAATGCACTGTATTTTGTATGACACAGAAATAAGTGTGCCAAGTAATTCATTTCGCTCCACGAGCTGCTTTAGGAATCTAGATGTTATTTTCACTTTGCTGCACACACTTCTCGCATGATATACTTTGTTTATTGGTATTGATATCTCCATTGTCAAATTTTGGAAACCCGTTGAATTTCTGTGAGACTGTTTCAGTGAGCGTGACTAACACATCGTAGGCAGTTATTGATGTCAGTTTGCAGTCTACCTAGGATGGCCTTGTTTCAAGAACCACATAATCAATATTGCATTCAAAACCTGCCTAGTGCAAAACTTCTCAAAGTCTAATATCAAGTCGACAAGTTGTTTATATCACTATGTAGGTTCGCGTAATTGCTTCATAAGCATCATCATACTTAAAAATCGCGATAACTGCAATATGCTTTACATATATCATATCCCCTCAATACCTCCGCTTCTTGAATTTCCGAGAGGTGACTTGAGCGAGTCTAACTCACACATCACTGTCAGGTATCAATGTTAGCTTACTCTATACGTACAGTGTATTCATTTGTAATATTGAACTGAAAACAATCCGAGATACAAACCGCCTAAACTTTACAACCAATCCAAACACATACAATTATTTAAGTATCACACAAAATGCTATAAGATAAAAGCCGCCTAAACTTTACAATCTTTCCAAACACAAACAACTGTTAAGTAACACACAAAATGATACCATTCTTAGTATCTCACATAAGAAATCGTGGAAAGAATGGTAGACCTACTTTTACAGCATTTCACTCAACGCCCATTTGTTTTAGTCTGTGATTAAAGCATTCGAACATTTTAGAACCACTCTGACAGTAGACTGTATTATCAAAGACCAAGTTTTAACAAACAAAATTGAGTTATTTCTCTTTTTGAACACTTATTATCCAAAAAAATAATAATGTTTTTAAATTGACTGTTCAAACATTCTCTAACGGCTGACCTTACGTTTTGTGAGCGTTGCTTGTTTATAAATATATTTCGTTTATACAAGTTGTGCTGCATAAAAATGCTCCCTTTGTGCAATAATACACATTGTAAAAATAACAAATTACTTTATTAGGTGCACTTAGGTCAAGACAAATAAATTAATAAAACATAGAAATCTCAAATAAACAAATCGTGGATTTAATAAATTAAATTTTAAAATCAAGTTGTCTCCATGACTAACAAGGTTCACCCTTGTGCTTCCTGTGTTACACCATATACACCAACCACTACATGTAGATCAATATTACTCTTCCGGACTCTTCACAATTCCAGATGTCATTTTCACCTTGTTGCACACACTTCTCGCATGATAAATTTGTCTCTCTGTTGATCAATATTCCAGCCCCAAAGATTTCTGTAAAATAATTTGCTTCAATAGTTTGAAGTGACAAGTCAGCATAGGTTATTGATGTAAGTTTGCTCTCTACCTACGAGGCCATATTTTCTGAAACCACAAAATCAATAACTTATTCAAAGTTACTTTTCTAGTCAGTATTTTAAACAAACTTGACGCCAAAATGATAGCATACTTACCAACAACCTTTCTGCCTATTTGTTTCCCTAAGTCAAAAATTAGAGGAAATTTGAACCTGTCACTTGGATGTTGACATAAAGGTGTTTTACCAAGTGAGCTATCTAACCTTGTATTGCCATATTGTTGGGCCCCGTAACAAAAAAAATTGACAAAACACCTTTGGGGAGACAGCCAATATAACAGCCAACATAGCAGCCAGATAACTCAGTTGGTTGAGCACCCGCATGTAAACCGCAATTAAGTGTTGGTTACACTGCTGCCCATATGTTGGGCAACTTTTGGGTAATTTGAATTAATCGTAATTGTTGGTGAAAATGATGCACATTAGTTGGGCAAAATCGTCCGATCATGCGCACTATGATCAAAGTTTTGACCAACAACTGGGCATGTTTTGTTCAACAACTGGTCATTGTTCACGCCATACGCCGTACGACGTGCAAGCATAAAAGCATAAAAACGATATTTTTCAACATGGCGAGTGGAGGAGTGGCTGTGACCGTGTCGTCTCTCTTTTACGAGCGGGGTTGCCCAGTGGCTCTACAACTTTTTGAAGTTTAGTTTTTAACTAAATATGAAGTTTTGTTTCCTATTTAGTTGTACACAGTCGTGAAAGAGGCAGAGCAAGCAACACACTGATACTGCCATTGAATTATTTTAAGTTGTATAGTAATGGTACAAACATCATGCAGGCAGTGCGTTGTATGCACTAGACATGCAAAGCCGGCCCGTATGCAAATGTGTGTATGCTGTATTGTTCATGTATGTGTATGTAAAATAACAATACATGAATGGCACTATCACTGCATTGCTTGCGCTGCAAATTTCACGACTGTGTACAACAAATAAACAGAAAACAAACGTTATTTAGATAAAAACTAACCTTCAAAAGCATCTATAAACCACTGGCCAACCCCACGTTTTTGAGAGAGACGCCAAGGGCACAGCTCGCCACCACTCGCATTGTGGACAAAATCGTGTCGATGCATGGACGTACGACATATCACAGGAACTGCGAATCAAATAGTTAATTATATTCACCATTTGTTGGATAACACAATATATATATTGACCAACTTTTGTTCTTAAAAAATCCCCAACACTTGGTCAAGTATAATTGCCCAGCCGCTATATCAAACCTTTCTACCCAACAATTGGTTAACAAAATTAAGATTTTGCCCAACAGCACAGCAACATCATTATACCTATAAGTTGGTTAGAATATTTACCCAACTTAGTTGGGCACAATTTTACCCAACACTTTAGTGAGTTCATAATAGATCTAACGTTGGTCCCCCAAAAAATTCATTATTTGTGATATTGCTTTCGCCAATATTTGTAGATTTGTGAGAGACTACAAAACTGAGAGACACAAAATGGTATATAGGTCAGCGTAACTCCCTATTCTTTAGTATACAGATTTAATGACAACCAAAGTACTTTAATTTACAGGTATTTTACGTAGGAACACAGACTTGATGTGAGCAAATAACAGTTAATGTACTAAAACTATACATTTTAAATGAAATATAAAGCATTTATAGACCTGCCCAACACTATTTTTATTATATTTGTTTTTGTTTTCCTCATTCAATGGGGATCTTAATTCTAGAACCCAAACTCAATACTTCAACATGATTTTACGATTGCCGGCCGGGATGGAGAAGAAGTCTAAAGATTCGTACTACCAGACCCGTGCCAGATAAAGTATACCTGTCAGAGGAAAAGTTAGTACTCTAATAAACTGCAGTATTTGACATCATGTGGTAAAAATGTCAAATGTCAAATTATATGGCATACAGTAAAACTAAATTGTTTACCACTGTGACAGTTTAAATGTCATAATCGTTGTACAGTAGTCAACTAATCAAAATTACAATTCAATCTGATAAATAACAATACCAATTTTAAAAGTTTGAGAATTCAAACCAATCTATATTTCCAGAAAGAAATGTTGTTGCACACCACTTTGATTACAAACAATCTATTTAAAATTTCAAACAATTTCCAACTTTTTAAATTTCAAAATTATTGTTTTATCAAATGTCAACGACAATAAGTAATTTTGTATCATTGTACTGATCCTTTGTTGTTAATAGACATCCGTTATGATAGAGTTTAATTTAACCGCCTGTGTACACTGAACACTATCTGAACCAAACTAAGTGTATTTCATTGTTTATTCAACAATACAACGAATGAAGAAAATTAAGATTCCATCCTTTCAAAACCAAAACTTGACTTTATTCAAAGCATTAGTCAGTACCAGTCAGTATCTTTAATCAATACGGAGCCCCTAAAGGGACAGGTAAAATAAAATTTGAAAAGGTAAAAAAAATGTTGAAATTATTTCGTTCCCTCGAAATATTAATTTTATTCCCTCGAAACATTATTTCGTTATCTCGAAATATTATTTCGTTCCCTCGAAATATCATTTCGTTCCCTCGAAATAATATTTCGTTCCCACGTATTAACTTATTTCATTCCCTCGAAGTGTTATTTCGTTCCCTCGAAATAACATTTCGAGGGAATGAAATAATATTTCGAGGGAACGAATTGATATATTATTTCGTGGGAACGAAATTGTTGTTTAAAGAAGGTCTGTGTCTATACAATATCGTCTAGACTAGTGGTCAAATTAAGGTTAACGAACCACTGATTGGTATGTCTTTTTACTCTTTCATTAAGTTGGCTCGAGTTCGGTTGACACCTTTCTTATTTATTATCATGTTTAGTTTTTTTTCACAAATCCTGCTGAATCGTTTCTTACTTCAATCGTTGATCAACCGTTTGATGGTTGCCGATCCGGCCCTAAATGGACCGCTCGCCTAAAGCACATTGGTTTTAATGTGTTTTGTTGGTCTGTTTACTTTCTGCTGAAGGCAAGTTAAGCAGAGATAGCTGTAATAATAATAATTATTATATTTATCATTTAAAAAACGCTTTCCATGTCACAAAGCGCTGCACATTAAAAATCCATAAGTTATTAAGAAATACAGATGTAAGGTGGATGGACGAGTTCATGTAAAGGGAATTACACTATTCGGGTGTTTAAAGTACAAGTATTGTATCCGTGTTAATCGTTCATCTGATTATTGTTTAATTTTCAATTATTTGACATCGTATTGTTCTTATTTTTAACAGGGTTTTTGTTACGTTCGTTAAAAGTGCGTTATATTTAAGTAATTAGCCACTGCATCCTGAAAGTGTTAACATTGTGTCATTGCACGTGTAAAATTGTCGGTTACTTAAGTAAAATCTGGAAATATTCTCCAAAGTTCAACAAGTCAATTGTTTCAAATTCTAACTCTTGGTAAAGTATACATTTATATCACTTGCCGTACTTTCATGCTGCATTTATTGAGGGAGTTATACAATCCCGTCCAGCCTGTCTATTGTATTCCCTGTCCAATCGACACGTCTGCCTGTTTGGTAGTATGCACCATGTTTCAAGTTCCGAATTTTGAGTTTATATTACTTGCCGTACTTTCATGCTGCATTTCTTGAGGGAGTAATGTTGACCTTTCCAGTAAGCCCACGTTATTCCCTGTCCATGCAACACTTCTGCCTGCTGGTAGTATTTACCATTTAGATTAGCACGATGGCAATGATTATACCACCAAGCACCGTTATAGGCCTCAGCACAATTATTGGCTGGATTTGCATCGTTGTCCTTATCCTTGGTTGTGAATGGATGCCCATTATGAATTGCCATTGAATCACGTGCTATACACTGATCATCATATGAACCAACATGGAGAGTGTAGTTGTCACCTGTAACAGCAAACTCACCGTAAAAAGCCCAAGCTGTGTTGGACTGCCAATCTTCCATATCTACTCTGAGTTGCCATTGGCCTGATCCAGTAAGGTCACGCAATATATCATTCCCCAACCAGAACTCATTATGTATATCTCCAAACCCCGATTGGTATTCAGCCCAGGTACGGTAAAAGTCAACAGAGCCATCTTGTCTCTTCTGGAACACGATCCAGCCTCCTCCATCTGTCTCCATATCACAGTAAACCTGTAACCCATCAGTCAGACTTGTGGGATAGATGGTGTATACGCCATTGTCACGAAAACCAGCTTTGTACATCATCAAACAACTGTTGTACCTCCTCAAATTCGGAACAGTCAATGTGAGAGTCTCCACCTGTTCGTCAAAGTAGATACTTCCTTGCGATTCGATAAAGTCTTCAGGGCTGTTTGCTCTGGTGATATTGTTAAATTCGCAAACATGGTTATCTATTTGATAGTTGAACGATGCACACTGTGGATCCATAGAGCAGTCCCGCCCACAGATCACGGGAAAAGGTACAGTCTTCCAGTGAAACACATGGTTGAGTAAGGCTCGGTTTTCAGCCAAGTAGAAGGTTTCGATGAACCGTTGTTGGTTTGCACACTGGCATATTCGTATCATCAAAATAAGAATCAACATTTTGGAGACAACTTCCATGATAAACAATCGTGGATTCAAATTTATAAAATGTATCAGAGAAAAAAGGTTTGCATTTATAAATGATCTGATCTTTCAGTAGAACTTTTTGTCCAGACACTGATAGTTAGTCTTGATTATAACCGAACGACCAAACCTTAATTATACGCTTGAAGGTTTACGACACGACCAACTCTAGTGGCTTTTGATTTGCTGTTTTGTTATTGGTGTACATTATCAAGTCAAAATCTATTAACTTTGCAGATTTGCGGTTTGTATTTATTTTGATTTTAATTAACTTTTACACCAACCTGATATGGATTGACCTTCAGGTTGAGATGGTCGTGTGGACCGCACAATCAATACTTGCGACGAAATACTTTACATGTAACCACTGCGCGAGCTTTAGTGTACGTTTGGTAATTAAGGGCCTTTCACGAGATTTATGGTTTAGGGAGCCCTGATGGAGAGATGTGAGCCGAGCTTGTTATTGCCAAACAGCTAGATTGGCAGACTTTTGACAATCGAGTTATGTCCCAGTTTCATCAGATATGAAGCATAATCTTCTCATCATTCAATTTTGGTTTTGTATTTACTTTAAGTACACCACAGTCCCCTTGGAACAGGATAATACATGTTGGTGCTATCCCATCCAGTGACGATGTATCTGTTGACTTGTTGTAATTTGAAAAGAGTATTTTGATAATACAGTTCCAAATATGATGCCTGTGCTAGACTATTTCCACTTTTGTTATGTTAACTGGGAAGTGGTGGGGAAATAGTTCAACCGAATGAGTATGATTGATAATGGTGGGTTTTTTTTCGAGATTAAGGATATTTTTGCAGATCCTTTTGGTAGCAATGGGCTGGGAAAAAATAATAATATTCACCACTGACCAACATGGTCATACTCATTTGGTTGAACTGTTTCCCCACCACTTCCCAGTTAACATAACAAAAGTGGAAATAGTCTAGCACAGTGGAACTGTAATATAAAAATACTATTTTCAAATTAAAACAAGTCAACAGATACCGCGTCACTGGATGGGATAGCACCAACATGTATTACCCCTGCCAGGTCAACTGACAATGCTTATTGCAATATACTACACATATATCAAGGTAAACTAACTTATAAAATCCCACAGTCTTCCAGATAGTATATAGATATTATATTTCACCATTCCAGGGGCAGATCCATGAATATTTACACCAGGTGGGGTCAGGTGGGTCAAACAAACCGTTTCACTCCACTTGAAGTCAAACCGCTGTTTTCAGGCAGGCTCCAAAGCACCACCCATAATCCCATCCCCATGCAAACACAGACTACCAGAGTAATACAACTCACTATTACCATGGAGCCACAAACAAACAACATACTAAACAAACCATTACGATACCTAGCCACCAAGTCTGTGTGTAACTGACTGGGGAGTACAATTACCCCAACGCTAAGTGTACGAGCAATGGGGAATTCCGTTGAGACCGCTGACCAGTGTACGTTGTAAAAATTCCAGCAGCCAACCCAAGGCCCTGGCCACTCAAACCTAAGATTATATATTTTTGTTCAATCGTATTCTCTTCGAGGTCAGAGAAAATGGGAGTTTAACTAAATTCATACGAAGAGTAATTAACACAACTGCTTAATTAGCCAGTTGGTGACTGGCATGGCATGGTAAGTACTTAAGGGTTTTAATGGTTTATTCATTTGAAGCAAACAACAAGCAACAGGTTGACACTTTCTTAGTGAAATATTTTAAAATGAATGTTTGGCCTGATCAAAAGTGGCTATACTTATTTATATTAGAGTGATAGGTAAATAATTGAAGCACAAATAGTTAAATATTTACCTTGCAAAAACGTGGATTTTAATAATTTGAGCCTGTCTACTCGTCCGTCCATAGTAAATTGTGGTAATAGTGGCTCGGCAGAAACATTACACGCCGAATATGCCTAAAGGTTAGTACACAGTATAAACAGACATTACAACTTGAGTGCAAATGACGCGAACATACCTTGTTTAATGGAACTTTACAGAGGGCATTACGACAAACAATGACGAAGACTTGATATTAAGTCTGAGTTCGCTGTTGTTTCTCTGCATCAAACACGCAAAATTCCACCGCAGATTGGCTATCACACGCTCTGACATCTCAGTCTTGACCCTATTGTCTATACGGGATTTTCATTTATTCACAACTGAAATTTACATAACAACATTGATCCCAGAGCGCTGGGAAATCAGGAGGCCTCATATTCCCTGTTGGCTGCGTCTATTACCAACAGGTTACAATCACGTTAACATTTTCTGTAAAATACCATGGGTCTTATTTTTGTATAGCGCTTGGTACGGTTGTATTTCTAATTTATAGCTAAAATGATACAAGATCATATAATGCTTAGCAATACGTAATTAAATACCTGACTATTGCAAGACGAAAAACTGTGTTACCTATGGTTTGAATGGAATCGTCGAGTGATTTTTCCCCGATGTGTTTATTTATTTATTTTGAATTCAAAAACTAAAAAGGTACAATCGATTTGGGCTTTTTTAATTCTAAAACTGCATGTTGAATTACTGAGCAGAGGCAGCTTAGCTACATGGGTATCAATGCTCATTATGTACTGTATCCCGCGGTATAAACGGTTAAATTTGAATATGCATCGGATTGAAGGCTATTTTGGTGTGTACAAACCGATAAACAATGTCCCCAAGTCTGGTTAATGACGGATGTTAATCCAAGAGAGGGCGCTATTTCAGGTAATGATGTATTGGCTACCAGGTAGACTAAAAACCACTATCACAGACCTGGAACAAAATCTAACGATGGCGAGGCAAATACACTCCCAATAGTAGTGATTGGCTTAGAATCCAGAGTCTTCAGTAATAAATGAACTAAAAGAGATAGAAGTTTAACAATACTTGGATTTTCAAGGTTAATTTATTCAATGAAAAATACTCTCCAATTCAACAAATAAACTTTTAACTCATCAGTTAGACTTGTTGTTAAGACGGTGTATATGCCATTGTCACGGTAACAAGGTTGACGGTAAATTTCTGACGTCATTGAGTACCCTACTGGCCCCGTTGCACCAACTGCTGGCGCATGGTGTCCAATGGAAGTGGATGAAGGCATGTGAATTAGCATTCGAGAAATCCAGAGAGTTATTGTTGACATTGAACGCCCTTGTGCACTATGATGCGGACAAGCCGCTTATCCTTGCATGTGATGCCTCACCCTATGGCGTTGGTGCAGTGTTATCGCATGAGATGGACAACGGTGAGGAAAAACACATTGGTTTTGCATCAAGAACACTAAGTCAAGCAGAACATGGCTTTGCACAACTAGAAAAGGAAGGACTAGCAGTAGCCTTTGGGGTAAAAAAAATCCACAAGTACATCTTCGGAAGGAAATTATTTATTCTCACGAATCATCAGCCACTTATTAAGGGACTGTTTGGCCGTTATCAACCAGTTATTTTTCTATGGACGTTGAACTTTCGGCTAAGGGGAGGAATGTGATAACCAGGGGAATATTCATATTTGCATTGTCAATTGATATAGCGCCCTCCAGAGTGGTTGGTCGAGATCGTAAACATGGCGCTGATGTGTCGGAAACTAGTGAGAGTTTACAAGCAGAATAAATAAGTATTTGAGTTCATGTTACACCATTGTCTTCCTATATGTTCAAAAACAATATCAAGATGGTAAAGCAATCTAGCAGACTTAAGTTTTATCAGCTGTTGTTCATGGAAATAATGGCCTTTTGGTCCGATTACGGGTTAAACACGCCATTCAATTAAAGGGAAAGTATATGATTGTTTGAAAGTGGTTTTAAATAAACCATCAAGTTCGGTGTTCAGGGAATGTGTGCACGTTCATGGTTAGACTTGACCCAAGTCGAACTTTCGTCGAGTCCTTCGTCGTCTGATTAATCCACTGCATGCACTTTAACTCAGAATCGCAGCTTTATTTCACCACTTTGTGCGCCCTCACTCGCCAGGAAAGTGCCAATCAACTGTATTCGAAAGTCCGACTTGATGAGTCTGCCAGGAGGCACCCCCCTGCGTGATATGTAGTTATTCATTATGCATATGCAACAGTTTAAATAAGCAACACACGCGTCCGCTGCTGACCAATGAAATCAGTTCAATTTATGAGGGCTCCCTCAAGTAGGTGTTCACAATAACTCCACGGCGTTACATTCAGGTTAATATGTCTGTGATGTGAAGAATCGATATTGAAAGAATATATGAATATACGCCAGACTCTTTGAGATAGATTTCCCTTTGTTGACGAATTTCCGTCTTATGTTTAGGCCTATATATTTTTTAAGAGGGGTTCTGTGCAGGTGGAACAATGGACTGTTCTTACTGCACAATGAACCGTTAAACCACAAACATTACGTGATTTTAAAACTTTTAATAAGTTGCCAATTATGGGAAGAAAAATTATGAAACAATATTCTTCAACAAGCTAAACTCTTGATAAATACATTCCCAAGTTTCGAAGAATTTCCGTTTATATTTTGATATTTTTAAGACATGTGAGGGTGTGACAACGACGTTGCACCGGTCTGCATGCTTCTCCAATCCCCTTATGATTTTAACAACTGAACATTACCCCACTTAAATATTGAAATACTGGCGGAAAGACAGAATCTAAAGACCTTGTTCATGGTACACGATGAGCCCCTAACGTTTGAGAACCAAAGCATCCACCATCCATTCATGACCACTCTAAACAGCCATTAAATGCACATCGTACCTTCACCAATAGTCGCCATTTTTCAAAACAAAGTTGTATGGCAGAATTTCCAAGGAAGTCCTGAATATTCATCAATTTTTCAGGTCAAAGTGTACATAACAGTAATGTATTCTGAATGCTGCAATCTCATTGGCTGCTACCCAAATCGGTAGATGAGCTCCATTGGCCATGTACAAACTTCTGGCGGATTCACCAAGTCGGGTGTCGCGATCCATAAATAAATGACACTAGAGGGCGCGCGTTACAACACTCATAGATTACTGACTCGATTAGCACGAGAGCCGACTTGAACCAAGTCTAGTTCATGGTAGGCATATTTTGAGTTCAGCAATCGAAAAGAGAAACAGTGACTTGTGAGAAATATTTCAGACGGGTATTTTTCTCTGGAGGGTTGGCACTGGTGTGAGCTTTGTAATCCGTGAGCCTCATAATTATTATCATTTACTACTTCGTTTTATTTACAAAATCAAGAATTGTTGTTCATAGGAGATTAAAGCGCCCTCTGTCATGTGTCCTGCGAAAGGAGAATCCTTTAGCGGTTTCCGTTGTTTATAATTGCTGTTCTGGTAAACGAAACAACACCCTCTGCGTGGACGTCGTAACAGGATGGCGATGACAACAACCAGTTCAAGAAGTCAATTGTTTTAAGTTCTAACTCTTGGTAGAGTTTGAGTTTATTATTACGTTGCTACAACGTGTTCGAGTGATGGCATGCAAGGGCGCACGGCAGCCAGCCACATCAACCCATTAAAGAACACGGAGAAAAGCCAGAGATCGGAAGTGTTTGATTTGTCCGGAGGAGGAAAACCGGAGGGCCCGGAGAAAAACCCTCGTGGCAAAGGTGACAACTAACGCACAACTCTAACCACATATGCACTGCAAACAAACATTGATTGCATTTTGACCAATATTTTGACCAATGTTAGGTCAAATATGAACTCCCTAAACTGTTCGTCAAAATTGTACCCAAAAAAGTTGGGTAATGTTTAAAAATGTATAGGTCTAATGATATTGTTGAAATGTATGGCAAAATCTTAATAAACTTTGTCGGTTACTTTTATTTTATTTTTTATTGTTGGGTGGAAATGGTTAATGTAGCAGTTAGGCAGTTATACTTGACCAAGTGTTTGGGATTTTTATGAGCAATTATTGTTGGTCACTCTTGATTTTAATTGTGTTATTCTTCTTTCTTTCTATCATTCCTTTAGGTTCCTTTCCCCTTTTTCCATTTGTTTTCTTCCAAAAGATAGTAGGGAACGATCCATTGCCCCCCCCCCCCCGTAGCGCCGCCACTGAATTTAGTAGTCAGTGTTTTCGGGATCATTCACAGGTAGGCCGAAAACCAAATCGATGCGGCAAACGGGCACTCGCTTCCAAATTTAACCGTTAACTCAGAGGCCTACGCCATTGGTTGAAAAGATGCACGATGTACGACAAATGCATATAAGTGTTCATTAAATGGTTAATTATTCTCACCATTTAGTGAATTACATACTACATAATGCCGTGCTATTTTTATTTTTTTAAGTCCCAACACATTGTAAAGTTTTCCTCACTGTTACATCAATTTTTTTACCCCAACATTGGTAAACAATATTACAATAAATGAAAAAAAAAAAAAAAAACATTAGGAAGTTGCCCAACAGTTTATCACTTGTATTATACCTAAATATTTACCCAACTTTATAGGTTACAATTTAGTCCAACAGTGAGTTCATATTCGACCTGACGTTGTTTAAAAGGTCAAATTGTCAATATAATTGTAACCATTATTTGTTGCAGTGTAAGCATTTGTGTCCACTGAGCCACTTTTTTGTCTTTAAGCAGCTCTATTAAATTGGGCCTAGTTACATACGTAATTGCACTAAGATTTCTTTAGAGAATAATTCAATTGTCATGTGAAAATTTGCAATGCAATTCAACACGAACGCAAAAGCCGCCGGCATTAATGTTGTTTTTCAATCATTGACACATTTTTAAAAATCAAGTGTAAAAATAAGAGTTTGTTTTTTGCAGTGGGCCTTTCTTGAAAACTATTTTCATTGTTTTTTACTTTTTATGTCAATAAAGGAACACGAAGTGTCATATCGATCATCGAATTATCGATCATCGAACTCCCCTCCCCCACAAACAAACGAAAAAAAATATGGCTCTGTTGGGGTTTATGACACAAGATTTGATGGTCATGCTTGAATATAATCAGGTTTAGTTTAAATGATTATATCAACAAAAGCAACTACATTAATTGTAAAATATGCCTTGTTTTAAATCGCAGTTAGATCTGTCTACATCCTTTTGGTCTCTTCTAAATTAAGCAACTAAAACTTTGTCCATTTTGAGATTATATGTTCATGTGGAGTGTGTGATGACTGCAACCCTGAAGCAATGATTTATTCACAGTTTTTATCCAAAAGCAATTGTTGGAAATTCAAGCTTTAGTCTTTCTGCCAACACAACATCAACAAAACAGTCTCAACAATCACATATTTTAATAGTTGAATTCAAATAAATCCAAACAAAGAAATGTGTTTACTTTTTAATAATACGTTGGTTTATTGTCTCACAACGTATGCATTAAACAACAGTTAAACAGGTATGCCCAAGTAATGACCGTGTAAGTATTAACGCCTTTTCAAACAATTGGGAAACTTTTCGTTCCAATGTACGATGCTTTTTTGTGTAACGAGAAAAAAAAATACATGCAAAATCGCACCTAAACTTGTGAAACGTTTAATGTAAAGTGCATTGCCAAAGAACATAAATAACACGACTGGGATTCAAACCCAAACTTAGATGATTAAAACTTAAGTCTGTCATGCCTTAGTTTTCATCCTTCTGAAATTGATTCTGGATGAGTGAATGTTGGTTAATATTAATTTAAAAAGTGATTTTTGTTTCTTTTTGTTTTACATTAATCTAAGGTTACATACATTACAGTAAGATTATTACAATTACGTAAATTAAAAGAGATAATCCTTCGTCAAAAAGTATTTTCTTAAATACTCTGTTGAATTTTCTGATCATTGTTTTTGTCATTCAGACCTGTGACATGTTTGTATTTCCAGTTCATAAATTTTACTTCCGCTTCTTCAAATTTAAAACGCACATAGATTATTCCAGAAAAAAATGTTTGCTGTTCTACTGATCATTTCAATTATTTCTTCAGAACTTGTTTTTCTACACAAAACTTAGTTTGCTATTAATAACAAAAACGTAAAATTAGACAATAATAATATTGTCAAAATCAGACTTTCGAAACGTCGTCACTCTTACATACCTTCAAGCCGGTCCGTTTTATTACTAATTTCTACTTAATAATTGTGTATTAATGATTTTGAATTAAAGCAAAATCTGTTGACCGTTCATGTATAGGAAGCAGTGTAGAAATCGTTTTAACGAAAATCCGATTTTCACATTCTCTTCTCAATATTTCATAACACTTGCCAAAATGTTAAACAATTTCATTTTTTTTGTTTTCACTAATCTTAGGTGTAATACATAACAATAATTTTAAGACAACAAAGTAAGTAAAACAATAGAACAATCTTCTTTAAAAGTCCTTTCTTAAACACTCCGTTGAAATTTCTGATCAATGTTTGTTTGTCATTCAGACCTGTGACGATAACAAATGTTTGAATTTCCAGTTCACACATTTGACTTCCGCTTTTTCAAATTTAAAACGCATCTTGATTATTTTAGAAGAAGAATGTTGCTGTTCTGCTGATCATTGCCATTTTTTTTTCAGAACCGTTTATTCTAAACACAACTTATAATAATAACAACATTGAGTTATTATAGAGCGCTTTCTCACACCCGATGGGCGTATCAAAGCGCTCGGTATTTTTTTCCTGCAAGGAATGCGGAGCTACTTAGTTGGATAGCGGTATCAAACGTGAGATCGGAAAATGATCGTCAAATGATCATCAAAATCAGATGTCGAAACGTCGACACCCTAAAATACATTCACGTCGGTCCTTCTTAGAACTAATTTCCACATAATAATGTGTAGTAATAATATTAGTATTCCTCCTCGGTATAATGTAAATCACTAGTTATTATAATACTATTTAAACAATAAAGTAAATTACAAGAACAAATCCCTTTTCAAAAAGTCGTTTCTTAAACACTCTGATCTTTCTGATAATTGTTTTTGTCATTTAGACCAGTGACAATAACAAATGATTGAATTTCCGGTTCCAAAATCTGACTTCCGCCGAGTCAAATTGAAAACACACATTGATTTTTCCAGAAATTGAACTTGGCTTAGCTTCCAATGATTTCAATCAATTCTTCGTAAACATCAAGCAACCTACATTTGGCACTCGGTATCAACCGTTTGATTAGACAATGAACATCAAACTACAGTCGAAACGTCAAGACTTCAACATACATTCACGCCGGTCCTTTATAAAACTAACGTTCACATAATAAGTGTGTATTAACGATTTTTGTTCAAATTTCCTTGTCAAAACCGCACATTGATTATTCTATAATAATATATTCGTTGCAATAATTTTTTTTCAGAGCCAATTGTTTACACACACAACTTAGTTGTAAATCAGTATCGACCGTGTGATTAAACAATGTTTGGGAAGAAAACCCCAAAACTTTCGAAACGTCAAGACTCTAACAAACTTTCACGCCGGTCCTTATTAGAACCAATATCTATATAAATGTATAATTATTAATGTGTTTGGAACATGGACCATATTTTGGACCGTTCTTAAAATGAAGCAGTGTCGAAATAAGGGAAAGTATACTTTTGGTAATCACTCTTAAAATTAATAGCAATAACAACCTACAAGGTTAGAAGTATAGCATTTTTAAAGCATTTTAAGAAAATTTCAGAATCTGAGAAACGTTACTGTCTGATACGTTTCTCAGATTTTGTATTCCAATTACGGATTATTTTTCCTGCGTGGACATAACCGCTCCGGATTTTCGGCGATATCTTAAAAACGCGACCACTCTTTGAAATGAAATTTCACAGGTTAGTTGTATTGTATATCTACATTTATATATAGGATTAAAACAATCGAAAGGTACCAACAACCAAAGTTATACATTCCCGACTTTCACATTCTCATCTCAGTATGTCATAATAATTAACATGATGTTTAAAAATGTCAATTGTTTTATTAAATAATCTAAGGTTTACATAAATACCAATGATTAAGACAATTAAGTAAATTCCAAGATAAAATCCTTCTTCACAAAATCCATACTTAAACACTCTATTGAACTTTCTGATCGTTGTTTTTGTCATTCAGACCAGTGACAATAACAATTACTTGAACTTCCAGTTCACACATTTGACTTCCGCTTCGTTAATTTAAAAACGCACATTGATCATTATAAAAATAAAAATGAACAATACTGTTCCACTAATCATGACAATCAGTTCTTCTTAACTACTTGTTATTTTATTTGCTCATACAACTAAGTTGGTTATCGGTGTCAACCGTGTTATAAGACAATGATCGTCAACATCAGATTGTCAGAATTTTTGCCTCGTTTGTTTTTCAGATTTTCTTTGTTAGTTAGAATGTTCAATTGATTAAAAAGCCTACCCTTGCTGTTTTGTTAAACTCTGTGTTCATATTGAGATTCTCGGTTGATATCATCAACTCATATGACTTGTATTTTCATGGGCAATTCTTACATCAGTGGACAAAACGTTTCCACTTAAACAATACAATCAATTGGTAAGGGTTTGAGTTTATACAATCATAGTTATTGTGATTATCCAATTCATCATTGTCCTGTTCCGTGGTACTGAATGGATGGCCGTTTAAATAATAGTTTATCCATTCTGATTGGTCGAGAGGAGACTACGTGGCCTTTTTGAAATGCGCAAAATGAACACGGTGATAAGACAAAAAGACTTCAATACTTTATTTCCACTCAATCAATCAATCAATAATAATACATGGATAAATATACAATACAGGGTGATTCAGTGGTGGGGGTCTCCAAAAAGCAGAGCTTGTCGAGTAGAGACCCCCATGACGTGTGTAGTTTAAAGGTATTGATCGCAAATAGAATTATAGCTTAGTATGATTACACACTAATTGAACATAAATAAGTTACACAAACAACAAGGACTAGGACAATAAGACAATGACGTAGGCCTACTGCACAGCAGTAAAGTGTTGTTCACGAAGATCAACCGGCAGAGGGATTAAAATAATATAGCAAATAGTAGAAATTATTTGAGTTCAAAATTAAATCAAGTCAGCTAAAGTATCATATTTTCCCCGTAACATACTCTTCAATTTTTGCTTAAATAAGTAACGACTGCTAACGCATTTAATGTCGTTTTTTTAAAGAATTCCAAAACTTAGGACCTTGATAACGAATCCCCCTTTGGGCAAAAGAAGTACGTATATGAGGGATATGAATGTCACTGGTTTGTCTAGTATAATGTTGATGAACAAAGGCATTTGAAATGAACATAGATTGAAAATAATTAGGTAATTCGTGTTTAAAGAACTGATACATAAAAACTCCCAATTGAAGTAGATAAATATCATTGACTTTAAGAGTCTTATATCTGATGAATAATGGATTTGAGTGAGCTCTAAAATCTGCATGATCAATAATTCTCAATGCCCGTTTTTTGTAAAAGAAAAATTTTATTTGCAACATGAGTATTACCCCAGGCAAGTATACCATAGGTAATATGGGATAAAATTAAAGTATTATAAATTTTCAGTAAAATCTCAGAAGGAAAAACATATTTCAGTTTATTGATAATGCCTATGTTTCTAGATATTAGTTTACAAAGGTAATTGATATGTCGACTCCAAGCTAGTTTAGCATCAATAAACAGGCCTAGAAATTTAATACAGTCAGTTTGAATAACTGGTGAATTGTCAAACAAAATATCCCGGGATAGACATGAAACTGTGTTGCTAAAAAAAAACAATAATAAAAAAACATAAAACTTGTCTTACCAATATTAATAGATAATTTATTGGCTGTAATCCAGTTTGAAACGTGAATAAGTTCCCGGTTTACTGTATTAATGAGATTATCAACATTTTTATGAGAATAAAACAAGTTTGAATCATCTGCAAACAGTATAAATGAAAGAATCTCAGAAGATTTGTCAAAATCATTCATATAAATAGAAAACAATAGAGGACCAAGCAAGGAACCTTGTGGAACTCCACACGATAATTCTTTGGAGATGGACTTAATGTCATTAACACAAACAAACTGTTTTCGATTTGTAAGATAGTTCCTGAACCACTCCAAGGCAGTACCTCTGATTCCATAAAAATAGAGTTTTGATAAGAGAATTTCGTGATCAACGGTATCAAATGCCTTGGAGAGGTCCAGGAAAACCCCCAGGGTATGGCACGACTGTTCACGTCCTAATATAATTTTGTCAATTAATTGCAGGATAGCATGCGAGGTTGAATGATTTTCTCGGAACCCGTATTGTACATCAGATAAAATATTGTTCTTATTTAAAAACTCAGATGTGCGAAGGTAAATAATACGTTCAAGAATTTTCGAAAAAGAAGTTAAAATAGAAATGGGTCTATAATTACTTACAAGATGGGGGTCACCTTTCTTAAAAATAGGAACTACTCTGGCTATTTTCATAGAATCTGGAACTATGCCAGTAGTAAGTGACTGGTTCATAATATAAGTAAGTGGCCTAGAAATGTATGAAATGATGTCTTTAATAAAAATGCTGTTGAACGAATCATGACCGGCGCTTTTTTTATTAGATAAGCTCAACACGATGGTAATAAGTTCTTGTTCTGTTGCAGGAGCAAAAAATATAGAACAAGGGTTAGGATCGAGAAGATAATTTTGATAATGGGTGGGACTATTAGTAATATGAGAAGCGAGTTTGGGTCCAATGTTGACAAAATAATTATTAAAGTGCTCTGATATTAAATCGGAATCATGAATACTGGAGTTGTTAACATTAACACTAATGGTTTTTCGAGGTGTATTATTTTTGAGGACAGAGTTTATAATTTTCCATGTGTTTTTAATGTTATACTTCTCTTTTTCAAATTGGTGGGTATAATAATTTGTTTTTGCAGAACGTAAAACGGTGGTGAGTACATTTCTAAAACGAATATATTTCTGTCGGTTAGGGTCACTGGGAAAACGGATACATTTATGATAAAGTTTGTTTTTATGATTAATGGATTTTAATAGAGCTTGAGTTGTCCATGGGGATCTAGGTTGAGACTTTATATTTGAGTGTTTAGCTCTAACCAAGGGAATATTTTTGTCGTACAAATTATTAAAAGTATTCATAAAAATATTAAATGATGTATCAGGATTGTCGGTGCTAAAAATTGCAGACCAGTCCGTGGATTCCAAATCAGATTTTAAAAGGCTTACATTTTCAGGGGAGGTTTTGCGAAAATAATTAACTTCAGGTTGGATGGAGTGAACATTCGTAGTAAAAGGAATTTTTGTAAAAATGGGAAAATGATCAGAAATATCGGTAATTAAAATGCCTGAGCTAAGAGGAGGGGGATATTACAAAAAATGTTATCAATAAGGGTTGCAGAGGTAGACGTGATTCTCGTAGGTTTATTAATTAAAGGGATAAAAGAATGGCTAAACATTGAATCCATAAATTCTTGTGTTTGACTATGATGATCACAACTCAAAAGATTTATGTTAAAATCTCCCGAGATAAGACACGGTTTGTTACCATCAGAAAGTAAGGTTTGAATTTCCTGGAGTGAAACAAAAAAATCATCAAATTAGGCAGAGGGCGGTTTATAAACAACTCCAGCAATAATATTCTTATTCTTATGATTTTCAATTTCAATAAAAATTGACTCAAACGAATCAGTTAACCGGGATAAATCGGGCCTAATAATGTATTGAAGATCAGAAGCTATGTACAAGGCAACACCACCCCCACTCTATTGACTCGACTGTTGGCCTCGAGATGGTAACCCGGAATAGTGAAAATATTAAAGGGTGAACCAGAATTCTTGAGCCATGTTTCTGAGAGGCCAAGGACGGAGAATGAAGAGTGGAGAGTTTGTAAATAATCAATTAATTGATCAAAGTGTTTGGAAAGACTTCTTATATTCATATGGAAAAAAGAAAGCTGGGAAGGATCGTTAAGATTAAATGAGGCTTGAAAGTTAGTTTCATTAAAATAATCACAAGAATTTTGATTATTGTTCAAATTGTTAGGATCAGTTACGAGGTCAATAGATTCAACATTTTCAGCTCCCAGGGAAGTCATTTAATTCAGTTGAAACTGGGGTTACAAAGTATCCAATGCCGGTTGGCTCCATCAAATATATTGAACAAAATATAATATGAAGAATGCCTATCAACATAACACGAACAAGACAGGACACGAGGACAACAACTAGATACAAAATTACTAGAAAGATTAAGCAAAATAGCATAACGGTACTTAAGTACAAGTTGAATTAAGTACTCAATTAAGCGTGTCTGAGGTAGCAATATAATAAAGATTATTCCAATGTTTGAATGGTTAGGTTTAGCTCACCAAACAAAACAAGAAACTGAGTCATTTCCTGAGTTTTTGGAGGTCTTCCTTGGAGCCCACGATTACCCGGTTGCCGTCTTTTCGTAGGATCTCAATCATACCATCTTGAGTCCACACCTTGTTAGTTGAGGGGTGACGCTTCGCTTCATTCAGCCAGCCTTGGCGTTCTCGGGTGAGGCTTTCGTTGATGTAGATGTTGGAACCTTTAAATTTGGCTCGAAGACGGTAAAAGGAGGCTCGGGAGTTGTAATCAACAAACTTGATAATTATTGGTCTCGACCTTGACTTGCCCGATGCATCTTGGCGAGACCCGATGCGATGAGATCGACCAATTGCTTCAGGGCGTAGCTCGATGCTGAGGTGTTGCTTTGCCATTTCAATGATAGATTTGTCCGTGTTCTGTTGTTGGGGAACTTCAGGTATGCCGTGGACAATGAGGCAATTACGTCGAGAGTATTGTTCTTGATCAGAAAGCCGTTCAGTAAGATGGCGGACGTCCTTTTCCAAGCTGGCAATCTTCACATCCCTGCTCTCCAACTCCAACTCCATAGCCTTATGTATGTCTTGAGATATAGTGTCTGCAATGGCATCGGATAATGCAGGTATTAGGACATCCAGAAGGGCCTTGGACCTCAGAGCCTCGGAGATAGCAGCAGTCAGGGCAACGGGGTCGATTGCAGGGGCATCACCTGGGCTGGTTGTTGCCGTGTTCGGTGTTCGTCGTTTTGGAGGCATTTTGACAAAAAAGCTCGAAATAATTCACGAGAAGGTGCACCGATGTTAAATGAATGGTTTTCTACAGGCAAGTTTCCCCCCAAAAAGGAAAAGCCTTGGCAGTACAGACCTCAACTTTTCAAGAGAACGAGTAGGCCTTTTGGAAATGCCGTTGGAAATGCTGTCGGGAGCTACCTCAGAAACACGTCCGTTCGCTTCAATTCATCCCCAACAAGTGACGTGGGGGTAAAGCTTTGCGCTAATTAACGTTTTGCAGATTGTTCAACATTTCCCCCTGCAAAGAGGCAAACAAGGGTGAATGGTTCGACAATAAAGGTTGAATGGTTCGACACATCCCTATTCAACGTGATGTAATTTGCCCCCATTTGCCCACCCCACATGAAAATGTATAGGTACGGCGCTGCAAAGAACCATACTGTTAGTTATGCCTTTGTTGTCTTGACTTAACCTTTGTGTTCGAATTCAGCATCTGAGTTGAGACCAAGTTCAGTTTGACTTTGATTTTCAAGGTTAATTTATTGTGTGAACAAATCCTTCCAAGTTTTAATGTTAAAACTTGAGTTTATAATACTTGCCGTACTTTCATGCTGCATTTATTGAGGGAGTAAAAATAACCTTTCCAGCCTTCCCATTGTATTCCCTGTCCACGCGACACACCTGCATGTTGGTAGTATTCACCATTCAGATTAGAATAATGGCAAGTATTATACCACCATGCACCGTTATAGAACTCAGCACAATTAAGTGACGCTGCATCATTGTCCTGGTCCTTGGTAGTGAATGGATGCCCATTATGGTGTGCCAATGAATCACCTGCTGTAGCATCATATGAACCAACATGGAGAGTGTATTTGTCACCGGTAACATTAAACTCACCATAAGAAGCCCAGCTTGTGTTGGACTGCCAATCTTCCATATATACTCTGAGCTGCCATTGTCCTGATCCAGTAAGGTCACGCAGGATATCATTCCCCAACCAGAATTCAGTCTGTTTATCACCAAACCCAGATTGATATTCAGCCCAGTTACGGTAAAAGTCAACAGAGCCATATTGTCTTCTTTGGAACACGACCCAGCCTCCTCCATCTGTCTCCTATCACAGTAAACCTGTAACCCATCAGTCAGACTTGTAGGAAATATGGTGTATATGCCACTGTCACGGTAACCAGCTTGGTACATCATCAGACAACATTCTCATCATAGTAGGCACTTCCTTGCAGCTTAACAAAGTCATCTGGGCTGTGAACTCTGGTGGCATTATTCAACACACAAATACGTTTTATGATGTTATAGTTGACAGATCCACAGTGTGGGTCCATAGAGCAATCTCGTCCACAAATCACAGGAGAAGATACAGTCTTCCAGTGAAACACATGATTCAGTAAGGCTCGGTTTTCAGCCAAGTAGAACGTTTCGATGAACCGTTGTTGGTTTGCACTCTGGCAGGTTTGTACCATCAAAATAAGAAACAACATTGTGGCGATAACTTCCATGTTAAACGCTCTTGGATTATTATTTCTAAAATGTATCAGAGAAAACAAGTTGCATTTGTAATGTTTTTCTGATCTTTCAGTAGACAATTTATCCTGACACTGACAGTCTTTGACGAGAGTGAACTGATCAAATGAACAAAATCTTTGGTCGCAGATAGTTTTAATGCAGTAAGCCCCACCCATTGACGTCACCGTTTCCACAGCAATGAGATCGAAACGAACAATGAGCAATGAGACCAAACCGTATTACACGTTTGCATCCATCTCTGATAGCTTTTGATTTGCTTTATTGTTCTCGGTGTATCTAGCCAAACTCCATCTCCGTGTACTATACTTAGGGTTTGACTTAAGTTTTGCTTTTAATCAACTTGTTCACAAACAGGATACGGATTGACCTTCCAGTTGAAATGGTAGTGTGGACCTGACAATCAATACTTACACAGTTATTCTTTACATGTCTTTGTTATTTAAGGGCCTTTCACAAGATTTTATGTTTACTGGCAGCCCTGATGGAAAGGATCCTTGCATGTTTTGGCCAAGCAGGTAGCAGACTTATGAAAATTAGATTCTGTCCCGTCTAATCACACATGAATCATAATCTCCTCACCATCCGTGATTGCACGTGTACATGGCAATAATGTGCATATGTCTTGCCCCGAGAACTTTAATAGGCCTCTCACTTTTTTAGATAGCGCCCTCAAGTGATCATTATTTTATTCACATCTATCATTTTCCCGTTATAAAGTCTTCGTCTAATTCAGCAGTTTTGAGCCCCAATATCCTTGTTTTTTCCCTTGGATCAAGCACAATCTGTAAGTTTTTTCATTCTGTCTTATTATAAATCATTCCTTGTCAAGCTCACTCGATTTATTTGGGTTTTCAGGCTAGTTTAGTTTCCCTAAAACTGTTGTTGCCAAAATCGGCTACCTGTGCGTTTTACATGTACTTTTTTTACCATGTGTGCATTGCGAAGGCACTACACAATCAACGTTTGTCCGAAAACTGGGCAAATCTTATGTTTCGTATTTCAGCATGGATTTAGGGTCTTTTATGTTACTTTACTGATTCTATGCCAGCCTACTTATATTCTAGGCTTCCTTCACGTTATGCTTTATAACTAAATGTATGTTTTATTCTTGTTTATTACAGTCCCTTACAGAAATGTCCCATGGGAATCCCATGGGAAATTTTCCCATGGGATTCCCATGGTGAATTGGGCATGGTGAACCCATGGTGATATCCCATGGGAATACCCATGGGGTATCCCATGAAGGATCCCATGGAGTCCCATGAAGGATCCCATGGGGTCCCATGAAGGATCCCATGGGGTCCCATGAAGGATCCCATGGGGTCCCATGAAGGATCCCATGGGGTCCCATGAAGGATCCCATGGGATCCCATGGAGGATCCCATGGGGTCCCATGAAGGATCCCATTGAGTCCCATGAAGGATCACATGGGGTCCCATGAAGGATCCCATGGGGTCCCATGAATGATCCCATGGGATCCCATGGAGGATCCCATGGGGTCCCATGAAGGATCCCATGGAGTCCCATGAAGGATCCCATGGGGTCCCATGAAGGATCCCATGGTGTCTCATGAAGGATCCCATGGGGTCCCATGGAGGATCCCATGGGATCCCATGGAGGATCCCATGGTGTCCCATGAAGGATCCCATGGGGTCCCATTTGGGGATCCCGTAGGGTCCCATGAAGGATCCCATGGGGTCCCATGAAGGATCCCATGGGGTCCCATGAAGGATCCCATGGGGTCCCATGAAGGATCCCATGGTGTCCCATGGAGGATCCCATGGGGTCCCATGGAGGATCCCATGGTGTCCCATGAAGGATCCCATGGGGTCCCATGGAGGATCCCATGGGGTCCCATGAAGGATCCCATGGGGTCCCATGGAGGATCCCATGGGGTCCCATGGAGGATCCCATGGGGTCCCATGAAGGATCCCATGGGGTCCCATGAAGGATCCCATGGGGTCCCATGGAGGATCCCATGGTGTCCCATAGACGATCCCATGGGGTCCCATGGAGGATCCCATGGGATCCCATTGAGGATCCCATGGGGTCCCATGGAGGATCCCATGGGGTCCCATAGAGGATCCCATGGGGTCCCATGAAGGATCCCATGGGGTCCCATGGAGGATCCCATGGGGTCCCATGAAGGATCCCATGGGACCCCATGCAGGATTCCATGGAGGATCCCATGGGATCCCATGCAGGAATTTAGTGTTTTGACTGATTTGACATAGTTTTACTACATGTATGGAAAATAATTTTGTAGTAACACTATGAAAAAAGTATGTTAAAAAACTGCGTTTTCAATCTCATTTTACTATAATATAAGGGCAATTGTACTGCAGTTTTATTTACGTTTTAAACTTAGGAAAAACTGGTTTTATTATAATGGTGATTGAAGAGGACAGTAAGTTGTGGAAGTTGCAACACCACAGGATTAATCTCTTTTTGGAATGTTTATCCAAGGCAAGTAGCCCGAACCCAATGCTGGTCTTGTGAGAAATGCCACCATGCTCCATTGCTAGGCTTCTGTTGATGGTGATGATGATTTAGTCACACTCCTCAGAGAGAGAAGCACACAGAACTGTAAAGGAAGAAATAAGAAAAATATTTGTAAGAAAAATTAAAAGATTTGCCAAAACTATATGGTTTGCACAACTCTGTGGTCTGCGATGATACAGACATGGCAGCATCAGTGCCATGCCCGAACCATGTGACCATGAAGTTATTGAATATAATTAAATTTAAAGACCCAGTTACAACTATGGCAGTCAAAAATTATAAATTTTGACCTAATCAGTTAAAGGGTTTTAGACAACTAGATTACAACTGATTTGAATTGGATACGAGTTAACCTGGGTACGATTTGAATTGGGTACAAGTTAGACCCAGCTACTGACATGACTGATGCACCGCCACTACGCAGTACGCAGGGCACCCGTTTAATTACGAGAGCGTTCCTAGACGTGTATTGCGATGGATGGGGTTTCACCGATCGTTGACTTAAAATTTATCAATTCGTGAGTACAACGATGCCTGATTTTGCATCTTTGATATATCGGGAAGCCAGTCGGCGGTTTGTAAAGCTATTTTGTTGGGTCTTTTTGTCATTTGGTTGGGACATTTTTTGTGGCTGGATGTTTAAAATAATTGTAGTAAGTTGAAGTTTTCCATCGTACCGTATCTAAAAGTTTTTTTGCTGGGGAACATTTTGAAAAACAGTCTGACACTATACAACCCCCCCCCCCCCCACACACACACACACACATTACATACACCAATCTGACATACTTGTTGTAGTTGTACATGAACATTGTTACAAGAAAACTATACTTAAAATCACGTTTTAAACAAAAGACTTACCAAATCATGCTATTTTATTTCTGATCACACAACACGAGGCAAGCACAAAAACGTGCCAACGATGACGATCTGATGCTGATCACCGATGATTCTTTCTTGTTCTTGAGTTTCACTGTAAAATTCACATCTGATCAGCATTTCAGTTTCACACTATCAGCTTTTTAAATTAAATTGCCCTCAAAAACCTCCTAGTCCTACTTAAAATGGGAAGCTTTAATAATTTACACTAACAATACATTAACGAGTCAGACGGCAAACGTCGGTTGTAAAAGTGAGTGTTCAGTTTCATTTCAAACTGATGACTCATTGTGGAAGAGAAGGGGCTCTAACCACATAGGTGTGCAATTTACTTACGCGAAGTCAGGGTGCTGATCTTAATCAATCAAAGGTAGCATAGCGCCACCAAGCGGCAGGGCTATGCTATCTTTGTGTTAAACTTGTGCAGTCCTTTTACTGCTTTGAATATGCAGTGACTGCATACTACCATGGCATAAGTACATATCCATGTGTCCAACAATTTTTCAGATTATTTTATCTTTTACACATACTTGTATGTATACCTCCTCAGTCTTAATGACAAGTTACTTTGTATAGTAAAACTAAAACTCGGGATCCCCATGAGAACACCAATGACTCAATGGGACAAATCAGCACCCCCAAGGTGCTCCCATGGTGTTCCCATGGGTTCCCCATGGGAACACCAATGACTCAATGGGAACAAATCAGAACCCATGGTGTTCCCATGGTGTTCCCTTTGGAACACCAATGACTCAATGGGAACAAGTCAGAACCCATGGGGTTCCCGTGGGATTCCCATGGGAACATCAATGATTCAATGTGAACAAATTAGAACCCATGGTGTTCCCATGGTGTCCCCATGGTATTCCCATGGGAACACCAATGACTCAATGGGAACAAATCTGATTCCCATGGGATTCCCATGAGATCCCATGAGATCCCATGGGAATCCCATGGGAATCCCATGGGACATTTTTGCACACTGGTTCCAATAAAGAAACAAATGACAGTCTGACAATGGAATAGTGTTTAGCCTCTGACTAATTTCGTCACGTACTCGACTTAGTGAGGTCAGAAGAGTGAAAAGATTAGCTTCTCAACAAGAGCGTCTTCATTAACTGGTGGTTCCCTGCAACACTATGTCATCTCCTCCAAGAGTTTCTCAGAACTGGGAGATACTTTTAGAATACAAACCCGGATCATCCTCATCTTCACGGTGTTCAACCAAGTCACACATCAGCTTGGCTGCAGTAGAGGCGCGTGCTAAAGCAGAGACGGCACGCTCGAAAGCTGATTACACCAGGCGTCAAATCGAGATGACGGTGGAACGTGCACGCATTGACGCTATGCTGTTCGCCATGCAGGAAGAAGGTGAAGCTGAATCTGCATTGGCTGCTGCCAAAACACTGGAGGCAGCTGTAAATGCCAAAGAAACTGAGGATAGAGCAAGCATCACCAATCATCTTGCCCTATCAGTCCAACCCGAGCAACGTACGGAAGATCGCCCATTTTGATCATCATGATAACCACACCGATTACCAGCCTGCTAAGATTAGTCCTAAAGAGAGCCCCGATGAACACTCGCACCCACAAAGCACTGCTGTTGAAGCTCGAGCTCTCTCACCTCCTCATCCCCCCTTGGATCCGCCCAACTTATATACACCGCCCCACAAGCTGGTGCGCCAAATCCCTTTCTACACACTGCACAATACACTGACCTATCAGTCGGACAATATCATGACGACGGGAGGTCAAACCCGTTTTTGCAAAGCCATTCAGATGTCTTTGACCTCACAGCCCACCTCGCTCGTCGAGACCTTCTCACAGCCGGACTCAAGGTTTTTGATAATCGGCCAGAGAACTACTTGTCATGTAGAGCCAGTTACCGCAATTAAGTAAGATTTGAAACTTTGCATGGTGGGAATACGATATGGAAAGGTTTGCGGTGACACCATGTACATGTAATAATCTCTCTATGTGAGTTGGGGGTGGTTCTGAAAAGAACCGTTGGTTTCAACTCTCTTGCTACAATTTCTACAAGAAAAGTGGTTAACTCAGGGCTCGATGTACAAGAAAACGCATCATGTTCCTTCCCCCCTCCATTCACCTTCTTCGCTGACTTTGTGTACTCACAGGCCGACATGAGGACTGATCCAAGCTTTGCTTTCCATTCGTCCAGCACGGCGACATCCACAAGCCATAAGCCCACACCAAGTCCGTTCATATCAAAACCCTCAATCGCTGTGCACAAGACTGAGGTGGAGAAAAATTCGACCTTTGCCCCCAATGAACTGATCGACCCAGACAAGCAGTGCCCCATTCACAAGAGACCCCACTCCTTGAGAAAGTGCCGTGGCTTCAGAGGAAAACCATTGGGGGAAAGAAATGCCTTTCTCAAAGAGCATGCTATTTGTTACAGGTGCTGTGCTTCTACTTCTCACATGGCAAATGACTGCAACGTTCAAATTCGCTGAACCGAGTGTGACAGCGATCGTCATGTATCCTCCCTTCATAATGGCCTGCCACCTTGGAAAAGAACTGATTATTTGCCTGTGGAAAACCATGGCGGAGAGCAACCCAGTAAAGAGCCATCAGTAGCTTCCACAAGTTGCACAGACGTTTGTGGAGATGGTCTACCTGGAAAATCGTGTTCCAAGATATGTCTAGCCAGCGTGTATCCGCAGGGCCAACCTGACATGAAGGTGAAGGTGTATGTGATGTTAGATGATCAAAGCAACCGCTCGCCTGCCAGGTCTGCCTTCTTTGACACGTTCAACATTCTTGGAGACACCTCTCCCTACGAACTCCGCACATGTTCTGGCACAACAAGCGCTCATGGAAGGAGAGCTAACGGCTTTATAATACAATCAGCAGATGAAGAAGTCCAGCTGGCCTTGCCACCACTCCTTGAGTGTGACTCTATCCCAAACAATCGATGTGAAATTCCAACTCCTGAAGTCATCATCCTCACCTAAAGGCCATCGCTCACATGATCCCTCCGCTTGATCAAACAGCGCAGACTCTTCTTCTACTTGGCAGAGATGTAATTCGGGTCCACAAGGTTCGCAGTCAGAGCAATGGACCCCACACTGCCCCCTATGCCCAACAATTGGACTTGGGATGGGTCATAGTGGGAGATGTCTACCTCGGGGGAGCTCACAAACCAGCCGTCAATAGCTTCAAAACGAGCATCCTTGATAACGGCCGTCCAAGCTACTTAACACCCTGTGAGAGCAAATTCCATGTGAAGGAAATGTTCTTCAACGACTCCCAGACATGAGAAACAACAGCTAGATAGTGTCTTCCTTGAGTCTCCTGAAAATTACAAGTTGGCCCCGTCAGTTGAAGACGACACTTTCCTCTCCATCATGAATGAAGAATTTGTCAAAGACGACTCCAACAGTTGCGATCGTACTTGTTTTATGATACATTTAAGGATGTTTTAAAATCGGTAATATCGTCAAGAAATAAACTAAAAAACCTGCTGCTGGATCTAAGTTAGAGCACAGGCTTTGTTATGTATAGATTGTAATTCCAGAGATCGAACGTTAACAAAAGTTAACTTGTAAATGCTATGAGGATTTTCGGAAAGAAGTATACGAAAAAACTAGATATCAAGTGTTTGTAAGAACGAAAATAGAGGGGTTTCGGTTGGTAAAAAAAGTTAAAAAAAAAATCCAAATCATGATTTCATACAAAAAATCACATGTCATATCCATAAAAATATGCTAGGTTTGGTCGTAAACCATTTGAACTTGCTGTATGGACCGTAAGGAAAGGTCAAAGTGTGTTTTTGAATAGCATGTCAAAAGTGTAACAATTGTTGTTGATGACATGTGGCTCAGGTGATAGAATTTTTTTTTTTTATAACTTTCTCTTAGAACCGGAAGTGATGATGAAAGTGGTTCATGCCCTTAAATTAGTTTGACAAGTGCTATACAAGAAGGAACCAAGATTATGACTTTTTGACAAAATTGGTTCAGGAGATTTATTTTAAATTTGAAATTCCTGTTTAGACCAGAAGGAAAAGTCAGGAAAAGATAATGACTTTATGATAGGTGGCTTGGGATATATGATTTTAAATTAGACATTCATATATGGAACTGAAGAAAAGGTTAAATTCTGGTCATATTGTGATAACATGTCAAATGTGTCATAAGCTATACGATGGCGAAAAGATTATAACTCTATGGCAAACGGATAAGAATGATTTAAACCCTGCCACGAGACAGCCCTACTGTTGCTTACTGCATTCATTTGCATATTTATGCATAACTTTACTAATAAAAATTAAACAAAATCAGGCTTATATGTAATCCAACTTTAAGCCTTCGAGAAACTAACATGGCAATGGCAAGGCAGGTCGTCAATGACAATTACGAGGTCGTCGGCTCGCCAGAAATTTAACATGTCTATAAAACAGGTAATTCTGACGTAATGGTGACGTCATGTGTTCACATAACTAAGTTAAGTTATAAGATAACATATAATATGTAACTTGTACCGATCAGAAATTGTAAAGTATAATGTTATCTGATCAAAAAAGTGTACATACCCTACGGGAATAGGGCCGGTAAGAAAAATAATAAGAATAAAACAAATACAAATCTCTACAAAAACAAAGGCATTTCTGCTACCAGGCCAAAACCCCTTACAATAAAAATCTCGACGAAAACAAAGGTGGTTTCAGCGTATGGCCGAAACCCCCAATAATCCACTGTATGGTTTAGGAGTTAATGATTGTTTGTAAAAAATAACATTTGATTAAGAGTAATTCGACCGCTTATGACGTAAACATGACGTGTAAACTTCTAGGTACAATTAGAAGTTAAGTTCAATGTTCGTGAGAAGTTTCAAGTCTCTGTGAGCTTCGCAAGTAAAGGGATGTCAAAACGAGAGAGGATTTTAGATGAAATCAATTAAAGACAGACATATTGAGGGCGCTCCTTTCCTTTTTAAACCACAGTTATTCCCAAGCTCTTTTTAAATTACGTTCGGTTTTTGTTTTGGCAATTGGCCAAGCAGAGATGGCGTCGACCGGCAGTGACAAGGACCCATGGCTCATCATGTACTAACAAAAGACTTTGACAAATTACTTCCATTGGTGTTTCATCTATTTCATTTGTTTAATAGCTTACTTACAATTGTTTAACTTAGCTGCATTATAAGGTACCCGCTCGTAAAATGCTAGGTATTTGAATTGACTTGAAGACATGGACATAAAAAGATCGTTGTGTTGTTGTATACAGTTTTAGGTGCTATCTCTTTGAGTTTTTTTGAACAGTTTGGTGGCGCTATTTACCGAAAACTAAATATTGTTTCATTCTTCTTTTCTTGAAAGGGACAAACATAGACTCATGCGATAAAAAGAAAAAGAAAAACAAAGTGTACTTTATTAATGAAGTCATCAAAATTTGACATCAATTTGTGGATGAACACATCAACCAGACAATGGATTGATAAGGTACAATTTTGACACCAAGTCATTCACTCATAATTTGATGACATCACATACGAACAATACACATAATTTTTTTTTCAATTAATAAATTTCATATTTCGGTTTTAACCGGAAGTCCAGGTCAAATGAGGTCACATTCTGTGTATTGTTTCTTAAGTTGTTACATACTTTCCCAATGATGTATATATTGTAAAACTCGAATGTGTTGTTTAGAAGTCACGATTTTTTTACACATTAACTTTCATTTTCCGATTTGAACCGGAAGTCAAAATTAAATGAGGTTTACAGTGTGTAGCGTTTGTTAAGTCTTTTGAGCCCTTGGTGACATATAGATGAGAAAAATCCAATGTGTGGTTCAGGAGTTCTGATTTTCCAAATTCATCTTCCGGTTTGAACCGGAAGTTAAAGTCAATTGGGGTCACACTCTTTATAACGTTTCTTAAGATGTTACATACTTCCCCAATGATGATAAAATTGTAAAAATCGAATGTTCTGTTCAAAAGTTTTGATTTCCTTTAAATATTACATTTAAACTTCCGGTTTGAACCGGAATTCAATGTCAAACGGTGTCACACTTTGTGTAGCGCGTGTTAAATTCATTAAGACCTTTCAGATTACGTATAAATTGTAAATATCCAATGTGTGGTTCAGGAGGTATGACATGTTCAACTACTAAATTTTACAAATATTTGGGCTTGCAATATACAATGAAACACCGAGCGACGCCAAATGTATTCATACATGTAGCTGTAAAGTACATACACTTTTATTCAATTGGAGCTTTGAATTTTTCACTTTCCGGTTTGAACCGGAAGTCAAGGTCAAATTGGGTAATGGTTTATGAAGCCTTTGTGGAACTTTTTAAAATGTAGTTCATGTGGTATGATTTTTTTTACAGATTTTAAACTTTTATTTGATTTAATTCAATACCTGATGACGTCATAATGACATAATTAAGTCTGTTTTGCATTGATATTAAGGTTCAATTGTCTGATGAGTTTCAATGTTTAATTAAATTGCAATATTGAGTTATGCCCCGAAAAAAAAAAATTAAGGAAAAAAAAAAATGACCTTCCAGTACGACCGGAAGTAAAGGTCGTACGATTTTGGCGTTAACTTTTCAAATAATATTGCCCCTGTCTTAGCTTTCAAATTCAAGGATATACAGCAAAATAGCAAATGGTAATTCTTACAATTTAAAAAACTTGTAATTCGACACCTGATTACGTAATCATGGCGTCAGTAAGTTTGTGCCGTCTTCATATTGAGGTTCAATTGTCTGATGAGTTTCAATGTTCACTTGAACCTGCGACCTCCGGATGAAGGTGCCGACGCTCTACCAACTGAGCAATCTAGTCCCTAATGTTGGCGGTCTCCCTATTTGGTTAATATCTCTGCTCGGGCCTAAACTGCTATGATGACAACGTTGTAGTTCCTCGTACTGTATTTTTCCTGCTAATGTCTTAAATAAGGCTATAGGTTGCTGTTAAAATGATAATTTGTAGGCCTAAACAGGTTTAATAATACATTAGCATTTGTTAAGCTCTTAAACATGACTGCGAAAAATACTGAAATATTCTAGGGCCATTAATTGCTTCCATACGACAGTCGACTGCGTCCGATGCAAATTCTTTAATAATGGCAACAAGCTTTTTCATGCACTATTTCCCAACGTATCCTGCCTCATCAATGTATGCATATTTTAGGCTCTATAGAGCAAGCTACACTAGTGTACTTGTATGCATTGAACAGTCTAGATTAGACAGTAAATAACTGTGTGTGCGGGGACCTATAACCAAAGAGTACAATAGTGTCACCGGTTGGGTGAAGGTCCCTAGATGGAGAGCTTGTACAAAACCAATGGGAGATGTTGCCAAAAAGTGAATGTACAAACAAAAGAGGGACAATGGGAGGTCCCCAATTGCAGGTGTTTACACACTTGCGTGTGTGTGAAAAAACCTCCTAACAAAAAAACAATCACCATAATCTGTTTACCTCCCACATGGTCGCATGTCACCTCAGCTGGTTACACCCCAATATTCGGACACCCCTAATATTATCCAAAGCCTTACTCAAGCCCCAACCCTACTCCTTTACCCCTGCGTGTAAATAATGATGGGATATCGGAACAGAGTTGTCGGAACATAAGTTTAAAGTGTCTGCAGGGAAATGAAATATTCAAGAGCTATTCTCGCCGTATCAGCTGCAGGCCGTGCAGACAGTCTGCTTTAAATTTGTATACGAGTTGAATTATTCAAATGCGCAAGCCATGTGGCGTGAAGGTTGTCATGCACTACCGCTATTTCCTAATACCGTTGTCTCATCAACATTTCATACAACCTTGACAAGTCCCTGGTATATACCGGTAGGCTACTGGATCTAAATCAGCTATACAAAATGGCCTTTGATAAATTTAGAAGTTAAATCAGACAGTAGCATGAATGGAACGATCTTTGAACACAGAATAAATGTCATTGTTAAAATGAAATTAAAATAACTAAATATTCAGTGTTTGTGACATCACAAAAACAAAGTGTCCGTGAGTGATGTCATCAAATTATGAGTGAATGACTTCGTGTCAACATGTTACCTTATCATTCCAATGTCTGGTTCAGGAGTTAGATTGTTTCCATTGTAACAATTCAACTTTCAGTTTGAACTAGAAGTCAGGGTTTTGTTGACTTTTTGAAGACCTTAAATAAGATGTAAACACTTTAAAAACCATTGTCTGGTTAAGGAGTCATGATTAAATAAAATACGATGATGTAAAATGATGTAAAAATTATGTAAATTTTTGAAAATTAAGTGTGTGGTAGATGATTTGTGTTAAATAATAAATTTCATCTTCCGGTTTGAAATGGAAGACAAGGTCAAATGGGGTCACATTATGTGTATCTTTTCTTAAGTTATTCCTTACTTTCCCAATGATTTAAAGATTGTAAAAAAAAAATTAAAAACGTGATGTTTAGTTATGGTTTTTGAAACTTTGATTTTCAAATTCCGTTTTTAACCGGAAGACAACGTCAAATGAGGTCACACTCTATGTATTGTTTGTTAAGTTGTTACATACTTTTCCAATGAGGTATACGTTGTAAAAATCCAATGTGTTGTTTAGAAAAACGTGATGTTTAGTTATGGTTTTTGAAACTTTGATTTTCAAATTCCGTTTTTAACCGGAAGACAACGTCAAATGAGGTCACACTCTATGTATTGTTTGTTAAGTTGTTACATACTTTCCCAATGAGGTATACGTTGTAAAAATCCAATGTGTTGTTTAGAAGTTACGATTTGTTGAAACACTAACTTTCAACTTCCGGTTTGTACCGTAAGTCAAAATCAAATGAGGTCACAGTGTGTAGCGTTAGTTAAGTATTTTGAGCCATTTTGATGACGTATAGATGATAACAATACGAAGTGTGGTTCAGGAGTTCTAAATTGTTTCAAACATTAAATTTCATCTTCCGGTTTGAACCGAAGGTCAACATCGATTGAGGTCAAAGTGTGAAGCGTTTGTTAAGTCTCTGGAGCCCTTTTTGATGACGTATAGAAGATAACAATCCGATGTGTGGTTCAGGAGTTTTAATTTTTTCAAATATTAAATTTCATCTTCCGGTTTGAACCGGAAGTATTGGTCAGTTGGGGTCATAATCTGTATATCGTTTCTTAAACTGTTACATACTTTCTCAATGATATATACATTGTATAAATCGAATGTGTTGCTCAGAAGTTATGATTGTGTTTTTTTTTTTTGTTTTTTTTTTCAATTTCCGGTTTGAACCAAAATTTCCACTTTGTGTAGCGCGTGTTCAGTTTATTAAGACCCTTCAGATGATGTATGGATTGTAAATATCCAATGTGTGGTTCGGGAGTTATGACACTTTCAAATATTTTTTTTGTTTTTTAGCTGTTCCGACTTACTGTCGGAACAGGTTTTGTTTTCGTCGAGATTTTTATTTGTTTTTATTATTATTCTTTGTTTCTGACTTAAATCCCATAGCATTTGTGCACGTTTTTGTTTAAGCCAAATATCCTAATGTGTAAACATGAAAGAGTCAGATCCTATATCAAATTAAAGCTTGGGTCATGAAGTTATAGTTAAAGGTAATTAGCTTAACTTAATTAATTAGTTTACTTAGTTTTAATGACATGAATATTTAATTAGCCAATCTTATTACCGCCATATCTCAAAAAATGTACCCCCGATCGTCAAACTTTTTTCAGTTTTAGACTTCTGGGATAATGTAGATGGGTTTGCCGGCCTAAAATGCAGAACGACGTCATCATGACGTCATTTATTGGGCGTTTTCACCCGTGTACAAATACATGGGGATTGTGAAAACAAATCCGACTTCTAGAAACATAATTTTTCAATTAAGCTCAAACTTAACGTCCTAGAGTACACAAATGTTTCTTAAAACCAGAAAGATTTCATTGACGGTCAGTTTAAAAGCATCAAAACTTATTAAAACATAGTCAGTCGAGAAAAAAACCCAAATTCTCAGGCAAATTTAACGCCATGGGTACTACTGCCTAGAATTTAATTTGTGTTTATATACAAAAAAGTGTCAATTTCTAAACTTTTTAAACGATTGAGGGCGCTAAACGAGTATAACGGTGCAGTTTTTTGCTTTTTGCAACTCGCGATCAAGTCCTAAACCCTTTATGACCCGTGTTCAATTGCGTTTTTTGTAGAATATACAAAGAGTCATCATCCCTGACGCCGACTGACACAAGTCTACGTTCGCTCACTCGAGAATAATATTATTTTGTCTCTCTCCAGCGCAGCGTCTTGTGACCGCTCAAATCAGATCGTTATTCGGGTTTCAGTGCAGCGTGGACGTGAAAAATAGACCGCCGTGTTCTGAGACGATGTGCCGGCGTGGTAGAATTGTTTGCGCTTGGGTCCCGTTCGCCGGAAAACGATGTTTTAGGTTTCTTATGCAAAGGCATTACTTCAGAAAACCGCCGTGTAGCAAAAAACTTACTGGTGGTTGCAATAAAGCAATAAACGGAATTGATTGAGGAAAGGGCTGGTGTAGAAAAGAGAAATGAGCTTTTCCATGGCTAAACGGTCAGTGCTGGATTTGGGGGTGTGAAGAGCAAAAATTACAATACACTTATCTCATATATTAATGTACTGTTTTAGCCAAAACAAGAATACCATTTCAGGGTAGAAAAATTGTTACATTTACGATTTTAATACAACAGCATTTAGCTTTACATGCATTTACAGTTATTTTTTAGTAAACCCGTAACCGTTTCTGAAACAGTCAGTTACATGTGTAAAGCCCAGTTCATACTTCCTGCGAATGCTAATGCGAAGTGAATATTGACGTCACAAATTCGCAACAAATAATTCGCAAGAGTTGAGCCAAGCTCAACTTTTGCGAATATTCGCAGCGAAAACAGACTTGTGACGTTAAATTCATGTCAAATTCGCTTCGCATTCGAATCCGCATTCGCAGGAAGTATGAACCGGGCTTAACCGTTCGCATTTATTATAGTCCAATTTTCGCGACACTTTTTGAGGTTGATTTTTTAACAAATTTCGCGACACTTTTTGAGGTTGATTTTTTAACATTATTTTATCCGAACTGTAATAACGCAGATGTTTAACCGGTTGATCGGATGGTTAAACGTGTGACCGTAGGCTTACAAAGCCTGAGCATTTACAGTTGTTTTTCTTATTGTTTAACCGTATCTTAAATGGTTGGTAACACGCGTTTCATTAACCAAAAAAACCATTAACACAACCACTCAAACGATAAAAAACATTGGGTCTTCACTGCAACATTTTGAATTTGCCCAATCACCCGGCCTGCAAAATAAACGATTATGTGCAATCGATTTGTTGTGCAACGCCCTCTAGCGTTCAATGTTTCTTGCAACTAATGCCGCATGCAAAGTAATGAAATAACAAAGACTTAAGCCTGTAAATTGGAAACGATAAGGGTGTGTGTGGCATGGGATCGTTTGCTGTGCAAAACGTGATCGCAATTATTATGGTCAGCATTTCACAGCACTTTTCAAGTGAATTTTTCAACATTTATCCGAACCATACAATTGTGAACGTTTAACCGTAAGATCTGTCACTTAAACCGTGTATCCGTCACAGGCTGCCTGCGCATTCACGGTTATATCTTTTAAACGTGTAGCCGTTTCTGAAACAGTTGACCCGTGTAACAGCAGTTTCATAAACAACATTTCAAGTAAAAAACCTGTTTACACAACCGGCATGTGATCAAAAACATCGAATCTCTTCATTCTTCATTGCAGCATTTTGACTTTGCGCAATCACCCATCGCAAAAGCGAGCATGCGCAATCGATTCGTGTGGAACGCCCCCTAGCGTTCAATGTTTCTTACAAATATTGCTGCACGCAAAGTTGTATTGAAATAACAAAGACTACGAGAGTTACCTAAACGAAAGAAATTTTATTTTAAAACACGAATGCTTTCACTAAGAGTTATTCCAGACCATTAAAACTAATCAAGGTACAATGTATTTCCAAGATAATTAACGATGAAGTGACAAATCGGACCCGGGCCCCATGGCTAGCTGGCAAATTGTGCCGTGATTGCGCAAGCGTCAAAGACTGCCATGATATTGGAATCCTAACCGAGAGAGGACGTTCTAATAGGGTTTTCGTTAAAAGGCATTGGACTGGAATAGGTTATATACCATCGTGTTCCTTATCAAATTTATTAGTACGAAAAACACATTTTTTTTACTGTGACGTCATCAGGTGTCAAATTACGGTAATTCAAAGCTTTAATTAGTTAATCTTTGCAGCACCATATCTCAAGAAGACCAATGCCGATTTTCAAACTTTTTTCAGTTATAGACTCCCTGGGCATTGGAGATTAGCCTTGGGTTATCGTGACACCATGTTGACCTTTAGTTCCGGGTCAACCGGAAGTGGGACTATATTTCGAAAAGTACACACCCGATTTTCAGTTTATTTTCAATTAAAGACCCTTAGAGCATTGAAGATTGAACTTGGGTTACCGTGACTCCATATTGACCTCAACTTCTGGGTCAACCGGAAGTGAACCCATATCTCAAGAAGTACACACCCAATTTTCAGTTTATTTTCAGTTATAGACCCTTAGAGAATTGAAGATTGAACTTGGGTTACCGTGACTTCATATTGACCTTAACTTCCGGGTCAACCGGAAGTGGGACCATATCTCAAGAACTACACAGCCAATTTTCAAATTATTTTCAGTTTTAAACCTGTTGAGCATGTAAAAAGAACACGGAACAGCTTTGTGTTTGTTCACAAACACTTAAAGTCTAGTTATATTTTGGTATGCAATGTACAACGAAACACCGAGCGACACCAAGTGTATTCCTATATGTAGCGTCTTGGAACCTACACTACACTTATACATACAAACGTAAACTAAACTACACCTGCAATATGCATGCACAGGTTCAGCGTGAGCATAGGGCCTACATTTCATGTGTTAAAAACTCCATCAATACTTATATGATATTAATTTACCGGTAGGGGCTTTGCTGAGCTTTGTTTACGTTTTATCGATTACTTCTCCCCAACCGGAGTATACAATTGCCCGGCCTTCAAAGCTGAGATGATCACGTTGACAGCATAGTCCAGATATTCTGAGCAAAGTCTGGTCGATCGTTTGAGCAATTAAGGGCCTTTAGAAATCCCTATGAAGTCTTTGATTTCACGGGCAGCCCTGATAAGGTAGGTCGAGTAATCTAGCAGACTAGAATTAGGGTAATCTCTTCTTATCACAAACGATTTTGGTCCGATTACGGGCTAAATACTTGATTTAATTAACAGTGATTTTAACAAAAAAAAACTTTGCAGTCCGTGTGCTTCATATTAACAATCCATTACTGTGTTTTTAGTTAAACCATCAACAAATTTTGTCCATACACTGCAAACAAAACTGGGGTGTTAAAATTTACACCACGGGTGTTGTCACATATAGATACCAAGCAGATAATCTAAATTAGCATTATAGGGTGTTAACATAACACCAATGTAATTGTTGTTGCAGAAATTAGTGTTGTTTTGACACTCTTTGGTTTAAATGGTGATTATGGTGTTTTTATCTATACATGACAACATCCATGGTGTCAATTTAACACCCCAGTTTTTGCAGTGTAGGTTAAGAGGTGTTTTTTTTCCAATGATTTTTATGTTTTGATATTAATTTGTTCTTGTCCAGGTTTTACCTGGGTTAATGTAAGCATAATAGTCTGCTAAAAATTGTATCAATTTGTTTCATCTACGATTGACAATTTACATACCGATTTTGTACACAAATGATGCTGGCAGAGTTTTGTTCTGCACCTCCTAAAAATAAGCTTATATTGTCTATAAGTTTGGTTGTATTTCTTTTTTTCTTTTTGGAGGAGCACAAATTCCCACCTCTCTTGCCCCCACCTGAAAAATAATAAAATAAACAATTGAATGATTCGATACATCCCTCCTTTAAATTATGCGCTATGTATTGCCCCCGTCTGCCCCCCCCCCCCTGAAAATGTATAGTTCCAGCACTTTAAAGAACCCTACTTTTGTCTGTCTTTGTTGTCTCAAAGTTAACCTTCGTGTTCCAATGGAGAGTCTGAGTTCAGACATAAGTCTGAGTTCAGACATAAGTTTAATTAGACTTGTATTTGTAAGGTTAATTTCGTAAGTAAAAATATCCTCCCCAGTTCAACAAGTAAATTGTTTTAAGTATAACTATTGGTAGAGTTTGGGTTTATTATTAAGCTGCTGCAACGTGTTCGAGTGATGGCGACATTAATGTTGTTTTTCAATCATTGACAATGAGAGTTTGTTTTTGCAGTGGCCCTTTCTTGAAAATGATGTTCATAGTTTCTTACTTTTCATATAAATAAAGGAACACGAAAAGCCATATCGATCATCGAATTATTGACGCCAGCTCCCCTCCCCCACCAACAAACGAACAAAAAATACGGCCCTGTTGGGGTTAATGACCCCCTAGTTCTCACAAGATATGATGGTCATGCTTGATATAATCGGGTTATGGTTATATCCATAAAAGCAACCACATTAGTTGTAAAATATGCCTTGTTTTAAATCGCAGTTAGATCTGTCTTACATCCTTTTGGTCTCTTCTAAAAAAGCAACTAAGACTTTGTCAATTTTGAGACTATGTTCCTGTGGAGTGTGTGTTGACTGCAACCCTGAAGCATTGATTTAGTCACACCTCTTATCCAAAAGCAATTGTTGGAAATTCAAGCTTTAGTCTTTCTGCCAACACAACATCAACAAAACAGTCTCAACAATCACATATTTTAATAGTTGAATTCAATTAAAACCAAACAAAGAAGTTTGTTCACTTTTTAATATGTTGGTTTATTGTCTCACAACGTATGCCTTAAACAACAGTTAATCGGATATGCCCAAGTAATGACCGTGTAAGTATTAACGCCGTTTCAAACAATTGGGAAACTTTTCGTTCCAATGTACGATGCTTTTTTGTGTCATGAGAAAAAACAAATATATACAAAATCGCTCCTAAACTTGTGAAACGTTCAATGTTAAGTGCGTTGCCAAAGAACATAAATAACACGACTGGGATTCGAACCCAAACTTAGATGATTACAACTAAAGTTTGTCATGCGTTAGTTTTCATCCTTCTGAAATTGGCCATGGATGAGTGAATGTTGGTTAATATTAATTAAAAAGGTGATTTTTTTTTTACATTAATCTAAGGTTTACATACATAACAATAAGATTAAGACAATGAAGTAAATTAAAAGAGATAATCCTTCGTCAAAAAGTCTTTTCCTAAACACTCTGTTGAACTTTCTGATCATTGTTTTTGTCATTCAGACGTGTATGGTAACAAATGTTTGAATTTCCAGTTCACATATTTGACTTCGCTTCTTCAAATTTAAAACACACATTGATCATTCCAGACAAAAATGTTTGCTGTTCTACTGATCATTGCAATTATTTTTTTCAGAACTATTTGTTCTACACACAACTTAATTGGCTATCAGTATCAAACGTAAGATTGGACAATGATTGTCATAATCTGACTGTCGAAACGTCGTCACTCTAACATTCCTTCAAGCCGGTCCTTTTTAGAACTAATGTCTACTTAATAATTGTGTACTAAGGATTTCGAATGAAGGCAAAATCAGTTGACCATTCTTAATAATTTTTAAGGGGCGGTGTATAAATCGTTAAAACGAAAGTCCGATTTTTACATTCTCTTCTCAATATTTCATAACACTAGGCAAAATGTTAAACAATTTCATTTATTTTGTTCACTATTCTAAGGTGTACATACATAAAAAATAGTAGGTTAAACAAAGTAGGTGAAACAAGAGAAAAACCTTCTTTAAAAGTCCTTTCTTAAACACTCCGTTGAACTTTCTGACCAATGTTGTTTGTCATTCAGACTTGAAACGATAAACAAATGTTTGAATTTTCAGTTCACACATTTGAGATTCCGCTTTTTCAAATTTAAAACGCACATTTATTATTTTGGAAAAAGAATGTTGCTGTTCTGCTGATCATTGCAATTATTTCTTCAGAACCGTTAATTCCACACAACTTATACTGATATTAATAATGACTTATAGTAAAGCGCTTTCTCACACCCGATGGGCGTATCAAAGCGCTCGGTATTTTTTTCCTGCAATAATTGCGGAGCTACTTAGTTGGATAGCGGTATCAAAAGAAAGATTGTAAAATGGTCGTCAAATGATCATCAAAATCAGATGTCGAAACGTCGACACCCTAAAATAAAGTTGTTTCTTAAACACTCTGATCTTTCTGATCATTGTTTTTGTCGTTAAGACCAGTGACAATAACAAATGATTGAGTTTCCGGTTCAAAAATTGGACTTCCGCCGAGTCAAATTGAAAACACACATTGATTTTTACAGAAATTGAACTTAGCTTATCTTGTAATTATTTCTATCAATTCTTCGTAACCATCAAGCAACCTATATTTGGCTATCGGTATCAACCGTTTGATTAGACAATGATTATCAAACTAAGACAGCCGAAACGTCGAGACTTTAACATACATTCTCGCCGGTCCTTCTTAAAACTAACTTCTACATAATAAATGTGTATTAACGATTTTTGTTAAAAATTTCCTCTTCAAAAACGCACAGTGATTATTCTATAATAATATATTCGTTGCAATAAGTTTTTTTTCAGAGCCAATTGTTTACACACACAGCTTAGTTGTATATCAGTATCAACCGTGTGATTAAACAATGATTGGGAAGTAAACCCCAAGACTTTCGAAACGTCAAGACTCTAACAAACTTTCACACCGGTCCTTATTAGAACCAATATCTACATAAATGTATAATTATTAATGTGTTTGGAACATGGACCATATTTTGGACCGCTCTTAAAATGAAGCAGTGTCGAAATAAGGGAAAGTATACTTTTGGTAATCACTCTTAAAATTAATAGCAATACAAACCTACAAGGTTAGAAGTATAGCAGCTTTAAAGCATTTTGAGAATAATTTCAGAATCTGAGAAACGTTACAGTCTGATACGTTTCTCAGATTTTGTATTCCAATTACAGATTATTTTTCCTGCGTGGACATAACCGCTCCGGATTTTCGGCGATATCTTAAAAACGCGACCACTCTTTGAAATGAAATTTTACAGGTTAGTTGTATTGTATATCTACATTTATATATAGGATTAAAACAATCCAACGGTACCAAAAACCAAAGGTATACTTTCCCGACTTTCACATTCTCATCTCAGTATGTCATAATAATTGGCATGATGTTTAAAAATGTCGATTGTTTTATTAAATAATCTAAGGTTTACATAAATACCAATGATTATGACAATTAAGTAAGTTCCAAGATAAAATCCTTCTTCACAAAATCCATACTTAAACACTCTATTGAACTCTCTGATCGTTGTTTTTGTCATTCAGACCAGTGACAATAACAATTATTTGAACTTCCAGTTCACACATTTGACTTCCGCTTCGTTAATTTAAAAACGCACATTGATCATTGTAAAAAAAAAAAATGAACAATACTGTTCCACTAATCATGACAATCACTTCTTCTGAACTACTTGTTATTTTATTTGCTCATACAAATAAATTGGTCATCGGTATCAACCGTGTTATAAGACAATGATCGTCAACATCAGATTGTCAAAATTGGTATCTGTTTTTTTTTTAGATTTTCTTTGTTAGTTAGAATTTTCAATTGATTTACAAGCCTACCCTTGCTGTTTTGTTAAACTATGTTTTTATATGGAGATTCTCGGTTGATATCAATTCATATGACTTGCATTTTCATGGGCAATTCTTACATCAGTGGACAAAACGTTTCCACTTAAACAATGCAATCAATTGGTAAGGGTTTGAGTTTATACACTCATAGTTTTATGATTATCCAATTCATCGTTGTCCTGTTCCGTGGTACTGAATGGATGGCCGTTTAAATAATAGTTTATCCATTCTGATTGGTCGAGAGGAGGCAACGCGGCCTTTGTTGGAACGCGCAAAATAAACACGGTGATAAGACAAGTGACGTGGAAGTAACGCTTTGCGCTAGTTTACGTTTTACAGATTGTGCAACATTTCCCCCTGCAAAGAGGCAAACAAGGGTGAATGGTTTGACAAATCCCTATTCAACTTGATGTAATTTGCCCCCCACCCCATTTGCCCACCCCACATGAAAATGTATAGGCGCGGCGCAGCAAAGAACCATAGTGTTAGTTATGCCTTTGTTGTCTTGACTTAAACTTTGTGTTCGAATTCAGCGTCTGAGTTGAGACCAAGTTTAGTTTGACTTTGATTTTCAAGGTTAATTTCTTGTGTGAAAATATCCTTCCAAGTTGTAATGTTCTAACTCTTGGTAAAGTTTGAGTTTATATTACTTGCCGTACTTTCAAGATGCATTTCTTGAGGGAGTAATATTGACCTGTCCATGTATACCATTGTATTCCCTGTCCATGCTCCACTTCTGCCTGTTGGTAGTATTCACCATTCAGATTAGCATGATGGCATTGATTATACCACCATGCACCGTTATATATCTCAGCACATTGTCGATACCCCCTATCATTGTCCTGGTCCATGGTACTGAATGGGATCCCATTATGATATGACATTGAATCGCCTGCTAAACTATCAGCATCATATGAACCAACATGGAGAGTGTAGTTGTCACCCGTAACACCAAACTGACCATAAGAAGCCCAAGCTGTGTTGGACTGCCAATCTTCCATATGTACTTTGAGTTGCCATTGTCCTGATCCAGTAAGTTCACGCAAAACATCATTCCCCAACCAGAACTCATGTTGTAGATCACCAAACCCAGACTGGTATTCAGTCCAGTTACGGTAAAAGTCAACCGAGCCATTTTGTCTTCTCTGGAACACGATCCAGCCTCCTCCATCTGTCTCCATATCACAGTAAACCTGTAACCCATCAGTCAGACTTGTAGGAAATATGGTGTATATGCCACTGTCACGGTAGCCAGCTTGATACATCATCAGACAACTGCTAAAATGTTCATTGTTGGGTGCTGAAATCGAGGGGTTGTTTACATTGTCATCATAGTAGGCACTTCCTTGCAGCTTAACAAAGTCATCTGGGCTGTGAGCTCTGGTGGCATTATTTAACTTACAAATACGTTTTAAGATGTTATAGTTGAAGGATCCACAGTGTGGGTCCATAGAGCAGTCTCGCCCACAAAGCACAGGAGAAGATACAGTCTTCCACCGAAACACATGATTCATTAAGGCTCGGTTTTCAGCCAAGTAGAACGTTTCGATGAACCGTTGTTGGTTTGCACTCTGGCAGGTTTGTACCATCAAAATAAGAAACAAAATTGTGGAGATAACTTCCATGATAAACGCTCGTGGATTATAATTTCTTAAATGTATCAGAGAAAACAGGTATGCATTTATAACTTGTTCTGATCTTTCATTTCAGTAGACAATTTATCCTGACACTGACAGTCTTCGACGCGAGTGAACTGATCAAAATGAACTAAATCTTTGGTCGCAGTTATTTTTAATGCGGTAAGCTCTACCCATTGACGTCACCGTTTCCAAAGCAATGAGATCGAAACGAACGACCAAACCGTATTGTACGCTTGCATTCATCTCCTAGTGGCTTTCGATTTGCTTTATTGTTCTCGGTGTTTCTAGTCAAACTCCATCTCCGTATACTATAGAAAGATAGATTTAGATAGATTTATTTATTTATTGTCCACGTTAAAAAACATAGAAACTTGACATCCACTGGCCAAATACAAGAATACACAAACAATATCAAAACTATATAAATTATACTTGGGGTTTGACTCAAGTTTTGCTTTTAATCAACTTGTTCACCAACCGGATACGGATTGACCTTCCAGTTGAAATGGTCGTGTGGACCTCACAATCAATACTTAGTAAGTTGTTCTTTACATTTGTTGGTACCAAATGGGCCTTTCACAAGACTTTAAGTTTACTGGCAGCCCTGATGGAAAGGATCCTTGCATGTTTTGGCCAAGCAGGTAGCAGACTTATGAAAATTGAGTTATGTCCCAGTCTCATCCGACATGAATGATAATCTCCTCACCATCCGTGATTGCACGTGTACATGTAAATATGTGCATACATTTTTTTTTTTTCAATACTGTATGCGTAAATACTTTCTTAGTGAGGTGTTTTGAAATGAGTGTTTGGCATGATTACAGATTGCAATTAAAAATATTTTTTATAAGATTGAAGAATACATAATGCCACAATTTCCTTTTAAAAAAAGGGTAAATTGGGACAATTTCCGCCTGTCTACTCGTTTAGCAGGGTAAACTAAAGTGAGTAGTAAGTTTGCTCGATTGGGTTTTTTACCAGTTTAAGCACCATCAATAGTGATATGATGATACCTACTGGTATTTGCTTCGCGGAGCTTTGGGTACGTTTTATCAATTATTAGTTTTTTTCCCGAATCCAAATATACAATTGTCCAGCCTTCATGATGAGATGATCACGTGGGCAGCACAGTTAAATTACACTGAGCAAAGCCTAGTGGTGCGTTTGAACCCTTCAGAAGTATAGTCTTACGGGCAGCCCTGATGTAGACTTGATTACAAGTCTGAGCCTGCGGTTATTTCTCTGCATCAGCCACGCAGAACCCTCCGCAGATTTGCTATCACGCGCTCTAACTCGCAATCTCAGACTTGACCCTCTTGTGTATACGGGATATTAATTTATTCACCACTGACATTTCATTTACATAACAACACTATGCCAGAGAGATGACCAATCAGGAGACCACAAAACTCCCGTTGGCTGCGTCCATTCCAAATAGGATGAAATCGCTTCAGCATTTTCTGTAAAATCGAGCCATTGCTTTTATTTTATAGTGCTTTGTACGTACAGTACGCTATATTTTTTATACATAAAATAACACAAGATTTAATCTCAAAATGTTGAAAAATAAACTTGACAAACAACCTGATCCTTACTGGACGAAAAATTGTGATACCTTTGATTTGAATGGTGTCGTCCAAAGATTTTCCCAACGTTTTTTACGTATTTTGAATAAAATAAGTAGAATCACTTTGTTTGTTTGTGTTTCCAAACTGTAAGTTGAATCACCGAGCAGAGACAGATTAGTTACACGTGCATCAATGTTGTATTTCCTACTATTATCCCGTGGTATAAACGGTTAAGTTTGAATGTGCATTTTATTAAGGGCCTTGGAGATTCTGACCAATCAGAGTGTTCCGTCCACTTTTGGACTAATTCGCCATAGGGTGTGTACAAACCGACGAACAATGTTTCCAAGTCTGTGATCGTAGGTTCAAGACGGAGGTTTATCCACAAGAGGGCGCTGTTTCAGCCAATAATGTATCGGCTATCAGGACAAATGTTTCCTTTAATAGTTTCAAGTAGGAGGGTGCTTAGAGGCTGCATTGCATTTATAAATATAATCACCAGGTATATGGGTGGGTTATACCATCAATTTTAAATGGGGTGTTTTGAGAGCTTTTTCCATTTTGTCAGTTTAGGAAAACCAATATTTTTGGCTGTTGCCAACAAAAATAAAATAATGAGGACATCTAATTTAGATTTTGGCCAACCTTTGTTAACGTCGCTTACTCTTCAGAATATTTTAGTTAAAGTTTGTTTAACATCAAGTTCAAATCATAAAACGTTATCCTAAAGCATACTAGCCCAAGCTCACGTCAGTAGTCTAAGCTAGCCTATGTCGTAACAAGAACACCTGTACGTGCATAACATCCGTGGCTAAAAACTTTCCGGATCAGACTAAACCTGGAGATCAAGATCCGACCCGGGAGTATTTATGGTGTATCGTGATATCGACTTCTTGTTGTGACATCATACAACAGCGCTCAATGTGGCCAGTATCCATTGCTATAATGATGCAACGCTGAATCCACATAAATTTGCCTAATAATATTGTGAAGAGCTTGTCATTGTTAAGTCTTATTCCCCATAGCAAGGGTATGTTAGCATGTAATGCTCATCATGGTTACAAGAGTACTATTTTGCAAGGACAGGCTTATTATGTTTGTTTGCAGGGACAGCCTTGATGAAATGTCAAAGTTGCGCTTCTTTTTCCTTGTTGTCATCAGAATGAAATTATAATAGTTTTATCACGTTGTTCGTCCTTTTCAGTGATACAGGTAAATGTCAGCTAAAACATTGAATATGTATTTTTGGTCACATAAGGTTTGTTGTAACAAATAGGCCTACCATGATTTATCTCTTTGATGACCACCACTTACTATAGCAAGTTCCACATTTTGTTTAAGTTACCCGTAAAAAAAGAATAGCGATTCTTAAATGTGCACAACGTACTTTTGTCCTAAAAGGACAAATCCAGCTTCACAAGCTTCAGTACGTTAAACCGTTTAAGTGGTAATTTCTGTTCTTAACAATCCATTTCATTTGTTTCATTTATTAATGCTGGTTGTGAAGCCAATGACTCTCAGAAAGGCGAACTGAATCAGTATACTAGCCAAGAACCCCATCAGACAAAGAAGGAACACCGAGATTTCAAGAAACTCTTGAATGATGTAGTATTTCGAGCATAGTGGACGATTTCCCATAAATTGTTCTGGAATGTGTAAGTCCAATCTGTTTGTAAACAAGGGTTAGGGTCATGGTCTACGTTATATTCAATATCGAGTCATATTTTGTTGACTATGTCACTGTTATTATGATGGGGGTATTACAGAGACAATAAACCACAGTATTTTTAAAAAGTTACAAAGATAGACTAAATGTTGGATTTCTTGTATTCGAAATTCTTATCATTTTTCTGGGCGCTAATGGACACACTTGAGAATACGATCAACGCGTCACATTGAGCGTTCCTACTGAAACGCACTGAATGTCAGAGACGTAACACTTGGCGCATCACCAAATGCTGAACTTTATCGCTAAAGCAATTTCCCACCAGCATCAACAACGGCTTGCAAATAACGCCTACAACTGATTGAACACGCACTAGGCGTGATGTCCACTCGCATTACCCATGGACAAAAACATCCAAACTACAGAAAGAATTGTATTTGTTTAAAAGATGTTTTGAGTGTGGTTAAATATCAATTTAAGAGATGTACAAAATATATGTAAATAATGAAGTATATTCAAACTTTGACAGGTTCTCTAACAGTCTTGAACAATTTTTGAGAGATGTGTAAGCAATGCTTTGAAACATCATAAAGTAACCTTCTATTTAGAAAGGATTATTGCAAGGAAACCCAATCTAGGTGACGCCAAATTAGTTACTTTGAAGAAACCTTAAAACAGAATTTTAGTTCAGGAATCTCCCGTGCGTTACGGTTGATTCGTATTACAGGGCGCCCTCCACAGTTGTCCTTATGCCCAGGGAGTTGCACAATGTAATTACAATTATATATATTGATCAGTAACGTGGTTCCTCGAGCATAAAGGATTGTTATCAAAATACATGCATTGTGACAACATATCATATATTCCTACTCATCAATGGATACAAATGAAGACACACCTTTGTGATTCTTCGCTACAGGTTCAGATGATTAACTAATTAAGCTGTCATCAACAAATTATGGCTAACAGGCCCAAATAAATATAACAACATAACAATTGGACACCAAGGTCCAGCATACAATGTACGTGAATATTTATTGTTAGTACCCAGACCAACCATTCAATAATGGGCACCCATGGCCAGGGCTAATCAGGCCCGAACCAAATTATGAGTTCCAAACTGTTTTGGGACAGCCATGTTTGTACTATGGAAGATACAGTACATCCCCCCTTTAAGGTACATTTGAGGGGGTGGGTGACCCCTTACAAAGTTCAAATCACTGTGTATTACAAACCACCGTCAACATCACGGTATTTATATCACTGTATTAAATGCCAAATTAAATGGTTTCAATCTGTGGTGGACAGCCATGTTTGTCCTATGGAAGATAGGGCCTACAGCACATCCCAACCGCTGAGGTAGATCAGAGGGAGTGGCTTATCCATTCTACAGTTCAAATCACCGTGTAATACAAATACTTTCAATGTCAGTAACGATAACTATAACACTCTTGAAACGTGTAAAACATTGTGTGTATGAAGAGTTGGCTGTCTTCGATTCCTCTTAAAGACGCCAGAAAATAAAGAACCTACAAGAACAGGCAGGGGATGGGGAAGGTGGTCTAGGTAAAATAATCGAGCCTACTCGAAAAGCTGTGACTGAATTATGCCCTGCAAAGGTTAAAGCTTCTGGTTGTGATTTGGGTAAAACAATTGGCTGTGATTGGCCCAACACACGAATAGTTATCGTTTGGATCCTCCACTGGACCACAGTAACCCGTGGTTCCCTATAAGCATAAAGGATTTCATAAAAACAGATTCATTGTGACAAAATATATTAATACTGTGTGGGCGAAACTCACATAAGGGTTTTAAGCAAACCGTATTTATTGATTGCTTGTTTTTGTAAATTAGTCGTAGCTATTTTATGAGTCCCGAGAGATAACAAAGAACAGCACTCAACTGATTCAGTTCTTCAATTACAGCTATCAGCTACAAATTGTTAATAAAATCCATCCCAATGAGACTTAATCAATTTCAGGCTCAGTACGGGAATGGAAATCAACATTATTAGGAAAAACAAGAGGTCTCGATAATATGAACGTCATAGACGAGGGATTTTCAACTGACAATGTGCAATTAGTTTTTAATCAAGACTGTTGGTGATGATGACAAAGAACATTTCAGTCAGGGCAAACTAATTGATAGTGTATTAGTGACGTCAATGGGTGGAGCTTACTGCATGAAAATATCTGCCGACTCGAGATTTAGTTCAGATGATCAGAAAACCTTTGTCAACAAATGACTGTTGAAAAATTATTCGACTCACAGATAAGAGAAAAACAAACGGTATAGGCAAAACGTGTATTTATCTGATTGATTTACAAATATTTTCAAAAAATACCTTAATCATGAAAGTTCTAATCACAACCATTGTTCTAATGTTGATGGTACAAGCCTGCCAGAGTGCAAACCAACAACGGTTCATCGAAACGTTCTACTTGACTGAAAACCGAGCCTTACTGAACCATGTGTTTCACTGGAAGACTGTATCTTCTCCTGTGATCTGTGGGCGAGACTGCTCTATGGATTCACTGTGTGAATCATTCAACTATCGAATAGATAACCATGTTTGCGAATTCAACAATGTCACCAGAGCAAACATCCCTGATCACTTCATCGAATCGGAAGGAAGTGTCTACTACGATGACAACGTGAACAACCCATCGTTTTCAGCACCCGGCAGTGAACGTTACAGCACTTGTCTGATGATGTATCAAGCTGGTTACCGTGACAGTGGTACGTACACCATCTTTCCTACACGTCCGACTGATGGGTTACAGGTTTACTGTGATATGGAGACAGACGGAGGAGGCTGGATCGTGTTCCAGAGAAGACAAGATGGCTCGGTTGACTTTTACCGTAACTGGACTGAATACCAATCCGGGTTTGGTGATCAACAAAATGAGTTCTGGTTGGGGAATGATATCCTGCGTGACATTACTGGATCAGGACAATGGCAACTCAGAATAGATATGGAAGATTGGGAATCCAACACAGCATGGGCTTCTTACGGTGAGTTCAATGTTACAGGTGACAAATACACTCTCCATGTTGGTTCATATGATGCTCAGAGTACAGCAGGTGATTCAATGGCATTTAGTAATGGGCATCCATTCACAACCAAAGACCAGGACAATGATGCAGCGGCACTAAATTGTGCTGAGGCCTTTAACGGTACATGGTGGTATAATACTTGCCATACTGCTAATCTGAATGGTAAATACTACCAACAGGCAGCAAACGTGTCGCTTGGACAAGGAATACAATGGAAACGCTGGAAAGGTTATCATTACTCCCTCAAGAAATGCAGCATGAAACTACGGCAAGTAATATAAACTCAAACTCTTCCTCCATGCTAAAATGCAGTCTGCTTATCGTCCTTTCCACAGTACTGAGACTGCTCTCATTCGTGTACAGGATGAAATCCTGCGTCCACCGGACAATCATAAGGAAGCGATCCTTGTGCTGTTAGATTTTTCTGCTGCTTTTGACACTGTCGACCATAAGCGTCTCCTTCAACGTTTATCTTCTCGCTATGGAATTACTGGAACTGCCCTTAACTGGTTCTCTTCTTATCTGAACAACAGAACCCAGCATGTTCTCATCAACAATGCTAAATCCGATCGTCATCATCTCTGGTGTGGTGTTCCTCAAGGTTCAGTAGCTGGGCCTCTTGAATTTATAATGTTCAGTGCATACCCTTACAAGACCTCATTGCTGCCCATGGTATTTTTAGTGTTGCTTATGCTGACGACACCCAGCTTTACGTTACATTTGATCCAGCTGATCGCGCTTCTGCCATTGCTAAAGTTGAATTATGCATTCAAGATGTCAAATCTTGGGCTTTGTCCAACAAACTCGCTCTGAATGACTCCAAAACTGAGATCTTATTTTTAAGATCTCGTTTCACAAAAAAGTTTTCTCCGCCACCCTTACATATTGCCCAGTCTGTTATTGAACCATCTGAATTTGCCCGTAATCTCGGTGTTGTTATGGATTCTTCATTGTGCATGAGTAGACATGTTGATAATGTTTGCAAAGCAGGTCTCATGGCTATCAGAAAAATAGCACAGATTCGCCGCTACCTGGATGAAGCTACTACTCTTCGTCTTGTTCATGCTTTCGTCACAATTAGACTTGATTCCAGCAATTCTATTCTGTATGGACTTCCTGATAAAGATCTCGCTAAAATTCAACGTGTACAAAACACTGCTGCTCGCCTCGTTTCTTGCTTGCCTCGTTCTCACCATATTTCACCAGTACTAATGAAACTACATTGGCTCCCAGTTAAGTTTCGTACAATTTACAAAATTCTTTTGTTAACTTTATAGCTCAGACATTTCAATCTCCTGCTTATTTATCTGAACTTGTTCACCATTATTCCCCTACTCGGACTTTACGTTCATCTCAACAGTCATTGCTTACCACAACTACTAGAGCTTTTTCCATTTTTATGGTCAAAGATCATTTTCTTATGCTGCCCCATTTCTTTGGAATAGTCTTCCTGTGCATATTCGCCAGGCTAGTTCTTTACACTGTTTTAAGTCTCTGTTAAAAACTCATTTGTTTGAAGCTGCTTATTTGTAATCCGCTTACTTTAATTATCTTTCACCCATTGTATAACTATTTGTCTTGTTCTCTTTATGCGCTTAGAGGCTTTGGCATTGGGCGCTTTACAAATGTCTTTATTATTATTATTATTATTATTATTATTATTATTATTATTATTATTATTATTATTATTAAGTATCTTGCTCAAGGACACAAGTGTCACGACTGGGACTCGAACCCACACTCTGCTGATCAGAAACACCAGAGTTTGAGTCCGGTGTTCTTATCCGGTCGGCCACGACACGCCATAGGGGGAGCCGCGGGGGCACGTGCCCCGGGTAAAAATAGCACCCCCCCCCCAAAAAAAAAAAAAAAAAAAAAAAAAAAAAAATCAACAGTACGCAATCAAACATTATAACTGATGTACAACTGCGCATATTTTGTCATGACTATTGGCGAAGCCAGTTCCACAACAGGCCGAAGATGTTAAACAAACATTTTCACCCCTGAAAACCGGAAAACTGTTTAAGTTTAAGTTTTATAACAAAGTCGTGTGAATATTTATAGCAAGGAGAGCTATTCTAGGCCATTCAGACATGCTAAAACCAAAAAGCTTCAGGGGGATTCGCCCCCCTCAACCCCAGCCAAGGGATTTGCCCCTGGACCCCACCTGGGGCCCTTAGGCGGGCTCCTGGACCCCACGCCGTAAGTGCCAAGACCCAACGCTTTCTTGCCCCTCCTACATAAATACACTGACGCCGCCCCTGAAGGCTCCCGACTATTTTAAAAGGACCCTTACAGGCACTGAACACGTTTGGTAATTGTCAAAGACCAGTGTTCTCACTAACTGTATCCCAACATATGTATAAAATAACAAGCCTGTGAAAATTTGGGCTCAATTGGTCACCGAAGTTGCAAGAAAATTATGAAGAAAAAAAAACCTTGTTGTACAAATGTGTGTGCTTTCAGATAGGAATAAAAACCTCTTGCAAAAAGTTTTTATTATTTTAGTGAAAAATTACCTCTTTCTCAAAAACTACGTTACTTCAGAGGGAGTCGTTTCCTACAATGTTTTATACTATCAACAGCTCTCCGTTGCTTGTTACCAAGTAAGTTTTTATGCTAATATTTGTTTTGAGTCCTTACCAAACGTGTACAGTGCCTTTAAAACAAAACGTACACTAAGTCGCGTAGCGCTTACCTGTAAAGTATTACTTTGTAAATATTGATTTTGCGGTCAACACAACCATTGAAGGTAGATGGCCATTAGGATGGCGAATACTCTGCCTTAGCATTTATATGGAGAACAAACAAAGAGCCAAATTAATGTCAATTAACGTCAATAGGTGGGGCTCACTGTATTTTCTGCGACCAAAGATTTAGTATTGATCAGTTCATTCGCATCAAAGACTCACTCTCAGTGTTAGGACAGCATTTCTACGGACCGATCAGACAAATGTATAAATGCAAACCTTTTTTACCTGATACATTTTTAGAAAATTTGATCCACGAACGTTTATCATGGAAGTTATCATCAAAACCTTGTATCTGATTGTGATGGTACAAACCTGCCAGAGTGCAAACCAACAATGGTTTATTGGAACTTTCTACATGGCTGAAAACCGAGTCTTACTGAATAATGTGTATCACTGGAAGACTGTATCTTCTCCCGTGATCTGTGGGCGAGACTGCTCTATGGACCCTCACTGTGTATCATTCAACTATAATATCTTAAGACGTATTTGTGATTTGATTAATGTCACTAGAGCTTACATTCCTGATGACTTTATCGAATCGCAAGGAAGTGTTTACTATGACGGAAAGGTGGACACTCTTTCATTTGGAGTTCCGAATATAAAGAGGTACAAAAGTTGTTTGATGTTGCATCAAGCTGGTTACCGTGTCAATGGCATATACACCATATTTCCTACACGTCCGACTGATGGGTTAAAGGTTTACTGTGATATGGAGACAGATGGAGGAGGCTGGATCGTGTTTCAAAGGAGACAAGATGGCTTTGTTGACTTTAATCGTACCTGGGCTGAATACCAATCGGGGTTCGGTGATCTACAGAATGAGTTCTGGCTGGGGAATGATATCCTGCGTGACCTTACTGGATCAGGACAATGGCAACTCAGAGTAGATATGGAAGATTGGAAGTCCAACACATATTGGGCTTCTTATGGTGAGTTTGCTGTTACAGGTGACAAGTACACTCTCCATGTTGGTTTATATGATGCTCAGAGTACAGCAGGTGATTCAATGGCACGTCATAATGGGCATCCATTCACAACCAAGGACCACGACAATGATGGATTTGCAGATTTTAACTGTGCTGAGGAATGTCAAGCCGGCCGGCAATAGTAAAACTACGTGTTAAAGTATTGAGTTGTGTTCTAGAATTAGGGTCCCCATAAAGGAGGGAAGAGGGGGGTCGGGGGCGGAGAGAAATATAGAAAAACATTGTTGTGCTGTCCGTTTTATATTTAAATTAAAACTTATTGATTTTGTAGAGTAACGTTTCTTGAGTCGACAAAGACGATTTTTGAAATGGGACTATTTTAATAAGAGTGTTGCGCAAGAATATTTTGAATTAAAATTAGTGCACAGGGGCCGATTTCACAAAGAAATAAGACTAGTCTTATCTGAAGTTAAGACCAGTAATTGGTCTTAACTTAAGACTAGTCCTATCTCTAAGCATTGCCTAGGACTAGTCCTAAGTTAGGAAGAGTCTTGTGAAATCGACCCCAGGACTACTTAAGCCAGAGCGTGGTCGTTAATCACCAGTAGCATTCGGCCTGGCTTAGGTGGTTTACCTCATATTTGTGTTTCTAAATAATTGTATGTTATTTAAAATACTTTAGTTGTCATTAAACCAGTTAAAACTTACGAAGAAGGAGTTACGCTGACGCTTATTGCGTAGTGTCTCGCACTTTTGTAGCCACTCTCACAATTCTACAAGTATCGTTAAATGTATTAATGAATGGCAATAACAGTGTGCGTAGCTGGTCTTCACTGCGTTGGTTGGTGGCTGGCCACTGTTTTAATGAACCTTGCCTTCATTCGGGTCGGTCCATTAACAGCGGCTAACCACCATCTTGGTCATTACCACGCAGTAAAGACCGGTTCCTCACATTGTTATTGCCTTTCGGTTTTATTGCATGAGTCTATTTTTGTTCCCATCAAGAAAAGAAGAAGAGAAAACAACAAAAAATAGTGTTGGTAAATAGCGCCACCAAACTGTTCAAAAAGACAAGACAAAGACAGCACCCACAACTGCATACAACAACATAACGATTTTTTTTCGTATATTAAAGTCAACTCAAATACCTAGCATTTTACGAGCACCCTAGTGTGTAGGCTACCTTATAATGCAGCTAAGCTAAACAATTGTAAGCAAGCTATTAAACCTTTAAACGAGGGACCTCTTTCAGAAAAACGTATCTTCGGCACCTTGTCAAACATGTTTGACACTTGTTTTTAATTAGTTAAGAGGGTTTATTTCGCAATTTTTCAACGATTTCTTTACAGTTAATTGTGTTGCTTACGTATCAGGTGTTACCTTTAATTATTTTCAACTTATTTGGTTGTTTATTTCTAATTAATTTTCATTTAATTAGTTAATAAATGAATCGGCACGTGAAGCAAGGCAGTAGGTGTTTGACTGTAGGAAAGACTATTTGAGGCGCAGACCATGAGACATGTTGCAGGTGGGAAGTAAGGCTCAATACTTCCAACCTTCCCGGCCACTCCCAATCCTTTGATTGTGTGGTTTGTTATTATAAACCCGATTAATCCAAATACAATGTATCATACCAAAAACTTTTTCAGTTAAAAAGTCCAATATTTTAACCTCCTTGAATGGCAGCTTCTTTGCACTGTGTGTGAGTTGTCTGTACAACTCCACGCGAAATACACCACAACGTCCAACTATGGACATGGTTCGGTTCAACCATGATTCAATTAATGAGAATCCTAATCATTATACTACTTAAAGTTAGTGGTCCTAGATTGGTAAATACTCCAAAAATCATTGACCATAAAAACTTACTTGGTAAGAAGCACTGCACCTGTTAATAGTATAAACTACTTTGGGAAAGGATTACCTTCGAAGTAATGGTTTTGAAAAAAATTCGCGTAAAAAAATTTGAATCTGAGAAAACAAAAATCATTCACCCTAAAAACTTACATGTTAAGAAGCACTGCAGCTGTTGATAGTATAAAAAATACTTCAATCTGAGAAACTTGAATCGTTTCTCAGATTTCTGAGGGTTGGTGTCCGTTCGGGCCGGCCATGTGACAATAAATGTACCCTCCCCATTTCCCCGAACGAGATATGGCCGGGAATGTCTGAAATTGTTGAGGATGAAAAAAATTGGGGAAAAATACAAAATACAAAATGAAAAAGAAGGCTTTAACAAAATTATGATTGTGCACACACATTGAACATTGGTTGCTTGCAGAGTAGGGCGTAAAAAGAAGAAGAAAAATAAAAACATTTTTTTTCAACCTGGATTCGAACTCAGGACAAGTACTTGGAAGGAGGAAGTCTTAACCACTTGACCATGTGAGTCACATAAACAAGAAGTGCAGAGATGTCTGTACCGTACTAGTAGTACACAATAAAGAAGGAGAGTCACTCACTTTCTTTATATTATTTTGATGGTTAACCGTTTGCTTTTCCGCCAAATTACTGAATGAGGTGGTTGAAAACAAAGTGAAAAGGTTTGTGTGTTGTTTGTGTAGCGTATAATACACTTTTCGCGTTGAACACAAACCGTCTTTTGGAAAGTAGGTAATCGTCGGGTAAACCGTGGTGCACACTACACGAAATTTACTAACATGTATTTTTCGCGTAAGCGCATGACGGCCAGGAATCGTCATTCTAACGCTTCAAAGTGAGAGACAATGGAGTTTCTATACGGACCAGGCTATTTAGTAGAGACACCGGGGTGTATTGGTATTTTGTTAACATACATAGTGAGCTCACATTATTTGCAGTATTACAAACATCAAAGTGCTGGGAAATACGAAACAAATACTTAGACAAAACATCAAATTTGACAAGAAGCATACCAAAATAAAAAAATTAATTTGGTGTGTGCCCCCCAATGTCAATGTCAATGAGTTCATTGAGAGCGAACATCATTACGTAATTCAGTGACAGAAATGCAGACGGAAAATGCTTTTACCTGCGTTACGGAGTATAGCAGGTAAACATCGTTTATGCGCTTAACAAGTGGGAGCACATTGTCGTTGTTATGTAACACGGGAATCAGAATGCATTCCACGATGAATTCCGCAAGGTGGCGGTAAATTTGAATATGAAAAGGGGCAATGGTGCCAGAAGGGCGTGTACTGAACGAGGATTTCATTCTAGCCTCGCACTTTATGCAACTAGTATGTTTTCAACATGGAGCCGGCAAAAGTCGTACAACTGATAGACGCTAAACTGAACCAAAGCCAGAACAGGCTTTTAACAAAATTTGGATAGCATTATATCCACACGCCTGACTTCTTTTTTCAACAACATATCAACGACAGCAAAAAAGCCTTAAGTGATGTTCAGGTATAGCAAAAGTAGAAGAGATGAACACAGATACTTATAAATTTCAACGAAAAGGAAACGAAGAGCAACACAAAGTTAAGAACCAGCAGACAGAAACTTCGCATGCGGCAAACCCTGGCAATGGAGAGTTGAATGCAGAGAATTCAGACGGGACAGAGTCGAGCCTGAGATAAGTCAATTTCAGTTTATGCGTGAAAAAGGGAGAGAGAGATTAGTAAAATTGACACTCAGCCAACAAATAGTGGCAGCGAGAGAAAAGAAAACGAAAAAACAAAATGTGTGTTGAATAGCAAAAGTATTGTTACTACAGTCGGGAAGTTGAAGAAGAAAAAAAAATGAAAAAAAGCAAATGGATTTCAGAGTATATACGTCTAGAGATGTGATACAAGGCAGAGGGAATAATGGCATATTCGGGTCACAAAGACATGATTTCAAGCTCATTGCCATAAGATTACAATTCTAGACACGGTTTCTGTTTTTCGAACAACAGGTCTATAGGAGCCCGTACAGCAATCAATGGGGGGGAAGGCTGTAGGGAGACCGACCGACAGACTTCTGGCAGTGAATTTCAGCACGTTCAAGAGATGGAAAGAATTCATCACAGCAGAAGGCGGTACAGCAATACCCGCCGAACCAATTCATGTTGCACATCAACTAGTTTAAGCGTGGTGCAAGGGGCCACGTACTCCATTAAATGGGCACACAAGTTGAGAGGTTTGAAGGATCCAACAAACAATCCTTTCGTAACAAATTTAGTAGAAGCTGCCAAAAGGCAAAACGTAAGAAGAGTATAAAAAAAAAATTATAAACAAATTGTCGACAGAGCAAAAATAGTGTCTTTATGTGACAAGTACCATGATTCGCAAAATTTATTGGTACTTCGGGGCTTAGCTATTATCGTAATTTGTTTCAGTGGGTTTTTGAGGCTTGAGGAGGCGATATCGTTGAGAGGTAAGAACATTAAATTTCACGAGCATCACATGTCAATTTTCTATTTGAAAGCAAGACTGATCATTATCGGAAAGGTACCGGTAATAACGTAGTAATAGATAAAGGAAACACAAACGCACTGTGCTCCTTGAGCGTTTTAAGTCGATATTTACAGTTTGCACATAATTATTGTAGCCCATTCAGAGCTGCGATAAACGATAGGTTGTGGGAAAGACATGGAAGGTGGAGGAGTGAAACAGCCAAGGACATTACATAGAAGACAGCCTAGAGCACAGATTGAGAGTTACTCAGGCTCTGAATTTATAAAGCTAAATTATATTTAAGAGTAAACTATATAAACATTCAAAATGCAAAGAAACACAATTGGAATGTCCCATTACAGAATATTAATTAAATAAGCCATGCGATCAGCTGAGAAATGTCATGGAAACGAACAGAATAAGCATTATCCAACGTCAATGTGTTTTCTCTTTATATCATGTTGCTGGCGAAAAACGACCCCGTTCTTTGTTTTTCTAAAATTGCTCGGCAGGCTTATGGCAAAACTGTGTATTTTGTGTTGTTATTTGGGTAAAGTATTGTAAGTAAGCGATTGTGACGAAGTAATGTGTAATGACTGTGAAAAGAATGAAAAAGCTTTTACCTGCGTTACGGAGTATAGCAGGTAAACATTGTATATGCGCTTAACAAGTGGGAGCACATTGTCGTTGTTATGTAACACGGGAATCAGAATGAATTCCATGATGAGTTCCGCCAGGTGGCGGTAAATTTGAATATGAAAAGTGGCAATGGCGCCAGAAGGGCGTGTACTGAACGAGGAGTTCATTCTAGCCTTGCACTTCATGCAACTAGTACGTTTTCAACAAACTAAAAAAATACCATCAAGGACTAATAAATTTAAGCAAACCGCATAAGATTTATTTATCCACAGCATGAATTGTTTTCAGGTGGCTTATTAAGCCATGGCCGAGGGTTTTTCCAGAGTTTTGCGCGTTCTCTGTATCAGTAACAAAAGATAAAAACCCCAATGAAAAGCTCAAAGTTGAGTGAGAGATTGATTTAGAGTGAAAAAATAATAAAAGTATCCGGCTTTTCGTGCAAATTGCTCGGCAGGCTTATCGCGAAATTGTGTATTTTGTGTTGTTATTTGAGTAAAGTATTGTAAGTAAGCGATTACGACGAAGTAACGTGCAATGACTGTGAAAAGAATGAACGTCGTTTGCTTGGCAGCAAAGACATCAAGGCTGTTGAATACAATGTGAGTGAACCGAGCTACGGGATACTTTTATAGCCTGCCAGTGCCCGATATGGGGCAGAGGGTGTGTCCCCAAAAAATGTTCCCATACTATAACACACTGTTTTCCTCTTGTGTAGAACCCTCCCCCCTAAAATCCTCAAAAGAATTCCTGAGATTCCAAGCACACAATGAAGACACAATAGGGGTACACCATGCAGACGAGTGTATGCACGATTTTCGTTCGAAATTAAACCACGAAATACCATGCTGACAAATGCCTCTTTCTTTCTGTACTAACTATCCAATGCTTTTCTTCACTTTGATGTATTTTCTCTGCTCCACCAAAGATTGAAGTTTATCTATGTCCACTCAACTCCATATAAATATAGATAAACTAAGCGAACTTTCAGACAATCCCTGCCAAAATGCTTGGGCCGTGTGACAATAAAAAATACCCTCCCCGTTCCCCCGCTCCCAAGCTCATGAACGGGGCCGGGAGGTGGCTGGGGCCCAACAAGATATGGCAGGGATTGTAGACCAAAGCAATTTCATTTCCATGGTCACTAAAATCTTCCCTAATACTCTTTAGATTAGACTGTCAATTAGTTGATCAATATGAACCCCGAGGAAAGTGAAGTAATTATTCCATCGATTTCCCTGTGTAATAAGTAAGGCTTGCGCTAAACGTCGCAATTGTGCCCTGCCGAACTCAAATAATTAGAAAATGATGAACTAAATTCGCCAAACGGGCGAGCTCTGCTACGCTACAAGGTAGTTGCACGAGTTGGTGACAAACGTCGCGCTCTTGCCTTGCCTTGGTCACTTCTCTTCCTCTCCCCCACCTCTCCACAATCCGAGTCAAGTAAAAGAGACCAAATGATACGTTAAGTTTTAAACTTGGTTGTATTTTAGGGGTAAATGCATTTAGATAATAACACAAAGGGCCATATCGGAACACATAAAACATGATAAAGAGCCAAATGGAAAAAAATCGAGCGTGTAGACTTATAAATGCAATGTCCCGGGTGTATGCATGTGGAGGATGCTCCAGAGATGTTCCCTCAAACGGACTTTGAAATATTTTCAAACCTCAATCGCCCAACGTCTTTGTACTGAAATTCATTGTTCAAGTACATCCAGGAAATGGCAAAATTACGTTAGAGCGCTCAGCGTATAATATAAAGCTGGAGGGTCGGCCTACATAATGTAGCAGGGGCCGATTTCACAAAGAGATAAGAACAATTTTGAGGGGGGAACATGTCCCCCTGTCCCCCCTATGATTGATTATCATACCCTCCCTGTTCCCCCACTCCCAAGCTCGTGAACGGGGGCCGGGGGCGTGGCAGGGGCCCAACGAGATATGGCAGGGATTGTAGAGTAATTATTCCATCGATTTCCCTGTGTAATAAGTAAGGCTTGCGCTAAACGTCGCAATTGTCCCCTGCCGAACTCAAATAATTAGAAAATGATGAACTAAATTCGCCAAAAGGGCGAGCTCTGCTGTGTTTCCCCCAGTATAGTTGCTGGCTTGAAGAGAGAAAGAGTTTACAGATAGGCCTAATCTGTGTTGTCATGGCTGGGTAGTTTATTGCAGATGGTCATAGGGTTACTGGTGGAGTTTATTGGGTCATGGAGGTAGCCCCCATGGGTGAGTGTAGTTTATTGCTAGCCCCTAACCCCCCCCCCACCCCCACCCCCCCCCCCCATTATGTGAAAGCCAATGTTATGCTTTTTACTTTTAGAAAATGAGAAAATAAAACAGAAACACTTCAATGAAGACACTTTGCTCCAATTTGCACTAATTAGACATAAGTAATTAACAAAATTAATTTAAAAATTAAATAAAAAGGCTAAAACAATCATAGAAACTAGAAGAAGTCATTTATATATATGTAAAAAATCATTGTAAATGCACAGAAAACATTTTTTAGTGTACGTTGGTTTGTGTGGAACAGTCACTACCACCTTTCCAACTTTTGCGTATTCTCAAGGGATGAAACGGACTTAAGTGTGTGATGTTTAATAATGTGAACGTTCTCCTTGTTAGTACCGTAGCTGGGAGTATTCTGGGATGGGGACACAACTTCTGACTAGAACAAACATAATCTGTTTAGTTTTCAGAATAAAACTAATAGTTTTCAGAATAAAACTAATAGACTTTGTTTGACACTCTAGAAAAAAAAGACGACGAACACCACTCCAAAAATTTGGGTAATTTTTTTTATTTTTTAAGTGGGGAACAATATCATTATGTATATTAGGCTTACGGTAACACCATGTGTATATCTACCTTGTTGTGTAGATTTTTGTTCTTTGAGAACTTGTCGTGCTATGTAATCTACTGCCGCGAAGTAGATTTCGGAATTTGGGAGACTGTTCTGATGCCGCAGAGTAGATTACCGGATTAATTTGCTATCATTATGAATTTGCAATTAATATTTGAGTCTGATGTGTGGCCTATTGAAAGCGTAAAAATGCCTTGCAATTTAATTTCCATTGTCACTAAAATCTTCCCTAAAATAGGAGATTAAATTAGACCATGATTAGACTGTCATTTAGTGGATCAATATGAACCCCGAGGAAAGTGAAGTAATTATTCCATCGATTTCCCTGTGAAATAAGTCAGGCTTGCGCTAAATACAGTACTTGTGCCCTGCCGAACTCGATGTACTGGTACCCCCTAGTGTCGAGGGGAGGGAAGGAGGAACTATCCCCTATCTACTAAAGGATGAGCATCCGCCAAATAAAATAAAATCAATCCGCCAAAAGATGTTTAAAAATAATATGAAATAATCCCCTGTACTGATTTTAATCCTCCAATGCTGTACCACACAATGCACAGTAAACAACGCACAGCACAGTCACTTTAAAGGCAAAAGGTCAACACGAGGCTGGCCACACACAAGTTTACATTACCCGCTCAGCCCTAAAAATTACAATAATTCTGGAATAAAATGATGATTTGATACAGAACAATACTTACAGGTAACTCTATGACCCTATCCCTCTCTAATGAACAGCATTTGAAGCAGGGCCAGAGTCATCCTCCCTGCAAAATATAGAGAAATACTGACAGCAGAATAAATGTGCTTTCTCTTGCTCAAACCTAAAATGGAAAAGAGAGTGAGCCCAAAGGCCGCGACCTCAAACTTAGCTTGTTATTATAAATTATGCTAATTGCAAGTTTAGATCAGACAATTGAACACTGAGGGCGCACCTGGGTTCCCTACACAGCTCTGCCCTACAGGTTCCCTACTTCACAACCATGCTACCCGAGTGGTCCAAATACAAAACAAGTGTGACCTAGAAATGATTTATGAAAATGACATTAATTTAGGCTATTTGATTTACAATGATTTACACCTTTAAACCATTAACACATCTTAACACAATTTCATAAAATGATTCAACAGATCTATCCTACTATACATTAAGATGAATACAGAATCATTTACACATCAGAAAAATACACTGTATATGATACCCACTGAATGTTCACTTGGACCAGGTTTTCTAAATACAAACAGGTGAAACCCTTTAAGTTCTATCCTCAGACAGGCCCGATTGACATGGTCTATCACCCTTTAGGAAATATCACTCACGGACTCGGAATCTCCAGTTAGAAAACACTTTCAACATAGGTTTGTGAAAAAAAATACTGCGGTTTCACAGTGTAAAAACCTAACAATTAACACAACAGAAAATTAAAAAGTAACATTTGTTATTTTTGTTTGGTCAAACTATCTCTACAACGTCTGGAAAATTATTAGCTTAGATAAAAGTATGAAATCAACATTACAAAGGAGGTATACACGTTTTCCCAGCGGTCTACTGGCTGCAGTAACCAATGGCAGTTGTGTAATATTTAACTGGGCCAAATTGTACCTGAGAAAAGGTATTTATGAAATAATTATGATTTGTTTTTATAATTAATATTTTTGTTTTTACAATTGTTTTTTTAAATTACGATTTGTTGTGTTTGATTGTTATGACAATTGCACATAGTTCTGCATATTGGTTCCTTTGGGACTCACATGTTGAACTACATCTCTTTGTAAGGAATACAAAATTAACATTGCTTGTTTTGATTCAATTACCAAAACAAAGAGAGTTTTACGCAAGCAGTCATGGATTTTGCTTCGTTTTAGAAAACATTTTTGTTTGTGCTCATAAATTGAAATAGATAGACACAAGACTTTGGCCTGACTTTGGTCTTCATTACAACAACACAAATTATTACTGATTGAAAATATCAATCCAATCAATTTATAAATAAGAGAGAAAATATTTGTGTCCCGATTCAATAAGGCTTATAATATTCTCTGTGTTGTAATTGAATGAAGGGAAAGAATAGTATTTCCATACCTAATGTAAGCGTTCTTTCTTCTTGATAGACACTTACAATTATAATTTATTTTTGTAATGCATCTGGGAGGAGGAGTTCAGGTTGCTGTTTTGATTTAATTTCCAAAAACATAGAGAGATTTAGGCAAGAAATTACTTGGTAGGGTTTTATTTCGTATTTTATAAGTAAACAATATATTTATTTTGTTTTAAGTGTAACTATACTATTAGTAATACTGAAAGGAAGTTTGTGGCAGGATTGTTTGAATCTTTAAACAAAAAAGAAGCGTACACAAATCAATCTTTGTTTCAGTAATAGTATAGTTACAATTAAAATAAAAAAAATGTATTGTTTGCTTATAATATACGAAATAAAACCCTACCCAGTACTCTGTTAACATTGGCGCTTCACTTGCTGGTAAGCTTCCCTTATGTAACACTACTTTTCAATCCTTTCTTGATGATAAATGTTCCCATTCTCTGTTCCTTGGTCCTATTTTACAAGATAAAATTGCAGATGTTTTAAATAAGCTCCCTTCTGGCAAGTCGCCAGGTTGTGATTCTTAAAATTATTTTGTTATCAAGAAAGCCAGGTTCTCCTTAGCAAAACCATTAGCCAAGATTTTTAATAGGTCTATAAGTTCTGGAGTTTTTCCAGACGGGCTTAAAATAGCTAAAGTCACTCCGATTCATAAAGGGTAATAAACATGTCATTGGTAATGTCAGACCTATCTCTGTTTTATTTACGTTTTCCAAGGTATTTGAAAAGTTAATATTTAGTCGCCTCATTGCATTCATAAATAAACATAACATTCTTTCTGAGTCACAGTTTGGTTTCAGGGCAAATCGCTCTACTGAGCTAGCAACGTCTTATGTAATGAATAATTTGCTAAATGCCGTTGAAGATTACATTTATATTGGTGTGTTTTTGGACCTATCTAAAGCTTTTGACACGATTAACCATGATATTTTGAAATGTAAACTAGAGCATTATGGAATCCGTGGAGTAACCTTGGAGTGGTTCAAAAGCTATTTATCGAATAAAAAACAGTTTGTTTCAAATAATTCTGTCCATTCATCTCAAAAACCTAATTCTTGTGGAGTACCTTATGATATCTGTAACACATCCGACATTATATCATTATTTGTCTTTTTGCCGATGATACAAGTTTAGTACACAGCCACAGAAATGTAGATACGGCTATTCTGAACCTTAACGCTGAAATGGTAAAAATAAGTACGTGGCTTGTTGCTGATAAACTGTGTATTAATCTACTCAAAACAAATTATATGATATTTTGTCCAAGACTACGTAAATATATCCAATCTGTGTCTTTAATCTTAAAATTTAATGGAACTGACCTACAAAGAGTAACAATTACTAAATTCCTTGGTATACGAATTGATGAATATTTGTCTTGGAAAAGTTAATATATTAATGATGTTGCGGGTAAAATATCAAAGAATATTGGTTTAATTAATCTTCTAAAGAAATGGTTACCAATCCATGTTTATTAACTCTATATAATTGTTTTGTTTTGTTTTTCCCTATTTGAGTTTCTCAATTCTTACTTGGGGTGGTTTACCTACACAATGTAATAGGCTTTTTACTTTACAAAAGCGAGCTGTTCGGATAATTTCGAACGCTGGTTTTCTTGATCATACTGCTGCATTATTTTTTAGTCTTAAATTGTTAAAATTTAATGATCTTTATCATTTGAAATTAGGTAAATTTATGTACAAGTAAATAAGTAATGCATTACCACCCTGTTTTAGCTCATTTTTTACTCTAACTACTAGCATTCATTCATACAAAACTCGAAGTACTTCAAAGAAAAATCTTTTTGTTTCTCGCAACCGAACCTCAATGTATAAAACAGCCTTGTTCAACGTAGTGTTTCATACGGGAATAATTTGGATGGTTCTGTTAAATCTGCAATCACTCCCTATATTTTCAAAAAAACTAAAAACAATTACCACTCAATGCATATTCAGTATAATTATTTAATGACCTAATAGTATGAGTCAGTTCAATGATGGCTTGCTTTTTGGTATATTGTTGGTACACCTACATTAGTTAGTCTGTCCTTGTAGTCCCTTGTCTTTGTGCGGCCCTTTTCCCATAGAGTTTGTGCACGGATTTGTGATAATCGTAAACTTAACAATTTCCGATTAGTACAAGTTGCATACCATATTGTAGCTTATATTTTAACCTAGTTCTGTGAATACATGACGTCACCTTTGCGTCAGTCCTACCTGTTTTATAGACGTGTTTAAATTTGTGGCGAGTCGACGACCTCGTAATTGTCAAGGACGACCTGTCATGCCATTCCTTATATACACGTTAAAACACCTTTTATCTGGCACGGAATTCGCGAAATTTTCTATGAAGTTGACGGGCAAATGAAAACCCAATCACGAAAATTAGTCTATAATTGCACCAATTCATAATAAATAGTAGTTTTATCAAGTGCTTTTCGCCTTTCGTTGACGATATTTGAGTTTTTTTGGTCGTCTCTCGGTTACATGTCGAGTAGACCATTCCCACATCCCGATGTAATGGCATGTCCCAGTCGACCCGTTGTGTCTTTTTCGGCCTAGAGGGGAATTTGTATACACAAGAGGGCGCTATACAAGTTTACCATGAATGTTTCACAAACTTCCCACAGCGCAAAATAATACAGAAGCGTTCAAGGGATAAACATTTCGGAGTGCCATCAGGTACTTTTTAAGTGTCTGTTAAAAAGTCATTACTCAGCCATTTTTTTTTTATCTAAATGTTTTCAGGTTCCTCAACTACACCTAGCCAAATAGCATGCCAATTGTCTTTTTACCATCGGGGTTGTTTTCACACCAAAAAAATTCCACCAATGTTTTTTGCTGAATCAGCAAAAACGAGAGTTTCATTCAAACAAATGGTTTAGAGACTCATGTGGGCTGATCTCAAAGGAAATTTTGCTTGAATTTGTTTTATTTAGTCACAAGGGTCTATATCTAATAGATTGGGCGATTTAAACGTGATTATGTTCTCCAAAACATGTATTACACGCAATATAAAAACGTACACTTAAAAAGTACCTGTTGGTGTTAGTGTGTGAGGTTTTTCTGATGCTGTCACGCAGGGTTAAGAAAAATAACAGTAAATAATTACGGAAAGGTAAAAGAGATATTATTGGTTCTCGTTCGAGGTAAATTTAATAAAAAATAAATTGCTTTCTTCATCGTGACGTTATCAGTAACAAAATTGCATTAACTCGGTTGTTTCAAAAACTCACATCTCCTGAACCGCATGTCATACAGTTATAATTCTTGTGCCGGTGTGTAGATTAAAGCACATTATAACATTTTATTTAGCAACGTGACCCACTTTGACCTTTACTTCCGTAACAAACAGGTAGCTCTAAAATAAAATAAAAGTCACATTTCCTGTACCACATGTCATAAAGTCATAACAATTGTGCCATCTTGTAACTCATGACACAATTGCATTTTAATCAAAACCTGACCCCACAATGACCTTTCCTTCCGGTCAAAACAGGAAGTTCATAGTTTTAAATTCATATCTTCTTAACCACATATCATAAACTCATAATTTGTGTGCCGCCTGCTAGCGTATGTCGATGAAACAAATGAAATTTTAATCAAAAACATGAACCCCACTTTGGCCTTTCATTCCGGTTAAGACGGAAAATCATATCTCCCTTATTGTCCAAACAGTAAGTAAAAATAGTTCCTTCAGCTTAATACGACTAAATTTAACCTATTGGATATGAGACGTCATTTTCAGTATGAAATCATGATTTTATCTTTTTGTTCCGCCAACCGAAACCCGTTTGTGTTCGTTTTTACGAACGCTTAATATCTAGATTTTCCTTATTATTATTTTTTCTTTTTGAAATTTTTTCATAGTATTAACCAGTGAAAAGATTTTAGGAATTACAGTCTTAAAACACACAAACGGCACATTAAATGAAAGCTTGTGCTCCAACCATAGAGCAAGGACCAGAAGGAGTTACAACAGCAGGGACTTCAAACGGATAATGTGTGTTACCGCAGTCGTAAAACAGCTGGTGTTTATGACCGCAATTAGCGCGTATAAACAAGCTTCCGGCGGCCCACTGCATATTTGCTGCCTCGCGACGTCATCAAATTACCCAGCATGCTTTGCGCGAGTAAGCTTCCTTAACAACAAGATGGCGGCCTACGGGAAGGACGATTTCGTTTTCAGTTTCGATGATTACGATTTTAGCGATTTTAGTGATTTTTCTGATGATCCTGAAGGGCAGAAAACCGAGGAAAACAAAGTAGACACGGACATCGATGAGGACGATTTTCAACCTTGTGTCTGTGGCGGGCATATGACGAAAGATATGGTCGGATGTGACGGTGGAACTTGCACCGTTCAGTGGTGGCATTACGCTTGCGTGGGGCTCACAAGCGAGACCATACCAGACGGGGATTGGTATTGTCCGCGTTGCCGCCGACCAGATTCTGAAAGTGCAGGTAGGCCTAGATTCCTTTTAATCTTGTTGAAATCAACTACAAAACAGTTGGAAAATTAATACATTTTCCAGGGCCTGGTCATGCTATTGCTAGTGTATTTTATTTTTAATTCACGCTCTCTGTATTTGTAAACAAATTCTTTCATTTTGATTTTTCAACAATAACACAATACTACTACTACAACTAGGCCTATCACATGTCATGTCTTTTATGTCATACTCATGATGATGATTAAGGGGGGCCTATTGGGAATTTTTTTATTATTTTTTAAAACGTTATAAAAAAAATGAAGAAAAGGTGGTCAGTCTAAAATTTCTTTATTCCTAATGTTGAATTTTTGTTTCGTATTTTGGTAATATTTTGACAGGTCCATCGACGTCATCAGGTCCAACTTTTGATCCTTCAATACCTGCTGCTGCCAGTAGTACTCCAGGGAGTCCAGGCCCAGGGCCATCATCAGACGTCATCGATCCAAAAGAAAACACCAAAAAGTCCAAACCCAAGGCCAAGGGAGATGTCAAACACAAGGCAAAACCAAGAAAGAAAGGTACTTAGTGACTAGTCAATTTAACTGTATATGTGATTTGTACGTGATTCTGAATAATATTATTTAATTTTTGGTATCTTTTTCCCAAAAGAAATTTTTATAGCAGTGAACTAGAGATTGCTCTTTAAAATCTTGAAAGGGAAAATTCTCTTTTTTGAGTTTGATTTAATTCTTCCACATACATTTATGTGGGCGCAGGGCTCGATCCCCTGGGTGCGGCACTATTGTTAAATCACGTTTGCCTATATTTGTACTTTGGTGCGATAAATCTCCATAAAAAATTGATTAAATATCCTAATAAGATAACTGAATGAAGTTGATTTATTTGTATTATTATTTGTCCTTTATTCACAGCTCCTGCAAGACCCAAGACTGTCTTTACGAAGGATGATGCTGAGGAGAAGGCATCATCGTACTTCATAACGGGTCTGTCTTTAATGAAAGAGCATCCAATTTTCAATTGTGGGAGCGCTCCGGCATTGGAAATTTTAGCAGTAATTACACAGCTTATGCTCTTGATAAATTGCTCTGAATTTACAGAATTTTGTAACATTTCCGTGACTGAGCTTTGGATTGTTTTAACTTCAAGTGATTCCAAGTTTCTAAAACCAGAGGCATATGACGGTATGTGGAAGGCTTTTCATTGCTTTAGGTCAACTTCAGTGAAAAGATGGCAAGAAATGCTGGACATGCTAAGTATTAGTGTTTCAGATCATGCATCAAGTATAAGCTATCAATACTTAATACAATCAGTTTTTGGAATTCTTATCAAGGAGAGAAACGAAAAAGATATGCCCCCAAAAGGTTCAACTACCGTAAACCATATTGACAAAGAGGAAGAAAAGGTACTAAGATATGTTTCTGGTTATATACCATTTGCACTGTTAAAGAAGTATCGTAAACAGAAAAATAGTACGGCTCAAATGTATTGTAAATTTTTAGAGTGTTGGATGATTAATTGCGTTGATTCAGGAAAGACGTTTCTAAATTACACTAAGGAATGGATTGAAGCTCAAGACAGAGGAGGTTTGTTTAAGGTGTCTGATGACGTATATTTGTTTTTTAGGTCCATGGAAATGGTCAGCCGTATATTTTTAACCAATGACAATTTACCAAACATGTCTGAAATAAATATAAATACTGTACTAACAGACAAAATTTCAACAAATTTTAGAGTTCAAACCTACTGGTGTAGCTTAATAGATGGTAAAGTAAGTGGTGACGTGTCAAAGAAATTCCTTGATATCATCATTAAATTTTATATTAGACTTCGCTGTAAGGCTTTTCTTAAGGTATACCTGGACATCAGGAAAGCCACCAACAAGCAGGTGTCCAAGAAAGGTGACAAGGCCCTACGCAAAGACCTGTAATTAATTACTGGCAATGGTTGACACGTAGAAATAAAAACACAATGCCCAGCTTAAAATCAACCAAAAGTACTAATACTTATGTACATGTAATACTCATAATAATTGCATTGAATGGGTCCAAGAACATACACTTTTGACCGACAAAAGGGTTTTGTTCACACTTTACATAATTCCTCCTTCTGACGTTTTGGAAGTGGGATAGCATCAAGGTATTAAGATATGTTTCCAGTTTTACATTGTACTTTTGGACTTTCAAAGAAATATTGTGAACAGAAAATCGTACGGCTCAAATGTATTGTACAAGTTTAGAGCGTTGGATCATTAATTGCGTAGATTCAGAAAAGACGTTTTTAAATTACACCAAGGGCCTTGTCACACGAGGCAACTTTTGCTGGCAACTTTGAGGCAAACAACCCCACTGCATGCTGCAGGATCACTTGGGTGGCACATGAGGTTTTTTCAAACAATATCTTAGATGCACAAAGAAAGTTTGTGAACATTTATATGTGTGGAGATTGCCTGGAACTGGTTGCCTGTAAATTGCCTCGTGTGACATGGCCCCAAGGAATAGATTTAAGCTTTAAGGTTTAATGTTTTTTTAAAGCCCGATTACACTTTGTAAAATGTCTGTTATTGCCTCTACATGTATATCAAATAAAATAAACCTGTTCGTGAACCTTACACTTTTGGTATAAGTGTCTTTAAATGCTTCTGTGGCCGATTTCCCGAAGAGCTAAGATTGATCGAACTGCAAATCAATCGTAAATGCTTTAGTAAAGATCGATGTTACAATACAAATCACTATGTGGATACTGACAATTTGCCTTACGTTGGATTTTATTTCTTGTAGCCCTGTACTTCTTAGAAATCAAGAAAGGTGATAAGGACCATTGCAAAGACCTGTAATTAATTACTTGTTGCTGCATAGAAATTGAAAGTAATGCCCAGCCTAAAACTCAACCAAAAGTACATGTATTAATATTTATATACACTTGTACTACTCAAACATGGACTTTAAAGGCACTGGACACATGTGAAAATTTTGACTCATTGGTCGTCAAAGCTGCGAGAGAATAATGGAAGAAAAAACACATTTGTCGCAAAAAATGTGTGCTTTCAGATGCCCTGAATTCGAGACCTCACCTGAGGTCTCTTATTAAATTCAAATATTTGAGTGAAAAGTTACTTTTTTCTCAAAAACTATGTTAACATTAGAGGGAGCTGTTTCTCACAATGTTTGATACTATCAACAGCTCTCAATTGCTCGTTACCAAGTAAGTCATGTTAACAATTATTTTGCGTAATTGAGTAATTGTGTCCACAGTGCCTTTAAACAACACTTCTAATGAAAGTGTTATATTCACACTTGACATATTTCCTACTTCTTCTTCTGACGCTTTGGAAGTGGGGTAGCATCAATTGAAGACTGGTTCTCATCGTCCTTCCTGCAGTTACCTCGTTTAGAACCCTTAACACACGAGGAGGCCACATACAATGACATCATGTTATGACCAAATTGTTCTGCTGTGGGGTTCTCATTGCTGCCTCCTGAAGATCGCTGCTTCGAGAAGTACATCTCCAAGGGATCTTGGTTAAGTTTTTCACTTAACAGATACTCCACACCAGGTTCTTGGAGAAGTAACTTGGCCAGTTCAACAAAAGAATTCACTGAAATGAAATATAATTTTGTTTTAATGCTTAACTCTATCAGTTCTCAGGAAGGGGGATGGATGTTTTCTAATTTGTTGGCTAATTATTATTTTTTTAAATTGCAGGAGATGTTTAGTTCAACAGGCTTACGATGAACATAATGATCCACACAAACATGCCTCGAAATTGCATGTTTTTTATTTTAAGTCGCGAACAAACACGGTCGGCAATTTGTGGAATCAAAATCGTGTATGTGTATACAGGAAGAATCATTCAAAAATGGCAAACAAACTTGGAAATGATTTTTGTTTATCGGTTAAATCCAAACTTGTGCAGTATTTTTTAACATAATGCTAACCTGTGATGCGAATTCCTTCCAGAGTCTCTCTGCTGAGGCACATCTTCAGTTGGACCTCCTTTGATGCTCCCTGGTGGTTTGCTGCTTCATTCTCCCAACTTGCTAGAAATCCCAGGAAGTCCTCTTTGAGCCACTATTGGACCAAGGGGAAACATGAACAATAATTAGATAAATGTTTGAGCAAACAGAACTGTTATTACTCTACATATTTTTGTAGTGGAACAACAAATGTGCATTGAAAATACCTTGAAACGCCAGTCATCAACACTTCTGTAGGGGGCAAGGGCTGCCTTCCGCTTGTGCCGAGATTCCAGGGGGTTGCTGACATTTAAGCAGTCAAAAAATTGGTCAAAGTTGGATACAAATAGCTCCGTTGACGCAGTATCATGCCGACCAAAGGCTTGAAAGGCATTGGCCACAGAGCTACTGAGTACCTAAAACAGAAAAAGAACAAAGAAATACAATTTCAGTTTTGCTGGCATATGTTTACAAAAGAACTTAGTGTGACATGATCAAAAAAAGCAAACACATGTACATTTTGGTACTGACCACCACCATAGCAAAGTCAAATGTGAAACTTTCATTTCTATTACTCTCTTTCTTGAATGAACATGTTGACTCACCTGGGTAGCCATGTAAACTCGCATTCGCAGAGCTGGGGTCAAATGAAGGTGTTCATGTGTGAGTTTGTGAAGTCGCCGTAAACCTGGGGAGATTCTGTCTAAACCAACATCCCAGTCGTACAGCATACGCAGTTGATTCCAGCTGATGTCTTGCTTCTGGTACTGTTATTCAAAAGAAGAATATTGATTAAATGTTTGGGTTTTTATACGATTGGAAAATTCATGCAGTAACAACAGCAATGAAAACAAAATCAATTATGTTTGTGAGCACACCATTTAGTATCTATTGGAAAAAGGCATACATTTCTGCTTTCATGAATTAATGCATGAACGCATACAATGAAGAATAACAAATCACTTTTTAGGTGTGCTACCTGTATACTCCAACCACCCCCCCCCCCCCCAAAAAAAAAACAACCAAAAAAACATACAAATATAAAATAATGATACAGTAATAATACTTGTATTATAAAAAATAACATAACAAATAATTTTAAAACAAGAACAAAAAGTGACACTTACGTGCAAGTGTCGTGTTTTGTTGTGGCATCCAGAATTTTCCCAATTATTTCTTGTGGTCTTCAAAAGATGTGGGACATCACAAATGAAGTAAAGCTGCCTTGTTGTCTGGGTATTTGCAAGATTCTTTGTGGAGTTTGTCAAAGCATCACTAGGATCACCATGCATCCTGTACAATTTTCTATTTGGAGAGGCCCCATCAGATACCCAGGTTCTCACAGTAAATCCTGCTGCTTCCAACAACATCACAGCTTCCCATAAACAAGGATAGAGCTGGAAGCTGGTAACGCCATGACTTGGGTAATAACCAATGGGAGTACGCAGGGATGAACAAATTCCACGAATCATCAGAACCAAGACATGACTAGCAACAGGTTTCTCGTCACCACGGCATCTACTCTCAAATTGAAGGATCTCATTTCCTATGCTACCGACATCAACAAAACCTACAACACTTCCAGAACGCACTGAATAAACAAGACCAGACTTAATCTTCATCTCATCAAATAAGATTGAAATATTACGCTCATGAGCTGGCAGGTTATTCACATTGTTGTCTGCTAGTATCCGCAACATCAAATCCGAGTTGAAGCCAGAGACTGGGTTTCCAAAGTGAGTGTACCCATGCAGGGTGTTTGGATGCGGTAGTTTTAAAAAACCAGTCTGTCGGAGCAAATTATATGTGGCTGTTGACTTTGTCTGCAACGCAATACAGAATCGAATTATGGCTGGATGCCACCGCATTCTCTTGCCTTTCTGGATGGCCTCTTTTTGTTGTTGCCACATCAACTTTGCAGGGGATTCATCAGGAACAATGGCTGTGAATTGGTCGTCACTCTCCATCATGGCTTGTCGAATGATGGCATCATGTTCTTTTGTCAAGTGGTCGCTTTCCTCATGTATCATGCCATCAATCTTGTCAAGTAGCTTTGTGTTTCTTTTCTTCAGGCACCGATTTTCTTCTTTAACTATTTTGACTTTATGGAGGAGTTGGCTGTGTGTAAGAGCATCATTTCGGGTGGTTGATGAAGTGGTGATGGCCTTTGGGGATTGTTTTAAGCGTGATGCAATTACATGGAGGTCGACTCGAAATGCCCGACACACCCAACAAGATAATTCTGACTGATCCGTGAGCAATACACATTTTTTGTGTCTGATTGTTGGAAACGGATAACTCTGACACACGTCACTGCCAGTGATGGAGACTGGAATTTGCCCACGTGGACCCTTCCTTGATTCAACCACATCTCTGAAATCGCTGTTTCCCTGCAAACGTGTATTGAAGCAAGAATGCCAAAAACCTTTGGCACATCAGCAAGACCAAGTACTGGGGGCACATCACTGAAGACAGAGTTTGAGATGTCAAGGTCGAACTCGCATACTACAATTTTCCATGACATGTCTCTTTCTAGAAGGAGAACTATGACTTGCTGGCCATTCTCATTAAAGCGCATGACTCGCAGTTGGTCCTTTGTTCCCAAAGTCAAGAGTTCATGCTGATCGGCGTGTTCCTTTATACTACTGCGGAATGAAGAAAGAATGTCTGTTGTCGGTGAGCAGACATTGCAGCTGTGCTCTGCGGTGAATTGGGCAACCTCAATTTTACATGTACTGTTTTTCTTTTGTTTTACACCCTTCCACCATCGCTGAATCTTGGTGTAACAGTTGTGGCAGATGAATGGGGGATGACAAGAAGGTGAATCCTCGGAAACATCTACCTGCAAAGCTCTCAAAATTAGACCCCCATATTTGTCTTTGGAGTGCGGATTTCTTCTTCCAATACCAGCAGCACCTATTCCTCGACACAATCTACAAATATTAACAAGGCACTCTCTCATCTTGTTGAACAACAAAAAAAGGGTTCATATCTGCTGGCAAAAACCAAAGGAGACCAAAACAAAGAGTAAGCCAATAGAGATTATTTTCATAACAATGAGACCAGACCAGATATACCAGATGCTGCTGAAATTATCTTCAAACTGACAAGAATCTTGCAAACCTACAACAGGTACTTAGTACTATGCTCAGACTCCTCGGACGACCATCATTGCCCACAAAAAAGCTGAAAATTGGAAGAGAAAAAAATAATTATGTTATTTATCATTTCAATTACACATTAATAAAATCACTTTTTGGTATTGTAATCCCCAAAATCATCATTCGATTGAGGTTTATTCCACATAGACAAACGGAAAACTCTATACAAAATGTGAATTTTTATTAAATTGTGGCATGTCATGTCATCATAAACATGAAACAGCCGTATAGTTTTCCCACCATTACAACGTGCGCAAAAACCAACATTGAACCAGCGACTGTTTTATGAACCAGTTTACATCTTCGGTAAAAGGCTTTTAACTGTTGGTTCTCTAGGTTTGAATGACAAAAAAATGATCTCAATGTGTTGTTCTTGTCATTTGTAAACATTATAATCGATATTAAACAAAAATAAGGGAACAAGCAATAAATGAAAGGCAGATTTGTCTCTCTTGAAAAACGGAAAATATTGAAAATTTTGTAGTTTTTGCGACCCTTTTTTCAGTTTGTGTGCAGTTGTGTGCAGTTCTGTGCACGGTTTATATGTACATCCCCGTGTACAGAAAACGTTTCTGAACAGCCTCGACTAAGTTTCATCCGTAAGAAACCACCGGAATGATTTTTTATAATTTGATATCAAAAATACATATTTCAGCATTCCCCACCTTCATCAAAATCTAAAAAGCTTCATAACTCACCTCAAAAATATCCGATTTTGATGATTCAAAAACGTCTTGAAACTCAGCGATCGCGAGCTTACACCATAGAGCATCTGGTCCTTGCTCTATGCTCCAACTTAGATCCAGCAGCAGTTGTTTTGAGTGTTTTTCATTCATTTCTTGACGATATTACCAATTTAAAAACGCCCGTCAAAAAAGCACGATCGCCGTTTCTGTGTACATTACACGTAATTCACGCTGTACGAAGCATACTGGCCTTACATCACACACAGCCATTATCCCACGCGTGGCATCGTTCCGCCCTTGGGACTTTCCATTCATTTGGTTCACTGCTTCATCTAACGATGGCACAATAAAATCAATGGTGGACTTGTATTAGCGCCCTCTCGCGCTTTGGGATATGAAGATAAGTAAAGACAATTAAATACGGATGCGTTGCACTGCATGTCACCGCAAGTCTGAGGATCCCACAGAGACAATGGAAACCATCTGTCTACCACTTGGCTGTTAGTAGACGGTTCTCTTTTGATGTTTTGACGACAGTTTATGTGGTTATCCTCAGGATACGACCCACCCCCCCCCCCCAACACACACACACAAACACACACACTCTCTCTCCAGACATGGTAGCATTTATTGGTTGTGTTTTTATTTATGTTTAACTAATTAAATGAACATTAATTAAAAATAAACAAGCAAATAAGTTGAACATAATTGAAGGTAACACGTGATACGTAAGCAACACAATTAACTGTAAAGAAATCGTTGACAAGTTGCGAAATAAACCCTCTTAACTAATTAAAAACAAGTGTCAAACATGTTTGAGAAGGTGCAGAGGATACGTTTTTCTGAAAGAGGTCCCTTATTTTAGGGTTTAATAGCTTGCTTACAATTGTTTAGCTTAGCTGCATTATAAGGTACACACTAAGGTGCTCGTAAAATGCTAGGTATTTGAGTTGACTTTAAGATATGCAAAACAAAAATCGTTATGTTGTATTATGCAGCTTTAGGTGCTGTCTTTGTCTTGTCGTTTTGAACAGTTTGGTGGCGCTATTTACCAACACTGTTTTTTGTTGTTTTCCCTTCTTCTTTTCATGATAGGAACAAAAATAGACTCAGGCAATAAAACCGAAAGGCAATAAGAATGTGAGGAACCGGTCTTTACTGCGTGTTAATGACCAGGTTGGTGGTTAGCCGCTGTTAATGGACCGACCCGAATGGAGGCAAGGCTCAATAAAACAGTGGCCAGCCACCAACCAACGCAGTGAAGACCGCGCACACTGTTATTGCCATTAATTAATACATTTAACGATACTTGTAGAATTCGTCGCGCGTACCACGAACCGACCTAACTCGTACACAGTATAAAAATACGTGTTTGGAGAAAATCACGAATGAAGTTGCACTATTTTTCAAACTGCTGTTTCGGGGTCTGCTAACTATTTGAATATAATTGTTTAAGACAAAAATAAAGTCGACTACTTTATTAATACAGAACTGTCAATTTCATTTAATCCCTGCAACTATTTTAATTAGTAAATAATACCTAAACAGATAGGTCACTTTGTGAAAATGAAAATCCGAGTTTTGCCCGCAGAGCGCCGTGTACAAACCAATGCATGACAGAGACCTATCTAGTTAGGTCACTTTGTGAAAATTTACTGCGCTTTGAGTTAGGTCAGTTCGTGGTACGCAAATTTTACACGCGCGCCCGAACTGCGCGCGCTGTAGCGCATAGTACATCATTGGTAAAGTGGCGTATCTAGATAGGTCACTTTGTGAAAAGACAAAACGGCAAATCTAGTGATACGTCGTTTTTGGTAATTAGTGTAATTACAAAACTACTACGTATTTAGTTCTGAAACTTGCTGAAAATGTTAACAGTAATGAGTATATTGATAATTTGTAAAAAAAATATATATATTTGCAAAAGTGTGTGATTTTTCTCAGTTAGGTCGGTTCGTGGTACGAGCGACGAATTGTGAGAGACGCTACAAAAGTGCGAGACACTACACAATAAACGTCAGCGTTACTCCTTCTTCGTAAGTTTTAACTGGTTTAATGACAACTAAAGTATTTTAAATAACATAAATTAGAAACACAGATGTGAGGTGAACCACCCAAGCCAGGCTGACTGCTACAGGTGATTAACGACCACGCCCTGGCTTAAGTAGTCCTGTGCAATAATTATTATTCAGAATATTCTTACGCAACACTCTAATTAAAATAGTCCATTTTCAAAAATCGTCTTTTTCAACTCAAGAAACGTTAATCTACAAAATCATTAAGTTTTAATTTAAATATAAAGCGTATACAGCACAACAATGTGTTTCTATATTTCTCTCGCCCTCCTCCCTCCTTTACCCTAATTCTAGAACCAAACTCAATACTTTTAACATGTAGTTTTACGATTTCCGTTCGGGCTGGAGAGGAGTCTAAAGATTCGTACAACCAGGTCCATCACTGGTAAAATATACTTATTCAATATATTTATTAGTATTCTAATAAACTGCAGTAATGAACATCATGTGTTATAACGTCAAGCGTCACAATTCTAAGGTCTACAATAAAATTTAAAAAGCACAGTTATAAACTGCCAGTCAATAAATATTTCAATAAATACGTGCTGCCAGTTGCATTTGCATATCAATGTGATTCCAAACAATCTGTTTATAATATTACCGACAATCAGTCTGCACTAGTCAAGTAATGTTCAACCTTTTAATTTTCAACCTTACTGTTTTATCAAAAATGTCAAAGCCAATCGCCTGAATCTCTGTCATTGTCCTGATCCTTTGTTTTGAATGAACGCCCCTTTTGATAACATGTAATTGTCTGATGTACTCTGAACATAATATGAACCAAACTAAGTGTGTTTTATTTAACATTCAACAAAATACAAATGAAAAAAATAAAAAAAGGTGTTATCGTTTCAAACACAAATATTGACTGATCCCGTAAACGCTAATCAAATACCACAAATCAAATATTAAAAGTTGAAATTGCCATCGGACTGTGATCAACTGTCCGTTTTTATTTAAATAATCAGTACTACGCCAATTTTAATTTATATTTTTTCAAAACAAATTCAACATTCGCCATCTACACCTAGCCAAATAGCATGGTATATGTCTTGTTACCATCCGGGGTCTTTTTCACCAACAAAATTCCATCAATGACGAGCTAGTTTCCAGATGGCTTTTTCTGTATACTTGTACAATGGCTGTAAGCAGTGACCTTGTTGTTTATTTGAATGAATCGAGTAGGGTCCATATCTAATGGTTTGGGCCATTTGAAAGTGATTGGGTTCACCGCAAAAAATGATTTACACGCTAATACAAACGGACAATAGCCTACTGTCCGATGGCGTAAGTGTGTGATTTTTTTTTTTTTTGATAGTGTCATGCAGGATTTTAAAAGCTTAAGTAGTCTACAGTTCTCGAAAGCACTTTATAATTCTTTATCTGATTTTTGAGCGCAAATTTCTAATCACAAAAAACTCTTCTTCACCGTTAAAAGTAGCTCCATCGATTGTTTTTCTCAACAAAAGGCTGATTCACCGGCAAAATTATCACGCAGAAATTGTTTCTTAGATTCAAATGTTGTTGGGGTTTTTTCTAAGCAACGGGGGAATTTCAGACGAAATATTTTCACAGGATGCTTACTACTCTTGTGAAAAAGTAAGCTTTTCAGGGTCATCACCAAAGTATGACCCTACCTTTAAAGAAGTTTGTAAATGTTTCTTTTTACAAAATTATAGTAACTTTACACATAAAAAACAAGTTTCAATAACTAACATTATCAAATCTGTACATTGATTCAAGCAGTCTATAAAAACAAACATCTGATTTCCACTTTCTCTTCACACCACTTGGACTTTTTTGTTTAGTCCAACAACAAGAGTAATTTGTATTTCATTGGAAATTCAGGAACCAATTCGTTTTATAATACTTAACAACGAGTAATATGCATTGGTAAAACAGTCAAAATTACACTAAAAAATAACTATCGGCATTATAATTAGCATTCTAAATTATTTTTAAAAATTCATTTTGTGATCGATATCATTCAATCGTCATTAAAAATGTTTTTGTTGTTATATAACTTTAAAGGTTTACTAAACATCAATGTCTAGTTTCTAGTTTTTACTACCAACAATAAGAGGTCGAAATAAGAAACTGAATGGTTACATACATCCCTCCCGAAATTATGTATTTGCCTCCACTTGCTCGCCCCGTGTTCAAAATGTCTAGTTGGATTTTCAAGGTAAATTTATTGATTGAAAATGTCATCCAGGGTTCAAAAAGGCAATTTGTTTCAAGTTCCGACTTGTTAGAGTTTGAGTTTATATTACTTGCCGTAATTTCATGCTGCATTTCTTGAGGGAGTAATCATGACCTGTCCATGAAAACCATTGTATTCCCTGTCCATGCGACACTTCTGCCTGTTGGTAGTATTCACCATTCAGATTAGCATGATGGCAACGATTATACCACCATGCACCGTTAAATTTCTCAGCACAATTCGAATCTGCAAATCCATCATTGTCCTGGTCCTTGGTTGTGAATGGATGCCCATTATGACGTGCCATTGAATCACCTGCTGTACTCTGAGCTTCATATGAACCAACATGGAGAGTGTACTTGTCACCTGTAACAGCAAACTCACCATAAGAAGCCCAAGTTGTGTTGGATTCCCAATCTTCCATATTTACTCTGAGTTGCCATTGTCCTGATTTAGTAATGTCACGCAGGATATCATTCCCCAACCAGAACTCATTCTGTAGATCACCGAACCCGGATTGGTATTCAGTCCAGTTACGGTAAAAGTCAACTAAGCCATCTTGTCTCCTTTGGAACACGATCCAGCCTCCTCCATCTGTCTCCATATCACAGTAAACCTGTAACCCATCGGTCGGACGTGTAGGAAAGATGGTGTATATGCCATTGTCTCGGTAACCAGCTCGATACATCATCAGACAACCGCTGTAACTTTCATTGCTAGATGCTGAAAACGAGGGGTTGTTCACATTGTCATCAAAGTACAGACTTCCCTGCAGCTTGACAAAGTCATCTGGGCTGTGAGCTCTGCTGGCATTATTCAACACACAAATACGTTTTATGATGTTATAGTTGAAGGATCCACAGAGTGGGTCCATAAAGCAATCTCGTCCACACATCACGGGAGAAGATACAGTCTTCCAGTGATACACATGATTCAGTAAGGCTCGGTTTTCAGCCAAGTAGAAAGTTCCAAAAAACCGTTGTTGGTTTGCACTCTGGCAGGTCAGAAACGAAATCATAATGATAACTTCCATGATAAACGTTCGTTGATCAAATTTTCTAAAAATTAATGTATCAGGTAAAAAAGGTTTGCATTTAGACAATTGTTTGATCTGTCCGTAGAAATGCTGTCCTAACACTGAGAGTGAGTCTTTGACGCAAATGAACTGATCAAATACACTAAATCTTCGGTCGCAGAAAATGCAGTTAGCTCCACCCATTGACGTCACCGTTTGCCACAGCAATGAGATATATATGAACGACCAAACCGTAATACGCTTGAAGACAACTGACAAAATCATCTGTGGTGAGTTTTGATTGGCTGTACTGCAGCGGCGTAGCCACGGGGGGGGGGGGAGGGGGGCTGGGGGAGCACGTTCCCCCCACACATTTCCAGTCCCCCCCAGGTGCCCCCCCCCATGAAAAAAATTGCAATAGTGCCCACACAAAAAGACAGTTAAAAGAATGAAAACAAAACATTACAGAACAAAATACATCTGCTATTTGTAGGCCTTCATTTACAATAAAGTAAAACAAACTTTAGTCGTATTCAAAGCCAATAATTATTGTTTAACTTATGCTGTGGGGATTGTCGCTATCATCACCGGAAGCGCGCGCGCCCACGTGTTGATCAATGCAATGCAGCGGAATGAACAGTTGGTGTGCTGCACATTACGCTGGTAAACGATAACCAACGGTTCACGTGTATAAACATAAGCCGTTGGTAATTGTGACCAGCGTTGCGTGCTGCAAACCATTGATTACCGGTATACGGCCTACATGCCGGAGAGACCAAAAAGTCATGCTAGCGCACGCGCGACGATAGTCCACATAAACCTTCGTTCTTCGTTCTGGCTCGCAAAATCTCCTCACTCCTTTTCCAGCCACCACCAAAGCATATGGGCAAAGGGCCTTTCAGGTTGCATCTCCTGAACTCTGGAATTCACTCCCAATAAGATAAAAGAATGCTCCTCTCTAGAACAGTTTAAGTCTCTTTTGAAGACATATCTTTTTGTAAAATAACTTATATTTTCCATTGTATGCATTTTGTGGTTCTTTCTGTATTTTCTGTATTTTTGTATTTGTATTTTGTATTCTACAGTCTTGGTTCTTCTCTCTTTACTTTCCAAAAGCGCTTTGAGACTTCACTGTAATTTTGCGCTATATAAAAACTGTTTATTATCATCATTATTATTATTAAACCAATGTTTTGTACATGAACCGTTGGTTATCGTTACCAGCGTAGCGCGCAGCATACCATTTATAAATTACGGCGGCGGCCATATTGCTACCGGAAGGCGAGGATTCTGAAAAACAGTGAGATTTTAACTTTTTTTTTTTTTTGAGGAGTGGATTTTCTGGACCCGCGCCGAGCTCACCGTGAGAACAAAAAACACGAAGAGCCTAATTTTCGCGAGATCCGGTTTCAAAAGAGAACTCCAGGTGCATTTAAATGTGAAGGGCAAAAAGTTTCTAATATATATGATTTTGTACATGTCACTTTATGAGGTTCGTGGAGACGATAGCGGATCAAACCACATAGTTCTAGGGCTAGGAGTACATGACCCCCACCACTGACACACCCATTCTCCCTGCCCCCCCCCACTTGGAAGCAATGCCCCCCCCCTGTGCCCCCCACCGAAAAATTCCTGGCTATGCCGCTACTGTACTGTAAACTCGGTCAAGATAATTTAGGTACGACTGCAATAACTTTCAAGACTAATACTACCGTTGCCTATTAAAAACCTTAGCAGTAACGTTTCTATATTTTGTTAGACTCTTTGTTTGTTCTCCATATAAATGCTAAGGCAGAGTATTCGCCATCGTAATAGCTTGACATTCAAGTTGAGATGGTTGTGTGGACCGCAAAATCAATATTTACAAAGTAATACTTTACAGGTAAGCGCTACGCGACTTTAGTGTACGTACGTTTAGTTAATTAAGGGTCTTTTTTAAAATAGTCGGGAGCCTTCAGCGGCCATGTCAGGGTATTTTGTATAGGAGGGGCGAGAAAGCGTTGGGTCTTAGCACTTACAGCGTGGGGTCCAGGAGCCCGCCTAAGGGCCCCTGGTGTGGTCCAAGGGCAAAGGCCTGAGGGGGGCGAATCCCCCTGAAGCTTTTCGGTTTTAGCATGTCTGAATGACCTAGAAAAGCTGTCCTTGCTATAAATGTTATTGTCACAACTTTGTTATAAAACTTAGACTTGGTTTAGTTCCCGGAAGCTGTTGGATTTCAGCATATTGTAAGACTAGGGAAGACTCTCCATCTTTGTTAAATGTGCCGAAATTATACAAGTTTTGATATCACTCTCAATGAACTCTTGAAATCCCCCAAAAAACTTTGAACTACATGTAGTCTATGCTAGGCACTTGATACACCGTCAGTAAAACATCGTCGTGGTGTGCGTATGTAGCTATATGTGCATGGTAATTAAATGGTCTCGTGTCCTTAGTATATAGTGCTACAACCGGCGCGGATCCAGGGTTTTTAAAGCGCGGGGGGCACACCTTAAATTAACTGCATGCAGTAACACCGATTTCATAGATCATTGTATGACTGGATAGGGTGGATGTATGGTGGCCCTGAAGGGACATCAAACATATATATTTACGTGAATATTTACGTAAATATTCACGTAAATATATTTACGTAAATATTCACGGTTTTTGCCCCAATTCACAAATATTCACGTAAATATTTACGTGAACATTCACGATTTGTGCCCCAATCGCAAATATTGACGTGAATATTGACGTGAATATTCACGATTTGTGCCCCAATCGCAAATATTGACGTGAATATTTACGTTAATACCTGCGATTTGTGCATCCAATCGCAAATATTGACGTCAATATTTACGTGAATATTTGCGATTTGGTGCACAAATCGCAAATATTGACGTGAATATTGAACGAAGATATAATGTGGGCAACCTGACATTGGCGTCCTAAGGTTGTGCCAACGTCAGGAAGTGTTGTACAGTCTAAGAGGTCACTTTACAACCCAGATTACATTCATACGTTGGGCCAACGTTGGCCTAACGTTGAAATAAATGCAAATTTGTGGGCGTGACTTAGAAGTGTGTAATTTTTCTTTGACAATACTAAAACAAATTAATTGTTGAGTTTAGGAATTTCCAAGGCAAGTTTTTTGTACTTTTGTGGATAATTCTTCTGAAAGAAAATATGAACATCAAAAATACAAAAAAACATTTGTCATTCAAATATGTGAATTAAGAAGTAAACAGTTTTAATTAAAAAAGGTGTAAACCATGACTAGAAAGTCTGTGGATCCTGGACTATATAAATACAAGACATGCAGTGCACAAGGGTGTATAGGATTGTATAGGTTGTAGTTAGAATGTATTTAGTTATTAGTATAGTCAATTACTTGTAAATAACATAACTAATAATTATAAATTAATATACACTAATTACTTGAATTAATTAAAAGAAAAAATAACCTCTAAATAGTTGTTTTAGATTATTCGTACGTTGGCCCAACATTGGGGCAATGTTGGAAATAAACGTCAATATGACGTCAGCTGCCGATGTTGTGCCAATTAAAAAATATTATGTTTTCCCAACGTTTAACTTAAATTCTAACGAACGTAAGACGTGCAGACGTCGGCAAAAAAAGTGCCGACGTCATAACGGGGTTGGGCCGACGTTGGCCCAACGTTGGACCAACGTCCTCGACGTTGGCCCGATGGAAAAAACAACGTCACCACAACGTCATATGCCAACGGTTGCCCAACCAAAAATGTGTATGTTTACCAACGTTGGGCCGACGTAAACATGTTAGCTGGGTTACTATAGTCCCTCTTCTTTTTTAATTATTCATCTTTCTTTCTTTCTATCGTTCCTTTCTTTTCCTTTCCCTCTTTTTCTATATTTTCTTCTTCAAATGATAGGGGGCAGCCGCCCCCATGCCCGTGTTGTTTACAAGTCCAGATATTGTCTGGGAAAATTTAAGTTTATTCGTCTGCTTTAAATTATTACCATCTGCCATCTACGTACCGTTTATGTACACAAAGGATGCTAGCAGAGTTTATTGCTGCCCCCTCCTGAATTTTGTTTTATTGTATTTTGTTGTATTTATTTTTTTATTTTTTATTATTGTTTACGGGATTTTTACCGTGTTGTCTTTCAAGTTGAGATGATCGTGTTCAAAGCATCGTCAATACTTGTATGATATCACTTTACTGGTAAGCGTCGCGGAGCTTTCTGTGCGTTTCATCAATTAGTTTGTCCTCAACCGGAGTGAACAATTGCCCGGCCTTCAAGCTGGGATGATCACGTGGGCAGCACAATCAAATTACACTGGGCAAAGCCTGGGGGTGCGTTTCAGCAATTAGGGGCCTTTCGAAATCCTTCTGAAGACTTTGATTTTACGAGCAGCCCTCATAAATTAGGTCAAGTAATCTAGCAAACGAGTTTGGGGTTATCTCTTCTAGCACATGTTGTACATGGAATGGATGGCGTTTGGTCTGAGTATAGGTTAGACACGCCATTCAATCAAAAACGAAACATGATTGTTTCAAAGTGGTTTAACATAAACCGCCAAGTTCGGTGTTTATGGAATTTGTACACGTTAATGGTGGGCTTATTTTGAGTCTGGCAATCAAAACGATAAACAGTGATTTTTGATGTCAGAATAAATGCTATCTCTCGTCTCTGAAATTATTGTACACAAAGGATACTGGCAGAGTTTTTTGCTGCCCCTCCTGAATTTTCGTTTTCTTTTCAACCGGCGTTTTTACCAGTTTGTCCTTCAAGTTGAGATTATCGTGTTCAAAGCATCATCAATACCTACATATTTACTGGTAATAGTCGCAAACTACACTACACAGCCTTGTGGTGCGTTCTAGCAATTAAGGGTCTCTCAATCCTTCTGAAGACTTTGATTTTACGGGCAGCCCTGATAAAGTAGGTCAAGTAATCTAGCAGACGAGTTTGGGTCATCTCTTCTTAGCACCTGTTGTACGTGGAAATAATGGCTTTTGGTCCGATTACAGGTTAAACACCCTCATCGAAGCGTGTTGGTTACATGTCCAAATATTGTCTGGGAAAATATTAAGCTTATTGTCTGCTAAAATTTATATCATCTGTTATTGACTATGGCGTACAGGTTCTTTACACAAAAGGATGCTGGTATTTTTTTTTTTGCTGCCCCCTCCTGAATTTTGTTTTATCTTATTAAATTGTATTTATTTATTGTTTTTATTAGGTGTTCGTGCAATATGAGCACGAACACCTCTTTGTTTTTGTTCTGTTTTTTTTTTCTTCTCCATCTTCTTCTTCTTCTTCTTCTTCTTCTTCTTCTTCTTCCCTGGAACTCTTCTCTAGAACATAACTCAAGATTGAAACTGAATTGAACATTGAAACTCATCAGACAATTGAACCTCAATATGAAGACGGCACCAACTTACTGACGTCATGATGACGTCATCAGGTGTCGAATTACAAGGGTTTTAAAGTTGAAAATGACCATTTGTTATTGGCTGTATCTCCTTGAATTTAAAAGCTGTGATGTTTATAATTGAGCATCGGATAGATCAAGAATTGGGCAACATTTCAAAAGTTAACGCAAAAATCGTATGACCTTTGCTTCCGGTCGTACCGGAAGGTCAAAGTTTGCCTTTGTTTTTTTTCTTAAAAAAAATGAATTTCGGGGCATAACTCAAGATTAAAATTGAATTGAACATTGAAACTCACCAGATAATTGGACCTCAATATCAAGACGACACAAACTTGATGATGTCATGGTGACGTCATCAGGTATTGAATTACAATGAGTCAAGGTTTAATATTTGTAAACAAATCATAACTCTTGAACCACATATTGGATTTTTACAATCTATACATCATCGGATAGGTCGTTAAACGTTCAACAAAGTATGACCCCATTTGACCTTGACTTCCGGTTCAAACCGGAATTTGAAAAATTCACAAAATTCGTATCTCAAAATCTACTAATCACTTCAACATAATTTTTGCATCAGGTTGTAGAACGTTGAGCCTGCTCAAACTTTTGCACAGAAATAACAACATTTTGACATTTACATCTTGTCTTATAGCCACGGGCATTAAAGCGCACGTTTGTGTTGACCCACTTAGATAACGCGAGATAGTGTAACACGTGTACAGATACATGTATATTGTACGTGTAGTTCAGTTTACATCAACTACATGTAGGAATACATTTAGCATCGCTGCATGTTACATTGTATATTGCGCACCCCGGCATAAAGATAATCCATGTAATACTTGAACAACTCCTGGGCCACACATTGGATTTTTACAATCTATACATCATCTGAGAGGTCTTTATAAAACCTATCATACGATACACTTATTGTGACCCCGTTTGACCCTGACTTCCGGTTCAAAGCGGAAGTTGAAATTTAATGTTTCAAAATTCATAATTCCTGAACCACACAATGGATTTTTACAATCTATACATCATTGGACAAGTATGTAACAACTTAACAAACGATATACAAAATGTGACCCCAATTGACCTTTACTTCCTGTTCAAACCGGAAGATGAAATTTAATATTTGAAAAAATCAGAACTCCTGAACCACACATTGGGTTTGTATCATCTATACATCATCATAAAGGGCTCCAAAGATTTAAGAAAAGCTACACACTGTGACCTCATTTGACCTTGACTTCCGGTTCAAACCGGAAAGTGAAAGTTAATGTTTCAACAAATTGTTGAAGGTTTACAATCCCTACACCATCTAAAACGTCTTCATAAACTAAACGCGCTACACAAAATGTGACCCCTATTTGATCTTGACTTCCGGTCAACACCGGAAGTTGATGTTAATTTTTTTTTTTTTGAAAAATTCATAACTCCTGAACCAGGAATTGGATTGATAAGGTATAATGACCTATTCATTCAATCACTCACCACGAACACCGTGTTTTTGTAGTAAACAAAAATTCAATGTCTAGTTTGTATTTGTTTACGTTTTTTACCGCGTTTTCCCTCAAGTTGAGATGATCGTGTTCAGAGCATCGTCAATACTTATGTGATATTACTTTACTGTAAAGCGTCGCGGAGCTTTGTGTACGTTTTATCAATTAGTTCGTCCCCAACCGTAGTAAAGAATTGCCCGGCCTTCAAGCTGAGTTGATCACGTGGACAGCACAATCAAATTACACTGGGCAAAGCCTGGTGGTGCGTTTTAGCAATAAAGGGCGTATCGAAATCCTTCTGAACACTAAGATTTTACGGGCAGCCCTGATAAAGTAGGTCAAGTGATCTAGCAGACGAGTTTGGGTCATCTTTTTTAGCACCCGTTGTACATGGAAATAATGCGTTTGGTCTGAGTACGAGTTAAACACGCCGTTCAACCAAAAACGAAAGTATATGATTGTTTCAAAGTGGTTTAAAATAAACCGCCAAGTTCAGTGTTCAGGGAATGTGTGCACGTTCAGTGTAGGCTTATTTTGAGTTCAGCAATCGAAAAGAGAAACAGTGATTATTGATGTCAGAATAAATGTTAACTCTCTTTCTGAAAATATTGCAGACGGATATTTTCTCTGAAGGTTTGGTACTAGTGTGAACTGTGTAATCAGGCGCAGATTTCACGTAAAATTACGCAACTGCGTAAGTCAACTAAGCCAATATTGATTGCATAAGCTGTGCACCACTCAGGCAATAAATGCTGCGCAATGCGCAAATGGACTCACTCACCTGAGTGAAGTTTTGTGAAGTCGGGTGCAGATTTTTAATACATTACTGCGTCTTTAATTACACCATCATCAAGAAATTTTCTCCATAGTTTAAAAGGGTTGGTAGCATTTTTAAATTATTTTGTCAACGAAGCGTGTTGTGTACATGTCCAGATTGTCTGAGAAAAATTTCAGCTGATTTGTCTGCTTAAATGTGTTTCATCTGTCATCAACTATTGACGTACAACTTCTATACACAAATGGATGCTGTCAGATTGTTTTGCTGCCCCCTCCAGAAAAAAAAATGTTTGTTGTGTTTGTTTGTGGCCTTTTTTCAACCGAAGGTTTTAGCAGTTTGTCCTATAAGTTGAGATGATCGTGTTTAAAGCATCTGTGTACGTTTTATCAATTAGTTTGTCCCCAACCGGAGTATACAATTGCCCGACCTTCAAGCTGAGTTGATCACGTGGACAGCACAATCAAATTACACTGGGCAAAGCCTGGTGGTGCGTTTTAGCAATTAATTTGGCCCTTTCAAATTCCATCTGAAGACATTGATGTATAAAACGCTATTCCATCAACATCATAGCGCACATATCTACAAAATTAACATGGATAGAAGTACGTCGATTTACGAAATAGAGATAACCTAACACATTCCCTACATACAGAAGGAGGATTGTTCCAAATCATTGGTCCAGCTACACTAATTGCTTTTTGACCCAAAACTTCTGTTTGCACTGAAAACATTCAAGTGAGTGATGTCAAGTGTGGATCGAAGAAAACGTGGGGGATATAATATGACATTACATTGGAAAGATATCTAGGAGTAGTTTTGTTGTAGCGTGTATAAACAAAAAGAGCAAGTTTAAAATGAATCCGTCTCTAATCGATAGCCAATGAAGTTCCTTGAGTGATGGGGTAACGTTATATGTTCCCTCATGTGGAACATACCAAAGAGCTGCACTATTTTATGTAATCTTTGAACTCTGTCCAATTCATATGACGTATCACCAAATAAAAGAAGATTGCCATAATCAATACGAGAGAGGACTAAAGCTCTGACAACATGATAGTATCCATGTCAAGGTACCTTTTGATTGTCCTTATGTTTCGTATTTGAAAACTGGTTGATAGGCAGAGGCTAAAAACTTGTTCAATTTTGTTTCGCTTAAATGTTAAACAAAAAATGTAATCATAAAGCACAAACAATAATTTTACTCGAAGCTCGCGTCATTGGTCTCAGCTTTATCGTAACAAGATATCGTGCACAACATCCCTGGCTACAAAATTAGGTGTGAAAACGTGACCGATTGTGAGACATTTCCACAGACGGTTGTGTATGCTTTTCAATTCGCCGCATGTTTGACCGCGTGAGGGCGTATGTTGACCAATTTCACGTGATGAAAGGCAAGTAAACAACCATGGTTTTGGGGTGTTTTTTTCATTATTGTTGTTATTATGTTTATGTATTTCGTCATTGATGCAAGAAAACTACATACAGGCAATTAAAATAGATGAAACTGTAATTGTGATGCAAAGCATTCCCTGATGAAAGCGCCCCCATGCGGTCAAAAATATGGTAATTTGCAATGTAATCCTCGGGTGGTCGCAACTCCTCTCCCGAGACGGGTGGTTTGAGATCAGATTTTCTTTTCCTAGGAGGGCTGCCTTCCCAGGTTAACGAGAGCCCTTCAAACCTGGGTTTGGAATCAGAGTACTATCTCCTCCGTCGATTTTCTCTCATGGCTGACGGACCCCCACCTGCCCCGGAGCAATCTGGTTTGAGGCGCACACCCGCCAGAAAATCGCCTTAAGCACATCTCTGCCCACAGTTTAAGACAGGAATCGGCACTTGAAGCAAGGCAGTAGGTGTTTGACTATGGAGAGGCTATTTGAGGCGCAGACCATTATGGGACATTTTGCAGGTGGGAAGTAAGGCTCAATACTTCCAACCTTCCCGGCCACTCCCAATCCTTTGATTGCGTGCTTTGTTATTATAAACCCGATTAATCCAAAGACAATGTATCATACCAAAAACTTATTCAATTAAAAAGTCAACTTCTTTGCACTGTGTGTGTGTTGTCTGTACAATCCCACGCGAAATACACCACAATGTCCAACTATGGACATGGTTCGGTTCAACCATGATTCAATTAATGAGAATCCTAATCATTATACTACTTAAAGGTAGGGGTCATAGTTTGGTAAATACTCATTTACTCAAAAAACCATTGACCATACAAATTACCTGTGGTAAGAAGCACTGCAGTTGTTGATAGTATAAACTAATTGAGAAAGGATTACCTTCGAAGTAATGGCTTGGATAATTTTTCGCGTAAAAATATTTCAATCTGAGAAACGATTCATGCTTGAATCGTTTCTTAGATTTCTGAGGGTTGGTGTCCGATCGGGAATGCTTCGGCCAGAGATGCGGTTGGTACCCGCTGCCACCTCGCTAAACGTGGATGGATTTGACGTTCTTGTTAAAATACCCTTACTGTTTTGCTGTTTTCTCAGCAAGCAGACACTGTATTCAGCTGAAACTTTCACATGTGAATTTTATTGTATCTTTCTTGATAATTATGCCAATAAATTGGCATTACGTTGACAGACACGAATCTGTGACACTACCTTTAAACTACTATACTAATATTACTGTTTATAATCCAAATTTCTAAACGTCAAGAAAATGTTTCCAGCACCACACCTATATAAATGCAGATATTATTAAAATATGCAATACTAAAATAAATCATTCAAAACCCAGATCATCAACCAATATACTTTGAAATAAACTCTCTGCCAGCACTATTTTTGTATCGTATTGTCTGTACAAGGTAGTCTCTACAGTGGTCATTGTAACCAAGCCAAAATGCACGAAAAAGAACCAAGTACACTTATTATATCGTTCAAAAAATGGTTTGCCCTAGAGTTTTATGTTATGGTTGGCTAAGGATTACGCAACATCACCTTGTAAACTGTTACAATAGGTGCTACGAATATGAATCAATTTAATAATTACAAAACCGTCTTAAGTACTTTGAGTATATATACATTATTTGAAATGAAAAATCAAATCCCTTTAGGTGATCCCTGTACTGCCGCTTCCCAGGTTGTAAGGTAAATTTGGATGTGAACCCTGGCTATACGGCCGTTACAGGTTGAATGGCTTCTGACTGGCAGCCGAACAAAGATACTGAAACAATAGGGAGACCGCCAACATAGGGCTAGATAGCTCAGTTAGTAAAGTGCCGACAAAAATCGCAGGCTGAAATTATTATTTGTTCAACCAAACTCAAATCAGAAGAAATTACAGGTCAGCCGTGTCCGAAATTGCGGTTACGGGTACGGCTGGATGTTCGCGTCATCATACGTTGAAGAATAGTACGTCCTTAGCAGCAACACCCTTAGCAACAGCCGTAGCCGTAGTTGTAACCACCAATAGACTGTGCAAGTCTCGCGCATGTTTGAACTTCCGGGACCATTGTGGTCCCAACCATATGGAGATTTACGTGGGCAAGATTTTGTTTTGTCAATTATTTTAGTTTAACGTGGTTTATAACCATGAAAAACATATATGTTGTTGGGAATGTAATACTTAGTGATACACAATATGAAAGTAAAATCAATTCAACAATTTAACGAAGAAAACCCGAGAATTAAACTTGACCTCAGCTTCCGGTTACTGCAAAAAATTAAGAATTTTGTGCTCACCTCCGCTCACAAAACTTATGTAAACGCTTGTTTAGGATGCGCGATGATAATCGCCATATGCTGTAATTGCAACGCGAAGCCTTTTCATTGCAGTCTATGGTTGTTGAGGCGTCAGCGTCCTCTATAAACTGCGTCAAGCGTTAATTTTACGCCCGTGTGACCATCGCGAATCCTTGTAAGTGGTAGCGAGGCTGTTGTAAGTGGTTTTCTAAAAAGTTAAGATCAAATAAGTTCCTTGTCCCAGACCTTTAATTTTGTTTCAATAATAATTAACAAATAATTTGTGTGATTATTATAAAAACTAAAACTGAATTTATAAACATGTAATGAGTATTTTTGTTGTTCAGATTTTGTCATTAGATATAATTTAAAACAAAGATTTTATTTCAGAGAAAACAAATTTCTTCGTTTGACGTATTTTCTTGTTCTGATACGCGCGAGACTTGCACAGTCTGTTCGGATACGCCCTATATACCCATGTCATTGAGTTGGTCTGATTCCTGACCCTGCCATGGGCCTCAGTGGATAATGTTGAGCAGTTGCTTCAGCATGTTTTTGTCGATTTCCTTTAGTGACAGACTACTGGCATCCGGTGGTTCTTTCACTCCGTTCATCTCAAGGTTGTTGAAGATTTGAGAAATTTGATTTTCCTGTAAAAAAATATTCAAAATTCGCTTTAACCTCCAAAAAGAACAACAACAACTACAACATCAACAACCTATACAATCAATTGGACGGGTTGTATTTGGTGTGCACAGAATTAACTGTGTACTGCACATGATATCATATTGGAGGATGGCATGTTTTATCTATCATTCAAAAGCACAGTGTATAATGTTAAATTATCAAATAGTAGGAGGGTTGACTATAGCTGTTTACATGAATTCACTACATGATATCACATTGCAGGCTAGTATAATTTAATGTCATTTAAAAGCAGTGGATGAAATTGGATGTTCAGACCGAAACAGGGTTGACTGTGTGCTGTGTAGATTTATTCATCACATGATATCGCATTGTAGGCTGTCCAAGTGCATATTTCAGTCAAAACTACAGTGGATGATATTGAATGGTCAGACAGTAATTTTTACGCACGCCGTCAACGGCAGTAATGTAGCTAGTTTCTCAAAACCTTGAGGTGGGGGCCAAAAAACAGAAGTGGAAAAAATATCAAAACTACAATTAAATGATAAACAAACACATTACAAACAAGTTTAAACAGCATTCCCGTTAGTAATTGTTCGCTCAAGTAGCTGTTTTAAATCTTATTTCGTAAATAATATATCATTTCCTCCTCTTCACTTCATCAGCAACATCATGAATTGCAAAAAAAAAGTCCCCTGCAGCCAAACCTTACTGTTTGGAGAAAACCGCGTTTGAAGTTAAGGTAATTTTGAAAAACTGGTTCGTCGGCTGTTCGCAATTTAATCATTGACATTTTTAAAAAATCAGGCCTGGGAAGTAAAGATCTTAAATTGAAGAAAGTTTTAATTTTTTTTTTCATAACATATGAATTAGTGAAAATTATTAAATCAAATATTTAAACAACAAGATTGTCTCTTCGTTAAATTGTACAAAAGTGGTCTGTGTGCAGCGCATCGTGTGTAAACGTTTTGGCTGTTCGAGAAAACTTAAAAGCCAGAGCACTCATGGTTGGCAATATATGCCACCGTATAATCAACCCGACCGGGTGACAAAAAAAAAGAGTTTTGGCACTTCGTGAAAACGTAGTTCCAGATCCAGGCTTTTGCCTTTCATCAACTTAACAGTTAAGCATTTAAAATGATGTTGAGGCCTATAACTTCGTAAACTGTATACTAATCAACTAAATCGAAACCACCCAAAATGTCAAAACGAGTTTTCTTATTGATTTTTCATGCTTTTGGCACTTAGTGATGTTGCTGACTTCTTGTTGCACATTTTGTATTAGTTCTATTGTCTGTCTCGTTTTGGCTGTGAAAGACGCTCTGACGTCAGGATACGTCATTATGACGCATGTAACAAACCGCTTTACCTGATCAATGTCCGGCAGTGCAGTCTGAAACATTTCCAGTTCCTTGTCGGTCGGCGGGAACCCGATGGCACGTCGTCTGTATCGATCATGGATGGGGCACACCCGGAGTAGATAGAGGGCGATTGCCGCGGCGTAGCCTCCACACCCAGCCGTTCCAGTCGTCTTGATACAAAAATCATAGCAGGACGCTTCCCGTGCGTTCATATCGGCCGCTTCTTCAACATCGCTGATAACTGTTAGGTTACCATGACAGTAATTATTTCATTAAATATCAATCATGTTTTATGCTCTCACCAGGGAAACGTTGCCTTAAGATCAGATTGTTCACTTTGGGCAATAAAAAGCGTCTGTTTGGAAAAGAATATGGTTGGAAAGGTGTTTTAAAAGTAGCTTATAACGATTCACATATTAGTATCCCTTGAAATTGTGTGGTTTTTCTGTAATTTAATGACAGAACACAGTCCGCTATTTTGTGGAACCAATTTTTTGACTCAACAAAATGGCGGACCGCATGTTCTGCTGGTTGCATTACAAGATGCAAATTTATGGCGTTCTTTTTATCACTACTGATTCCAAAGGTGGAAGGTAAGGAAAGCTACCGGTACCACTAAGCCAACTCGTCGCCATTTTGTTTTACAGGAATGTGAAGTCACTTATCCAGGTGGACTCCGCTGAACTCAGTAATGAGCAACTCTAGTTATCGGAAACTACTCGAACGCAACAAGTATTTGCATTATTTGTAATACATGTATGTAATTCCAGGGATAATCGAGTGAATAAATGGACTCAGGGAGCTTGTTCCTCCATGGGAATGAGGTTGCTTGCAATACCAGGGGAAAGTGAACGGATACCTACCCGTTGTGAGAATAGTTGACTTGTCTTTAGCAGCCTCGAACAGCCTTTCGGTGCTTCGCAAACACTCCATCCGGTTCCCATCCTTTTCTCCTATATCAATAGCTACGAGATGGCCATAGCGTGGGTTGTCTTTGGCACCAGACTGAAAGAGGAACTTTCTGGCTGTTTCAAGAGTGTCATCTTCTCCCTCCGGTGGGTAGAGAACCACAGATACGCCCTCATCTAATATCCCTGAAAAAGCAATGAAACTTGCGTTTATGTAGACTGGTACCCTGTCTGTATCCACAAGGATAAAGCCTGGTCTTACAGGCCAAATGATTTCAGTGGATAAACTTGCAGTGACGTAAGCTTTCAATTTCTGTGTTATGATTGGTCTGCTCCGAAGTGACGTAGTTGGTCACCTACACCAGCAGCAGTTAACTGTACTTTCGATCGTCTGCTACATACTGCGTCCGTATGTCCATAATGGTTGTATGTAATAATATTTTCTTCACAATGTAATGTGTGTACACGCATCTCAGTCTGTGTGAATTGGGATGCGAGGTCAAAAGATACATCTGGAAGGCGGGCAAAGGCTGGTATCAGGCGTTATTCACGAGCCTCTAAGTGTGACGTCAGATGTTCAGGCTAGCGTTTTTATACAGTGTTTGGCGCTGGTGTTCTTTCCCTCTTCGTTCACCTTCTGACCAAGGATAATGTTCAGCAAAGATTACAGAGCGCCAATGGGGCACGGAGCATTATCTATTGCTGGAACATGCGGTACGCATAGGCGCCATTTCAGCAAGCAAATGTTGTGTTTTATCATTCATTGAAATGGTCTGGGCCCAATTTCAAAGAGCTGCTTAAGCACAAAAAGTAGTTAAGCACAACAAAATTATGCTTACCAGAATAAGGTTACCAGCCAAACTACCATGTCACATGTACAATTTGTCACTGTTATCATGCTGGTATCAGGCGTTATTCACGAGCCTCTAAGTGTGACGTCAGATGTTCAGGCTAGCGTTTTTATACAGTGTTTGGCGCTGGTGTTCTTTCCCTCTTCGTTCACCTTCTGACCAAGGATAATGTTCAGCAAAGATTACAGAGCGCCAATGGGGCACGGAGCATTATCTATTGCTGGAACATGCGGTACGCATAGGCGCCATTTCAGCAAGCAAATGTTGTGTTTTATCATTCATTGAAATGGTCTGGGCCCAATTTCAAAGAGCTGCTTAAGCACAAAAAGTAGTTAAGCACAACAAAATTATGCTTACAAGAATAAGGTTACCAGCCAAACTACCATGTCACATGTACAATTTGTCACTGTTATCATGCTCATTTCTGCTCAGCAGACAATTTTTGAGCAATATTTTCTGCTTCAGCAGCTCTATGATATTGGGCCCTGCAAAGATCTATTGTTGTATCAAAAGATTTGCCTGCTGAAATGGATTCCAGTGCACATTACAGCCTGATTTCCCCATCTTGCGCCTTTGACAGTCTATAATCGTTGGTTGTGACACACCGGGCCCTTGTGATGGGGTCTTTTCAACTGTGGAACAGAAGTACCCTCTGAACAGACGTTATGCACATGATGTCATTTCAGTTAGGGCGCCCTCGCCTAGAGTGTCAAAAGGAGGTTGTTCATTGGCCAATCCTGTGCGCTGCGCGAACAAATATGTGCGTTTCAATTGTTTAGTGATCGTTTTACCTCTGCGATGGCGGCTGGATGACGTCAATGCATAAGGTCTATTCAAGTTTCATCGTTCAACTTGTTCCCCAAGGGGAGATTCTTTATAAATTGGAACAATTAGCAACAATGACTGGGCTCAGTATGATCATTGAAAGTAACGGGAATATTGAATGAAGTGGATTGGCCTGAAGAGCGGGGACTTGCCCCTGTTTTCTAGTATACCGGTAGTCTATCAGCAATTTGCATCTTACCACTTTGTATCTCTTTGCAAACATTCAAATTGCTTTCATTTCATATATAAACAAAAAAGGGATTACACTACTTTATGTTTAAAAGTACATACTTTTCTCTACCAGTTTTTCCAGAACTTTGACCTGCTCCATGTACTGCGTCTGGTTGGCCAATAAGTCCACTCTTTTCCCGAGGGCTCGAAGCATTATTGCCAAGGCAAAGACACCGGAACATCCGTTGGTTGCATCGCGGTCCATGGTCATCGGGAGTATGGTTGTTATGGCAACGGAAGATGCATGGGAGATGGCAAGAGTTGACTTCAACAGATCATTGTTTCCTTCGAGAACCAAAATAATCGTATAGGTTTGGCTTTACAAATCGGCAAAACTTAGATTTGGCGAGATGTAGAGATAGAGAAAGTTTTAAAACAAGGCAAGGTTCAAGTTCGCTTGGTCCCAGCCCCTAAACCAAAGGGTGAGAGTGGTGGAGCCGCTGGGCAAAGCGAAGGGTTATAATGGGTTCTGGCAAAATATAATAGAGTGTTTGTTTTTTCCTCTGCCCATACGTTTTGGTTTTTGGAGAGGAAGCTTTATGGTCGAGTTCTTTTATCCCATGAATCGTCTCCTATAACCCATCCGACATCACAGGCATTCAATGCTGGACAAACAATTCCTGTTGTAATGGCCTGGAGTCGCCTAATCCACAGTTTCTTCCTACTCGGACGAATAGTCTCTCTGTACCTAGTGCCGCAATGCCTTGTAAAATCATGTCAGTAGAATTCAACACACTACTCGTACGTTGGCAAAACGAATAATTCACACTTATTTATGTATTGTCTTCTTACTTACCCGGAGTGGAATTGATAGCAATAATTCCTTCTAACTTGTTGATTTTTTGCACCATGGCCTCGCTTGTAACACTTGCCCAGTAAGGCTCGTCACAGAGGGTTACGACCATTGGTAAGCTGGCTGGAGAGTTATCTTGACTACTTTTGGTGCTGGCGACTGGTGTATCGGTGATGTACAGACCCACTGTGTCACTGAATGACACGGGCGCCGGGTTTTCTGAAATAGAGTAAGGGACAAAGTGATTGTTTTTTCCAAACACTACGCTAAATTGATTATTATATTGGTATTGTCGGTCTTGAGTAACTATGGCCCTTTTTCGAAAGCATAGCGCTTCTGTTTAGGTTTCGTCTTCGAAAACGGGCACTTTCGGTACGCCCTTCAAACGGGCAGACGATGCATAAGCTGGAGCCGGAGACTAACCCGTGGTTTCAAAATTTCTGACTTATTTTTTTTTTTTTTTTTTAAGGCATCGTACACGTTTGGTAATGACTCTAAAAATTAATGGCAATAAAAACTTACTTGGTGAGAAGTACAACAGCTTTGGATAGTATAATGCCTTTTGAGAGACTTTTTAATTCGAAGAACTGCGGTTATGGAAAACTATATCACTTTTTATTCCCAAAATATGTTGAACATTGAGAAGCGTTACGGTTACGCTTCTCAGAGTGTGTATTCCAATGCAGATTATTCTTCCTGCGTGGACATAACCGCTCCGGATTTTCGGCAATATCTCAAAAATGCTAACACCTTTTGAAAAGAAATTTTCACAGGTTAGTTTTATGGTATATATCTACAACTATTTAGGATTTAAACAAACAATAGGCTCCAATTACCAAACGTGTACGATGCCTTTAAAGTTACTTACGAAGAGATTGGAGGGACTCGGGTCCAGTGATCCCACAGGCCCAGAAAACCGGCACATCCCCCTCATGAAACTCCACTGGCCCCAGGTAAGTCGGCTTCGACAAGTCCTCTACCCCTACCAGCTCTATAAAAATAATAATAATATAACACAAAATATAATTCTGAATACTAATTGGTTTTACCAATACACCGATGTGTGTCAAGCACTATATCAATACTTTCCCGAGTCCCGGTCCACAGGCACTGGGATTTGAACCCACGACCTTTGCCATTCCAAAGCAGATGTCTTACCACTAGACCAACGAGATTGCCACCGAGATTATAGAATGTTGTGCACGAAGTGTACGAGTGAAATTATTTTTCAGCCCCTAAAAAAAAACCCTGTGATCTTACCCCCTCTTAGATACGTGGAATGGTCCAGTCTAGGTTTATCAATGACTTTGACTCCACATGGGATTGCACTTTTGACAAAACAGTGAAACAAATGCCATGACTTAATGTTACCAGCGCTCACTTTAGGATTTGAAAATCTTCATATTCTTCCCTACGGTACATTCTTCATGCCTATATGCGGTTTACAATGCTAGTCAACTCTGGGTATCCCTTGTTATTACCAGAAAGAGTTTAAAACAAAATTAATAATATCATTATAAAAATAAAACCTAAGAACGGTGTGGTATACCTGGATTTCCCAGGTGCACGGGTGCACCATGTGCAGACGTGAGGGGGTGCGTTGCTCGGAACGCAGTCTGCACCTGCTCACGAGGTATGGGCCGCATTGACGTTATCATCTGAGCGCTGAATGGACCAACAGGGTGACACGTGACGTTCAGCTATCAAATCATCAACAAGTGCAGTTTCATTCACAAGTTTAAAATTAAATCTTAACAATTGAAGAAATGACACATTCATGTATATTGTTCATATTTAAACAAGTCTCACTTTTGAGGCTAATCTGTCATGACGTAATGGAAATAATGCACATGCTTATTTGGAGAGTTAGTATAAATGGTAATATTTTTGCTTCTGTTGTTGAATGTTTAAAGGTATTAGCGTTAGGATTTGTAGAGCTGACAAAATCGTCGCAGACAATGTTCATGTTTTATGTGATACACCACATACATGAAACAACAAACCTGTGAAAACTTGGGCTCAATCCGTTGTGTGAGTCAGGAGAAAATTGTGAAAAACCAGGCACAATTTTCAGCATGTGTAAACGCAATGGTTGTAACGACTGAATTCAGCTGTTGTTTTTTGGTTTTTGTTATGTTCTCAAATAGTTTTTATTCGAATATAACTTTATTTCAGATGGAAATATTTCACAGAGAAAATGGATAGTTTGTATGAACTTCATAATCAGTCAGCTTTCACACTAAAATTAAACAATGATGATTTATCCTTACCAATCCTGTATAATACCTTTAATTCCCCAGCCTTACAAGACAAAGAAATAAGTTGGGATCAGAGAAGATTATTTTCTTCGACTCTCCATGTTGAAAACATTTATTCAAGTTGTTTGTCACATAATAAATGAACACAGAAAAATGGTTCTAGTATGAACTTCACAATCAGTATAAGCTTTCAGACTAAAATCAAACCTCTAAGTTTGTATCCTTACCAATCCTGTTTATCTTTATCAGGTTATGCGTCTTGGGTCAAGACTAACTTTGTGGACTTACCCTGTACGCACTGACGTCCGTCTTTTGCTCAATGTTACGCACTGGGACGCCGGCTGCCAATAGAGCCCCCTCAAACGAGAAGCTACACCCTTGGTAGAATGTGACGTAATCCTTAAGGACATCGCGGTAGTCATTAAGATTCTGTATTGTCTTGGAGATTTTACCATCTTCAAAGACGTAGTAAGCTGGCAGGTCCGTGCTGTGCATTGTCATAGAACAAATAAGCCACATAACAGTTGTTCAAAATGTATGCCCGTTTAGGTTTCCCTTTTAAAAGTAGGGTCAAACTTTGGTAAGTACCCCGAACAAAAATGTATAATTTTTATCCGGAAGCATTAAACATTAATCTTCATAAAAAACGTAATATTGTGTACATTATTGTGTAATGGTGTATTATATATTTGGGCTATAAAAAGCGTTTGAAAGCGTTTTCCTTTTAGTTCGTGAACTAACATGGTCCGCAATTTTGTGGAACCAAATTTTGTACTCCACAAAATGGCGGACCATGTTAGTTCACTAAGTAAAAGGAAAACCGCATAATTTCGAAGCATATTTGTGTGGATCATTATATTCTACTTTAAAAACATCTTTCAAACCTTTATAGACGATCTGTTTACATTCAAACCGCCCTCTGTTGACAAAACACTTGTCCAAGTCATGTTCCGCCGAGCAAGAAGACGCGTACTCACGGTAAGATTGCGTGTACTTTCATGTAGTAATCAAAAGAAGTTAACGACTAGCTAGCTAGCTGGCTGTCAAGTACACAGACGTTTTGCCCGGTGACATGAGCGCGCATCATGTTATGGTTTTTAAGTGACGTCAGAGGTCACATCGTCTATTCGTTTCGTAACAAACGCTTTCAAATGCTTATAACCCAAATCGCCCAATACAAGTCAACGTGTTCTTTTAACTCTACCTGATATCAGTGTCCCCTTGAGTGATGGCTGGGGCCGTGAGTTGCCCGATCTCTGACCGGTACAACATTGGCAAGGGACCCCAGTTTGCTGCACAAAACCCAGCGAAGTCATCAGCTAAAGACTTGTGCACGATCACCACATTTGCCTGTAAGTAACCTAGTAGCCATACATGGATTAAAACAATTGATCTTATCAAGCATAATATAACACAACATATCAATTACAATTTACAAGGCGCTATTCCATCAAGATAATAGCGCACGTAATGGAAATTAACATGGATAGAGGTGAGTCTTATAAGAGCTTTATGAAATAGAGATAAACGGAGCTCTGGAAGTGCCATCCTAATGTCGTCATCCGTAGATAATTATGTCAGGATCTCAACATGTCGGGTGGCACTTCCAGAGCTCCGTACTAATGACAGGAGGAAGATTGTTCAAAATCATTAGTCGAGCTGCACAGTGCACTGATTGCTTTTTCACCCAGAACTTTACCTGGGGAACATTCCAGTGAGTGATGCCAAGTGTGAACCGAAGAAAACGTGGAAGAGTGCATGACAGTAAATTGGAAAGTATCTGTAGATTTTTTCTCAAGCATTAACATACAAAAAGTGTAAGTTTAAAATGAATCCGTTCTCTGATCTGTAGCCAATGAAGTTCCATGAGTGATGAGGGTAATATTTGTCTCATGACGTGTGCCAAATTGTGTGCCAAACTCTGCTCGTATCATCAAAGGTACAACCCCATCGCCAACCTGTCGTGCATTCCTTGTGTATAATGATTGTCTGAACTTGTTATAAATAATCTTGTTGGCACACTAAACCTTTCGGTTATATTATATGAAATTGTTTCATCATTTTTCTCCTCAGTCCAGCCTTCTCCACATCTATTTAATATGCCATCGCTCACTTATTGAGTGTCAGTTTTTAATTAAAAAGTCGGTACTCCGCCATTTTTTTTTTAAATTTTTTTTTAATCTAACAAATTCCAAGTTTCACCCTTACACTTAAAGGGTGTGTACAACATTGGTAAGATCGAAAATATAAATTCTCACAGATTTGCACATAACTTACATGGTATAAAGATTGTCATGGTAGAAAACTTCCCTTGAAATAGTTTTGCTTGAAATGCCATAGTTTTTACGAAATGAGTAAAATAATAGTGTTTATCCTGCAGGATAAATTCCGATGTTTGAAAAAAAGTTAAAACACATAAGGGGTTTTTTCACTGTTTTCTCATGACTCCGAAGACGGATTTAGCTTAAACTTTCACAGGTTTGTTATTTCCTGTATATGTTGGGTCACATCGAGTTTGGATACAGGTGTTTGGCAATTACCAATGTTGTACACACCCTTTAACCAAATAACATGCCAAATGTCTTGTTACAATTGGTTGGGTTTTTGTCACACACAAAAATCCATCAATGACAGCTCTCCCGTAATTCTCATAGGAATTGTACAGCAATTACTCAGCATTGGTACTAATAGGTAAAGTGGTATAAACTCCACAAAGAGACACATGTGGGCTCATCTTTAAATAAATGTTGCTTGAATTGATTGTATTTAAAAGGGTCAAAAGGGTTTATATATAATGCTTTGGGCGATTTATAGGTGATTTCGTTCTCAACAAAAATGTATTACACGCTAAAATCGAACTGTTACTCAATGAGTCAATGATGGTGTCCGATTGTGAATTTTGTTTGATGGTGTCACGTAGGGTTAACCCTCCGAGCTGACACGGGAACAAATTTACATGCTGGACCCTGGGCGCGCTTGAGAGGCACGGGACAAAATCACTGTGTTTGGGGCACAATTCTTGTTCTAATGGTCTGAACAGATGAATAGAATGTTCCCTGAACCACACACTAAAGATTGAAGCATTCTGGAAATGTACACATTGGTTCACCACTAATTTTAAAAACAGTACATTTCGAAAGGATTACGTTTTTGTGCACACAATAGGATTTTTGTGTACACGTTATAATGTGACCAAGCTTTCCCACACTATTTGTCAACGTCTGAGTTAACTCACCCAGAAATCACTACAGTATATGAAAGAAGGGTGCTTAAAGGTAGTTTAACACAAATCAGCGGAATTGATCCACACATTTTGTAATGGTTAAAAAAAGTATGAAGCTGGTCCTCCCAACTGTGCCCCTCGGCTGCTCGTTAACGTAAAGTTTTCTTTTCACTTTGTGATTATTTTCGAATTTGTGTGTGTAATTTATGTATTTTTGTAGAGAAAAAAAAAAAAACAACATAATAATAGTAATATTAATTATTGGAGAGGAAATAACAATGATAAAATGTTAGGGGCGAAACTTACCCAGGCAAACGCCCGACGTACAGAAGCTTTTTCCGGCGCGGAAGGCTCTCCGGGCAACTTCGGGATGTGCATTGGCGAAGTCTTCCATGTTTGAACCACTCATGTTTGCTATATAGTATAAGACCAAAAGGTATATGTGTACATAAACTTGGTATTAGATTTAAAGGGAGGGTATACCTTTTTTATTACTCCATAAACTTACGAGCATAAAAACTTACTTGGTAAAGAGCACTGGAGAGCTGATTGTATTATAAAGCAATAGGGATAACGATTACTATTACTTTTGCTTACCCTACTTCGCTGTTGGTGCTGAGACGTTGGCCTGCTCCACTCCAATCAATAACTAATTTGTTTACTTAAAGGAACATTACAGAGTTGGTTTTTGCTAACAAAACAGTTAAGCACTTTATATAATCCACCATATACATAAACTGACAAACCTGTAGAAGTTTGAGATCGATCGGCCATCTGGGTCACGAGAAAATAGTGAAAAACCGATCACACATTTGCATGTGTTATACAATGCATTAATAAAACGCTCATGAGCGATAAACTCCATCGGAAATTAGTATTATTTATTTCTCATCAAATATGGCATTTCAGACAGAAATATTTCTAGGGATGTTTTCTACTATTATCATCATTAGACCGTGTAAGTTTTATGTAAATCTGTGATCTTAAAGAAAATTTTAATTACCAGTTCTGTAACGTTCCTTTAATACATAATATGTACATTACCTAACTACTTTTACCGCTATAATGATGCTGGCATCCTCTAGCTGGATAGTTGTTATTTAGGAGTAATATCAGTATACTACCAATTCAGTTCCCATCCAGCCTTTGGACGACCATTTACTGACTAACCCTAAATAGATATAAAATAACTAGTAGCCTACGATTTATGGATTTTGATGTGTATCCGCTGGAGGCTGGAGAAGAGTGAGGGTGAGTCTTTTTGTCTCCATGTGTTTTATATGGCATATGTTGCCCTATGGTAAAAAGGGTTAGAGGATACTGATCTTTGATAATTACCAAAATGTCACCCCGCTTTTAAATGTATTATACGGGATTGGTATAAGCTGAAGACAGTGGACATGTTTTGTGTGATCAACCATGAAATAACAAACCTGTGTAAATTTGGGCTCAATCCATTGTGAGTCAGGAGAAAAAAGTGAAAACCACACATTTTCATTTAACAACGTTTTTCAACCAACATTTTTTTCTTCTTCTTTAATAACGATCATTATCGCAGACAAACTTCAGAACAAAATTGCAATAATTGATTTGTCCATGGTGTTTGGCACCCTATTTTGGGTTTGTTGGTTTACTGGATGTTTATCTTCAAATGTATCAACAGAAATTGCTCATGTGAGAAGTAATTTAAGTACGTGGTTAATGCAAAGTTCAAGTGATCCGGAACTGGTCAATGATCTGGAACTATTCAAACGGCTGTATGACTTCATTGAGGAAAATATTTCACAGGAAAAAAGGTTTCTAGCATGAACAAGTAAGACCATGTAATACATGTAGCATAATAATCAGTTGAAGTGGATTGGGTCAAGTGCTTGATACGAGCGTGCTATATGTGCCCTGCACTCAAAACACTCACTCAAAACTTGTTTTAAAGCAGTCACTTTTGGTAAGTTGCGTCTCAGTTATTGAAGAAAACGCCTGTAGGCCTACATGATATTTGCAATGGCTTGTGATAGTCGTATGATAAAAGCGACCTCATACGAAACCCATGCAAACAGCAAGGTTGACCTCCAAACTTTAGTAGGTGCATTGTGTTCTGATGTTGGGTACACATGGAAAACCATTCAAGGGTCTGTATACGTTTGGTAATGACTATGAAAATGAATGGCAATAAAAACAGTACATCAGCATTGGATAGTATCATCATGGAGGTAGGAGGTATTTTGAGAAACTTTTCACTTCGAAGTGAAGCTATGGAAAAAGATATCACTTTTTATCCCCAAAAATTTTAATCTAAGAAGCGTTACTGACAGTAACGTTTCTCAGATTGTGTATACCACTTGCAGATGATTCTTTTAGCGTGGGCATAACCGCTCCAGATTTTCGGCAATATTATCTCAAACACGCTACCACCTTTTGAAATGAAATTTTCACATATCTACAACTATATAGGATTGAAACAAACAGTGGTTTCCAATTACCAAACGTAAACGATCCATTTAAATTAAAGCCAATGAACTCGTAACATCATCCTTCATAGCCGTGAATCAGATCATGGAGGAATTCATACATCCATGATCAGATTCACAGTGTAAATAAAACAGAACTGTGTACCATGTACTTTTCCACTATAAGCTGCTTCAAGAGACTGTAAGCTGCACAATTCTGCTGTCTCCTCCGACCCTTTCTTGATGTATATGATGTTACAAACTATACGTACACACACGTACACACACGGCAAGCAATAATAATGGCTAAAACGTAAAACAATCTTCATGGGGGGCTATGTAGTCTTGGTAGCCCCTCCAGTTGTGTAATCATGAGCCCTCTAGTGGCGAGTGGTTCGTGGGGTAATAGCCGATTACAGCGAATAGGTTTTCGTGACTACATGCGTTCGTGGTTACACAGCTGGAGCGTCTTGGAACCAAGACTAGGGGCTGCGGTCCTTTGCCACGTATATGCATGGAGGTACCTCCATGGTATCCTCCCGTACCCCAATTTCGCGCATCACAAATATTCGCGCAGGTACCTTTCCGACGCATATTATTTTGTTTACAATACGCAGTGACTCAATTTTTTTAATTTCATGAAAGTATAAAGCCTGATAAACAATTTCCTGCGAAGATGTGGAAAATCAAAGCCTTTCCGGTAAGATTTTAGATAAACTACAAATGTAGTATACAATCTTACCTTTTTAGACTAAATACAAAACATAGCTAGATTTTTGGTCGATTAAAAAAAAAAAAAAAAAAACACTGAAAGTTCTGTGCGTATCGTCTGCCATACTTCAATACTTAAATTACAAGACCACGTGATTTTCATTTAACAACAGAGGGCGTACAAAATACTACGGAAGGTTGAAGTGGACGTGCGCCTTATAATCCTTTTTTCAGAAATTACCAATTGTTTGCATTTAACTGGGCGCGGGGCTTACTAACTTTGTGATAACAGCGCAGAGTCCATTTCCCACCTCGCCAATCCCACCACCCCTTCCCGTAAATAATTATCACTGCCGATTTCAACCGGCAGCTTCCCTGCCGCACGGACTAAAGCATATAGAAGAAAGGTCGGGACAATAGGGACTCCGTTCCCGCCCAAGTGCGCGAATTCATGTGACGGAAAACGAAACTTGACAAATCGGGGTAGATTGCAGACGACGAGTTTCGTTGTGCTTGACGATGTTCTGCGGGCTTCAAATTCTCCTCTCAGGTGGGCTTTGACATCAGACAATTAAAATTAAAGCTAAAAGATGTTCTTGATTCTGTTAATCAAGTCAAAATTCAATTTCAATTCTTACGTGCGCGAATAATGGGGATACGAGGATATCCCGTTTGAGCATGATTAGCTAGTATCACCAGAACCAGAATCACATTGTTTACCAAACCACCAATTATTACTAGATTTTGACCCGTCACTCTCGACCTTCAACGTTTCTGATTCTACACAGAATTGCTTACCGTTCACTGCTGGCAACACTAGCCTTGATCAAGGCTGTCTTGTGCTACCCAGTTTGCCCGGCAGTACCCACACACGTAATCCGTAAAAGATAGCCCGTCACTCTCGACCTTCAACGTTTCTGATTCTACCCAGAATTGCTTACCGTTCACTGCTGGTAACACTAGCCTTGATCAGGGCTGTCTTGTTCTACCCAGTTTGCCCGGCGGTACCCACACACGTAATCCGTAAAAGATAGCGATGCAGGCGCAGGCCTACACAGCAAACAGTGTTAGTTACCGCAAACACCTCACCATGCAATGCCTGCAATGGGCGCGGCCTTGAGATCCCGGCCGATATTTGTTTTCCAGCTCATGTCGCGGCAGAACCAACAGGAGGCGGCGTTTGTGGATAATGTCGTCATAGAAAAAACATGAATAATGCATGTTTTTGAAACGTAGTGTGGCTGCACTGATAGCGCTTTTATGCATTGTGTGATTGTAACAAAAATGTAAATGTTTCCACGCGCACACGACGTGTATACTGTGGGTACCGTACACGGTCGATCGGAGAGGGATTTATAGCCATTTGAGATATGGCAGACACATCACTATATTATAAACACTGTTTGGTTTGGGTAATTTTGTCTGTATACACCCAAATCCTACAGTGCACTCCTATAGCGTCCACCGTATCTCAAAAAGGCTAATGAGCATGTTGTGAATGCTCACAAGGTAGGCCTAGTATCCTAAAAGTACGAGCATTTACAAGGTTCAATCGGAACACTTCTGAGATAACTATAGTTAGACCAGAACCATCCATGACAACACTTTTTAAAGAAGGCCACACGATCATTGTATTTACGGTGAGCTGAACAGACTCGGTACGAAAAAATGACGCCCATGCAAGTGGCAGTTTTGATCGGTAATTCCCATAGCAGAAAATCAATGACTGTGTGGTGCCAGGCCCGCGAGAGCGGGGGGTGCTGAGGGTGCTGCAGCACCCCAGCAAAAAATGATGGGGGTGCGTAGCACCCCCTACATACTTTTTTAACTCACCCTCAAATCCCTGAAAATAATGTGTAACACTTTATAACAAATCATATCATATGTGCTGCACAGAATAAGTGGGAGAAGCAGAAACTACCCTCAATGCCAGAGAAAATAAATAGGGAAAGGTTGGCTTTACAACTAGCAATGCTGGGTGACCTATGCCATGATGTTAAGATCACTTCAGTCACAGGCATCATTTTTAAGTAGCCGAGCTTCAGAAATTCGACGATTATTCAAAGAAGTTGAACAAATGATATGTTTATGTATGGCTCTGCCTGTGTCTGCAGCTTCTGCAGAAAGAACTTTCTCTGCCCTTCGTCGATTATAGACATGGCTGAGAAGCACCATGACACAGAAGAGGCTGACTCACTTCACTTTGATGCATGTACATCAAAATATTCTCGATGAGCAGGATATCTTGCCTTTGGTCAGAGAGTTTTGTAAAAAATCATCTGAACGTACTGTTTTTGGTTCTGGCAGAAACATGTAACAGGGTACATTATAGGACACAAATAATTATATGGGCTCATTTGTTTTACTCGGTGTCAGTTAATGTTCACTCTTGTTTTATTGCCAGTATTACGGACTCACGAAGTTCCGACCTTAATGTTAATTCATTCTTTTTCAAGTTATAACTTACCACACATTTTGTGATTTCATTGAAATGCCACATATTGATTATAGATTGCATTCGGTTCTGAAAACTAAACCTTTATTTATTTATTGTTTGTCAATGCAGACTCATGAGAGTGTTCAAGTAACACTAACTACATAATTTCAGAGCATCGCAATTAGTGGACTGGTACCTCTTGTATGGGTTTTAGGCATTAAAGGCACTGTACACGTTTGGTAATGACTCAAAATATATATTAGCATAAAAACTGACTTGGTAACGAGCAACAGAGAGCTGTTGGTAGTATTAAACATTGTGAGAAACGACTCCCTCTGAAGTAACGTAGTTTTTGAGAAAGAGGTAATTTCTCACTAAAATAATAAAAACTTCTTGCAAGAAGGTTTTATTCCTAACTGAAAGCACACAAATTTGTACAACAAGGGTGTATTTTCTTTCATCATTTTCTTGCAACTTCGATGACCAATTGAGCCCAAATTTTCACAGGCTTGTTATTTTATGCATATGTTGGGATACACCAAATGAGAACACTGGTCTTTGACAATTACCAAACGTGTACGATGCCTTTAAGTGCCACGAAGCGAATGTGACTTAAGATGACTGTAGGTAATGCAGGTATTGGAACAGTATCCTCCGTAGCCTTTCGCTAGATTTGATGTGAATTTGTAGTGTTAGACCCTATATTATGATTTTTCTTTCTTTTGGGGGGCTTGGATCTGTGACCAGGTTTACTATACAGTGTTTAAAATTTACCACCGGTGTGTTATACATTAGTTCGGCCCCCGTGATTTTGTCTGAGAGGTTGGATGGGGACTTTTTATTTACTCATTGGATATAAAAGGATATCCCAATTGGGATCATTTGGTGACAGGGATACGGTGGACCAAATTTTTAACAAACGAAAACACTGCTTATGAACATGTAACCTAACATGAATAAAAAATAACTAATTAAATAGAAAACAATCGACTGACCTGAAACCTAACGTCATGAAAGCTTTGTATTGAGAGGCATTTTCGCAAAAATACATCGTTTGTATGCACAAAATAAATAAATAAACAAACAAACAAACAACAAACATTTTGGTGTACACTTAAACCGTAGGTAGACCTCAATGCTTAGATGATCCACCAGACACCGTTAACGGTTTGTATAACACGCAACGACAAAAGTGCCTGTCATCAGCGGATTGCGACCAAGAGAGCTAGAGCTAATGCATTATTCATATCTTTATTTCATTACGAAATGCCGGCAAACAGCACCCCCTGTTGATTCTGCCGCAACTGAGCTGGAAAAAAAATATCGCATCCCGGCCACGGTCCGTGCGGTCCCGGCAGCGCAACTGAAAAAAATGCAGTCTCCACGCAAATGAATACAAGGACGAACACGTAAACTACACCGTAGTTGTTTGACAGTCATGGTTGAAGGTAGATGTTGAACCAACGGGATACGTTGCAAACCCTTTTGCATGCACCATTGCACTCTGATCAAGCTTGCGCTGACCGAAGTGGAATGCCGTATGAAATGAAATCACAAAGAAAACAAACAATTACGATTATGCTTTTCAACCCCAAAACACCAGCTTTTTCTCTGGGAGTGCAGCGCACGTCCAACTGCGCATAGCCTATATAGTCCATGCGTGCCGTATAGGCTAGCCAGGGGCTGAAACTTCACATAAATTATTATTTGGACCAACTCGAGGGAATAATTCTAATATCACTTTTCTTGTTACAAATCAATCCACAACTTACCATAAACTACCCAGATAGCATCACTACGTTGGGCCAACATTGGGCCCACGGAACACTTTCATTGGACCAACATTGGCTGTCAACATTGGCCCAACGTACTTTTGCTCATCGGTCTTATGTTGGGCCATTGTAAAAGTTGGCCCAACGTTGGCCCAACGTAAACATTGGCTCAACATTGGGCCAATATTTTGCCCATGTATGTTAAAACATTAAACCGATATTGGGCCAACACAATCGAACATAGGGCCAACGTTGAGCCTAACATTCTGCCAACAGAACAGTTTCATTGGGCCAACGTTTGCTGTCAACATTGGCCCAACATACTTTTGCTCATTGGAGTTACGTTGGGCCAATGTTAAAATTGGCCCAACCTTGGGCCAACGTAAACATTGGCCAACGTAGGACCAACAAAATATTAATGTTGGGCCAATATTGATTACCAATATTGGCCCAATGTACTTTTGCTCATCGGCGTTACGTTGGGCCAACGTTAAAGTTGGCTCAGGGGAGGCCCCACTAATAATCTATATGTTGGCCCAACATTGCCCCAACGTTGGGCCAACGTACCAGTAATCTAAAACAATGATTTAGAGATTAATTTCTTTTCTTCCAGTTAACGCCCTGTGTAATTAATTAAAGTACTCAGGGTATGTTAATTTATACTTATCAGTTATATTATTTACAAGTAATTTACGATACTAATAACTAAATACATTCTAACTCACTACAACCTAAACAGGCCTATGCACCCCTGTGCACTGCATGTCCTGTATTTATATAGTCCAGGATCCACAGACTTTCAAGCCATGGTTTACACATTTTTTAATAAAATTTGTTTACATCTTAATTCGAATATTGGAATGACAAATGTTTCTTTGTATTTTTGATGTACATATTTTTTTCAGACGAATTATACACAAAAGTACAAAAACTTGCCTTGGAAATGCCTAAACTCAACCAAATTGTTTTAATATTGTCAAAGAAAAATTACACACTTCTAAGTCACGCTCATATATTTGCATTTATTCAACGTTTTCCCAACGTTGGCTCAACGTTGGCTCAACATTAGCGTGGTCGTCTAATGCTATTACTGAGTACTGACTTCTTTGTGTATTTTTGGGATTACTGGCATTTGTCTGTTACACCTTTAAACACTTCAATGTTATTAGCAATGATTCTGACCATCAAACTTGTTCTATAACTTAAAAGCTAACTATTATTTGTAAAGACAGTCCAATTTTATGCCCAGATTATAGACTTAACCACATTTTGGTCATAGCCCCTGCTGCATTTAGTTTGATTCTTTCGTCAATGAGCTAAAATAAAATATAAACACGAACCCATTTGTGACCCGCTCTATCGTAATGAGGTATTTCGAGTGAATTAAAAATGTTGAGTTATGCATACCATGTTAAGTTAGTAAATCACTAGCTTTCCAGCAACGCCATTCTTATTTCCGTAGCTTATTCCAAACCGAAGTTATCCAGCAACGAAGAAAGTCAACAAGACAAGGCCACGTCCATTTTTAACGACGTGTTAATCTGTTATTAATCGTTTTTTGTTATGATAGCGAGATGAGCGCGCGACGCGGGGAGCCCACACACAGAGAATCTTCTCGACGTAGCTCATGACATACATGAATAATTCATCCGGTAATACGCAGCCGGGTGGAACCAACTTCAGCCCATGGACCAAACAACGGCGCTTCGCGCTCAGAGCCCACAATGCAATGCAATGTCACACGATGACGGGCAAGTCATGTACACAACAAACACAAACGTTCAATGTGTACGATCATTATAACACAGGCCATGTTTACGGCGTTCAGACAACTCGTCCGTCTGACAACTCAACCATTCGGACAACTCGACATCCATGTTTACAATTCATGTAAATTCAACCCATGGAAGTTTACGTTGGAAGTATGCCTACACCACCATGGTTTAGAAGCCCTTTTCGTGAGGCATGCAAGCTCAATTTCACTAGGTAATAATACCTTTTAACTTGGTAGCTATATAATAGTATAATTACATGTCAGCTTACGTGAATCATGCTTTTAAAAATTAAAACATTACTGAAGAAGAAATCGTTTGTTGTTCAACTTTCAAGCACAAACTGTAACGTTCTGTTACACACATTAGATTATATTAAGACTACAAGATTTATATGATTTCCATCCAATGATTCGATGATCATGTATTTATTCAACAACAATTACTCAGATGATTAGAATCACGCTTCTCACAACATCAGCCATCTTTAATTATGTCCCATCATGCTCGCGCAATCATGCGCAATAGCCTAGCATAAAGTAATAAACAGCATGTAGTTGGCGCAGCCTGTGTAATACCGTTACACTCCCCCCCCACAAGATTAAGGGTAGTTGGGAAAGAAAAAGAAAAAAATGAGTGATGGCAAAATGTATACAATACAAAGTTTTTATGCAAACTGTCCAGTATTTATGTAAACAGTCCACTAAAAGTTCAATGTTCAAGTTCAATCCAAAGATACATGCAGGCCATCCGTACACGTGAAATCCACAGATAGTTAGATCCAGAAGGTGAGATCCGAAGAACATCCAAGTAAATAAAGTCAAGGGCCTTACAGTTTGTCAAACTACAATAGAAGGTCATGCACAAATTTAAAAGATTTGTTTGTTGTTGCCCTAATCACAGTAAACACATTTGTCTGACTAATTTCCTTTTTTATTATTTTTAGAGAACTGTTAACAAACACTTAATGCAATAAACAGGTTTGTGGTTTATTTGTTTATCTCATAGTCCAGTTCATAATCACTCTGTGCACAACTTGACTTGATCCATATGAACAATCAGTTGTTTCCGTTGATCCATGAGACTTGACACCTTCAGATTCACAGGGGTAAGACGCTGGGTAACCAGATAAGGTCCACTCCATTTGGGGGCAAGTTTGGCGTTGAAATGTTTTCCAGCATCAGATTTGGGGTGGGTCTGGACCATCACATGTTGACCAACAGTTATGTCAGGGGGGCGGCGACGTTTGTCGTAACAGGCCTTCTGTTTGAGGGCAGCCCGTGTCCTACGCAACTCCACTTGCTCATGGAGATCAGCCTGATCCTCCGGAGACTGGCGGTCTGAAGTTGTAGTAACTTGCAAGTACATATTTGGTATAGCGCCCTCTCTTGGTTGTTATGGTTTAGTGTTGTTGTTGTGTTACAAAATGGCTGCTGTTGAGTCGGTCAAGTACAAATAAAGTTGTTCAGTTATATAAGGAATAATTGTTTCCACGACTGGTTATAACAATTGGCGACGAGGAAAATGAATACTTTTGGTAACATCGGGGAGTTCCATGCCGAGAAGGAGACATGGCAACTTTATGTGGACCGTTTGACACAGTTTTACGAGGCCAATGATGTGAAAGCGCATGGTAAGAAGAGAGCCATACTGTTGACTGTCTGTGGGGCCGACACATTCAAGTTAATTTCGAGCCTAGTAGCCCCAGCCAAACCCGGGGAAAAATCCTTTGACGAGCTTATCACAATCACAAAGAAACATTTTCACCCCAAACCATCAGTAATTGTGGAGAGATTTAAGTTTTACTCCAAAGTTAGACAGCCAGGTCAGTCAGTATCCCAATTTGTCGTAGAACTGCGTCACCTGACACGGCACTGTGAATATGGGGAGTCCCTTAATGACATGTTGAGAGATCGTTTTGTGTGTGGTATCAACGATGAAAGGATGCAGCGTAGACTTTTATCTGAATCAAGCCTCACCTTTGCCAAGGCCTTGGAAATTGGCCAAGCCATGGAGCTTGCTACACAAAATACCAAGGATATTCAACAATACACTAGTGATGTGAGGTCCACAATTCCTCTACAACAGGAAGCCCACAGAGTCGGTGGTGTTAAGCCCAACTGGAGGGGCAGAGGAAGACCGCAGACACACAATCAAGACCAAGGCAAGTCCGGTGGATCAATTACATGTTACCGTTGTGGACGAACAGACCACACAGCTCAAAACTGCCGAGCTCGTTCATATTCATGTAACAGCTGTGGTAAGCAAGGACATTTGGCTAAAGTGTGCAGAAGTAGTAAGCCCACACAGACACCATCGTCAGGAAAGCCGAAGTACAGTACATATAATATTGAGGAGACTGTGGCCCAGGATGACATTGGTGACATGGATTCATTACCACCAAATAACTATACTTTGTACAAGACCACATCACATTCCAAGGAACCACCGCTGATAGTAACTTTGTCAATCAATAACACACCAGTAGCAATGGAAATCGACACTGGTGCGTCAGTTTCAATTCTCAGTGAGAACACATTTGAGACAGTCTTCATGGAAAAGAGACCGTCTCTCTCTAAGGACACAGATGTAGAACTGCGTACCTATACAAGACAGACAATTCAAGTCATTGGTAGTTGTACTGTTACAGTTGAGCACAATTGCCAAAAGGTTGAATTGCCCCTCCTTGTTGTATCAGGCAAGGGGCCGAATCTCCTTGGCCGGAACTGGTTGCGCCACCTTAAATTGGCATGGCAAACGATTCGCCGTGTGGATCAAACACCATCAGCTGCATTGAACATTACTGAACAGTACAGTGAGTTGTTCCGTGATGACTTGGGACAGCTCAAAGGTCAACGGGTGCACATCAGCATGAGGGATGATGCACGGCCTGTATTCTGCAAAGCCAGGCCTGTGCCATTTGCCATGAAACAACAGGTTAATGATGAACTGGATCGACTCCAGAGGGATGGTGTGATCGAACCAGTAACTTTTTCTCGATGGGCATCAACCATCGTACCCGTTATGAAGGAATCGGGTAAATTGCGTATCTGTGGAGACTATAGGTCTACCGTTAACCAGTCAACAAACACGGACATTTACCCATTACCCCGCATCGAGGAACTATTTGCAGCCATGGCAGGTGGGAAGGCATTTAGTAAGTTGGATTTAAGTCATGCCTATCTACAGCTTGTACTTGATGAGGAGTCTCGTGAGCTGCTAACAATTAATACACACAAAGGGCTCTTTCAGTATACACGTATGCCTTTTGGCATATCCTCGGCACCTGCAATATTCCAAAGGACCATCGAAAGTCTACTGGCAGATATTCCACAAGCTGTCGCATTCCTCGATGCCGTGCTAGTAACCGGACGCACTGAAGCAGAACATGCAGCAAATCTCCATAAAGTCCTGAGTCGGCTCCAAAGCGCAGGACTCCGTCTGAAACAAGAAAAATGTGTGTTTCTTGCAACCGAAGTGGTGTATTTGGGACACCGTATAAATGCTGCAGGGTTGCACCCCACGATGGATAAAGTGCGAGCAGTCCGAGACGCACCGATACCACGCAATGTGTCAGAGTTAAAGTCGTACCTGGGGCTACTGAACTATTATGGAAAGTTTCTTCCCAGTCTCTCTTCAGTACTGGGTCCATTACATGGTCTGTTGAAGAAGAACATCGGCTGGTCATGGAAACCAGTACATGAAAAATCCTTCAGAGACTCGAAGGAATTGCTTATGTCCGCCAAAGTACTTGCCCACTACGACCCAGATAAGGAGTTGATAATGGCAAGTGATGCCAGTCCTTATGGTGTTGGCGCTGTGTTAGCCCATCGAATGTCTGATGGATCTGAACACCCAGTTGCATATGCCTCACGTTCTTTGTCACCAGCGGAGAAAAACTACTCGCAGCTTGACAAAGAAGGTCTAGCCGTGATCTTCGGAGTTAAGAAATTCCACCAGTATGTCTATGGACGCCGGTTTGAGATAACCACGGATCACAAGCCATTGCTTGGACTATTCAGTGAACACCGAGCAATATCCCCCATGGCGTCGTCCCGTATTCAACGCTGGGCCCTCACATTGGCGGCCTATGACTATCGCTTAGTGTACAAACCTGGGCATTTGAATGGCAATGCCGATGGTCTCAGCAGATTGCCCCTGTCAACATCGCTCAGTCATACTCCAACACCAGCAGACTATGTCATGGTCATGGATCGGTTGGAAACCACACTTGTCAGTCCAGACAAAATTCGTCTTTGGACAGGTAGAGACCCAACACTGTCTCTAGTACGTACTTACGTGATGAATGGTTGGTCGAGTGACTGTAGTGATCAAGCATTCAAGCCATATACTTGCCGCAAAGATGAATTAAGTGTTCAGGATGGCTGCATACTGTGGGGTTCACGAGTAGTCATTCCCCCACAAGGCCGAACACAGATTGTTCACGAACTGCATGAATCGCACCCTGGAATTTCGCGGATGAAATCACTCGCTCGTAGCTATGTATGGTGGCCAAATATGGACAGAGACCTGGAGGATAAAGTTAAAGAGTGCACCGCATGTCAAGTCTCTCGAAAATCTCCACCCACTGCTCCACTTCACCCCTGGGAGTTCCCTAGTCGACCATGGTCGCGTTTGCACTTGGACTATGCAGGCCCATTTATGGGTAGAATGTTCTTGGTGATAGTTGATGCACACAGTAAGTGGTTGGACATCCACGCCATGCACAGCACAACGTCACAAGCCACTGTTGAACGGCTCCGTCAGACTTTTGATGGTCTGCCGGAAATAATTGTCACAGATAATGGCAGCAACTTCACAAGTGCAGATTTCGAAGACTTTTTGCGATTGAATGGAATAAAACATGTCAGTTCTGCACTGTTCCACCCCTCTTCAAATGGTCTGGCAGAAAGGGCAGTGCAGTCGTTTAAAGCTGCCATGCAACGTATGACTGGAGGTACAGTTGAGACCAAATTGTCACGATTCCTGATGAGTTATCGCGTGACACCTCATGCAACCACGGGTGTATCTCCAGCCGAAATGTTGATGAAACGCCAACTTCGCACACGACTTGATGCAATTCGACCTAACATCCAAGTCCGTGTTGACAGCAAGCAGTTTTCGCAGAAGGTGAACCATGATAAACATACCAAACTGCGCACCTTCAGTGCCAACGATTCAGTGTATGCCGAAAATTATGCTTCTGGACCACGTTGGATTGCCGGTTTTATCTCGGGACAAGTTGGAATTTGTATGTATACAGTTCAGCTTGATGATGGCCGTGTCTGGAGAAGACATGTGGACCAATTGTGATCCCGTCAGTTACTTGCTACACCTGTCAGTGATTCCATTGCGCCAGTCCCTGTCTTTCCACAAAGGGAGGAGGAAGTCGATAGGAGCAAGTCTAATCTCTGTGCGGACAAGCAACCTGAACAGCCAACGGACCAAAGCCAATCTATGAACAATTCTCCAAACTCAGACCTCCGCCGGTCAACGCGCACCCACAATAAGCCGTTTCGCTACAGATTCCATGATTCATAACTGTTGTGACTGTTGAGTGGAATTACACGTGGATAAGAACTTATGGACAGGCTGTATTATTTTTGCAATGTAGTTGAACAGTTGTTCAAGTTTTGAGTTGTTATTGGAAACTACAAGGAGTATTTTTTAAAGATATTAAGGTGATTTTTTTGTGATGGTACTTAATATTATGCAAATTTCTCTCACACCAAAATATATGGAATTTCCATGCAGAGGAAAAGTAATGCTTTCTTTCATGTTTGCATCCATAGACTATTGGTAAACAATCCAAGGTCCTCGTTTTAAAATAACAACTTCAGAAATACTGGGTTTTATGTGTTCTATAAGGGACAATTGATTTGTGTTATATTAGCTTGGAAGTTCAGCATTTTACTAAAGGGGGAGGAGTTGTAGTAACTTGCAAGTACATATTTGGTATAGCGCCCTCTCTTGGTTGTTATGGTTTAGTGTTGTTGTTGTGTTACAAAATGGCTGCTGTTGAGTCGGTCAAGTACAAATAAAGTTGTTCAGTTATATAAGGAATAATTGTTTCCACGACTGGTTATAACAGAAGTACACCACTTATTTTCGATGGGCGCAACCAACTGCCTCCCAAGCATCAAAAGTGACGGTGCCACTCCAATCGTCTCATGGTGAGCAGAGTTGAGAGCGAAGGTAAATTCGGCAATATGCACATCCCATGAACGGTGGTCATCGTGAACATATGCACGCATCATACCCTTGAGGTTGCGGTTGACGTGCTCTACCCACTTACTCTGGGGATGGTACGGAGAGATGTACAGTTGGTGAACACCCCACTCCTTACACACAGCATCCAACGCCTTACAGGTAAACTGCGACCCATTGTCAGACAACAACTTCTGCGGAGCACCATAACGACAAAAAAGTTGACGAACTAACACACTATAGCAACTTCTTTGCCAGTGGCTTTACGGATTGGTATAGCCTCGATCCATTTTGAAAAATGATCGACAGCAACCAACAAAAACTCATGGCCTCCATAACTCTTGGGTAGGGGACCCATAAGGTCGACACCCACTGTTTCCCAAGGACCCCCCGACTGTGTCGACAACATAAACCCGGTCGGTTTTCGATACAAAGGTTTTGTTGTGCGGCACGTGTGACATATGCGAATAAAACTACGCACATCCTTAGCACAGCCCTTCCACCAGAGGTGAAGACTGTCCAACTTATGCAAGGTCTTAGTCCTACCAAGATGGCCAGCAGTCGGATGACAATGGCATGTCTCCAACACCAGTCGTTTCAGTGCACCTGGCACCACCAACTTCCACTTGGATCGGGTGTAATGATACAGAACTCCATCATGGTCTCGATATGCTGGAGAGGCCTTGTCACGAAGAGCAATCAGGGTTGGATCTTTTAATTGTTCATCTCGTACAGTCGTCAACTCAGGCAGAGGCATACCGGCAAGTACTTCTGAAGGGGTAGTGCCAGTAGCCCATTCAACGTGCCGTCTGGTGTCCCACTGCATGCTGGGCATGCGTATGTGGGCATGTCTTCGGCGTGTTTCTTCTTGACATAGACACAAGCCATATGGAACCACTCCAGACAACCGTCACACTGTATCCAATCCACCACATCTGCCATGGGACCAATGCATCGAGCAGCAGGTGCCCACAGATGCACGGTATGTACGGTCCACACTGGAAAGGGACAACTCAACAGTTGCTGTGTCGGCTGGTGGCTGAGTCACATTGGTATCTCGTACAATACCAACCAACGGAATATCTTCATGCATGCGGGAGAGAGCGTCTGGTACAACGTGTAGCTCACCTCGACGATAAGTGATATCAAACATGAAATCTTGTAAGCGCAACACCCATCTTGCAAGCCTGCCAGTCAGTTGGGCCTTTCTGAACAACCATGTCAAAGCCTGATGGTCTGTCACTACTTGACATTTCTTACCCTCCAAATAAAACCTCCATTTCTCTAATGCCCAAATCACTGCAAGGCACTCCTTCTCAGTAGTGGTATAATTTCGCTCTGGAGAAGAAAGGGAGCGACTTGCATACGCAATGGCATGCAGCTGATCATTGGTTCCTTGTAACAAAACAGCACCAAGACGGTGTCACTGGCATCCGTGTGGACAATGAAAGGCTGGTTCAAATCCGGATATGCCAACACTGGCTCTGACATCAAAACCTGCTTTAACTCCTCAACAACAGCAGAGTGTTCTGACGTCCATGTCCATGGTGTGTTCTTCTGACGAAGCTGATTTAGTGGTGCAGACAGTGTAGAGGGATTCGGAATGAACTTCCCATACCAAGTAACCATGCCAAGAAATCTTTCCAACTGTTTTACGTTCTTAGGCACTGGATAGTCCACGATTGCTTGGACCTTCTCAGGGACGGTGCGGAGCCCATCACTACCGACCACATGGCCAAGGTATCTCATCGAGCTCTGGCCGAAAGCACACTTAGCAAAATTCACGGTCAGCCCAGCTTCCTGTAGGCGGTGTAAAATCTCAACATGTTGGCTGGGGGAAGACGAAAAACACACAATATCGTCTAAGTAGACATAACAAGTCACACCGATCAAACCCTCCAAAACAATCTCCATTAACCGCTGGAAACTCGCTGGGCCATTAATCACCCCGAACGGCAACACTGTGAAGTTAAATAACCCCTCTTCACACACAAAAGCTGTCTTCTCTCTGTCGGCAGGATTTAGTTTCATCTGGTGATACCCACTCTTTAAGTCCAATGAACTAAAGATAGTGGCTCCATGCAACGAGTCCAGAATTGAATCGATAGTCGGCATCGGGTAGGCATCGAGTTTAGTCACTCGATTGAGTTTCCTATAATCCACACATAGTCGGTACTCTCCTGGATGTTGTTTAGGAACCATCACCACTGGAGAGGCCCACGAAGAATGTGACCACTCTATGCGACCATCCTCCAACATCTCATCCAACTGTCTTCGCAACGACTGCCGTCGGTCCGACGAAAGGCGGTAAATGGGACCACGGACTGGCCGGGCGTCACCCGTGTCAATATCATGACGGAGCAGTGCTGTTCGACCTGGCGTGTCTGAAAAAACCGAAGGGAACTCTTCTTGAAGGTGTTCCACCCGAATTTTATCAAACTCTGCTAAATCAGGATCCATCTCCTCGTCAGCAGGGTCAGCAAGTGACGCAGAAGAACCCGCTGTAACATCAACCGGGGGCTGATTCGATGTGTCAAGGCCAAGAAGAGGCCACTTGATGTGAGGTTCCGTCAAACTGGTCTCCAACCAATAGGCACTGTGTCCGAAATCAATCACCAAGTTTGATTTCCGAGCAAAATCTTTACCCAACAGCACTGGTGTCGGTAACGTCTTCACCTGATGGAGATTGATGTTAACCACGACGCCAGCAACCTCAATTGCTTCAGCAGCAATCCCTGAAGTATGGAACTGAGATCCATCAACAGTTATCAATGGTCCTATTGAGGACTCCGGAACTAAAGACAACCCAAGTGTTGCACACAAATCTGCATCCACAAAAAACATGGCTGAACCGGTGTCAAGTAACGCCTTCACGTCATGACCATGAACTTGTACAATGATGTAGGGGCCACTGTTATCATCATCAGACTTGTGATGTACGGGTGATTTAATGAGATTCATTCGCGAGTCGTCAGTGGGCTTAAGTGGTTTGTCGGTTGGTCTACCAGCAGTAGCTCTATTAACCTCAACTTTCGGTTTTGCACCAGAAGTAAATCTGGTGTCGCTCTTATTTGGTGCAGGTAATGGGCACTCGGAAACCTTGTGTCCCAACTGATGACACCGGAAACAAACAGCTTCGAATCTACCAGTACGATTGGCAGTGACACTGGCACCGACACACAGTGGGCCAGTTCAAGGTCAAACTGCGCCAAAATAGGCAAATAATGATTGTTTCAAAAATCAATACTCCTATTTTTTTAATGTTCCCAATTGTCCAGAGGCATATTATATTAAATAATTAATGACAAAATCACTTTCAAATACGGGTTAAACCCTAGTATAGTCACAAAATTGTAAAACATGTGACGTAAATCGTTAAGATTAACGAGTATTTTAACTTGATGCTCTGAGCATTTCATAGAAGATAACGCCATGAAAACCGTGTCGATAGTTGTTTACAGTCTATATTTTATGAAAATTAAATTTATAATCAGTTTGATTTCTGTTTACTGTTTGAAAAAGCCTGAAACAACACATAAAATGTGTTTTTAAAGTCATTTTTTTTCTTAAGAGGCAAAGAAAAAATATAGTTCCGCCGATTCCCCCTTTAATTCTCACTTTTTCTAGAAGCCTAAACCTTCAGCAACAGTTTAAAATCAAAATTGGCTGCGACTTTTTGCGACTTTGGAAGATAATTCATTTTGAAGTGGTAGGCCCCTATACGCAAAACGACTGTTTTGACTCAACCACCATGACCACCCATACGACTCGCGTGTGTGTCAGGTTGTAATACTTCAGCATCAAAGGAAGATAAGACTCTCTCTGTAAAGACTTGAACATCATTTACTTTGAGTTGTTTTACAGTGGAGAGAAAACCATATACATGTCAACAGTACAACTTAAAGGACTGGTCTTGTTGGACTTTGTTTAATATCTGTTCAAAATCAAACCACCCCTGACGACTTGAGAGTCTGACAGGTTGTATTCCCATGAGATGTGTACCTCAGCAGAAAAGCTATTAAGCACAATCCGTCATCATTTACTTAAGAGTTGTATTAAGGTGGAATGTCTGTTCAAAATCAAAGACATCAACTGCCAGTGACTGTTGATGTGGAGTGGTCCAGGGATGAGATAAATACGTTTGTTTTGTATTAACCTTATATAATCCAAACCTCGGAAAAGCTTGGTTAGTTCTCAGTGGTCATCAGTTGAGTATACAAAATATCGAGACCAGTTTTACTTTCATCGTTATAGTTCAGTACAATGGCATCTTTACCTAGAAAGCTATTGATCGAAGCTGTCAGGTCTTCGGGAGATCTTTCAAATGCTGAAGTTTCACTTGAAATTTGCATGGAATTTTTCTCAACACATCACGACATTAAACGATCAGAAATTCCAAAGGAAATTCAAGAGAAGATGAAAGCAACCCTGTGCAAATTTCTTTATAAAGTTAAGAGAAAATGGAAAGCTTGCAGCCGCAACAAATCTCAGTTCGAGAGGAAACATACAGAATGGTTACAAGCTGAATTATCGTTCCCAGTGGAAGTTGATCAATGGCTGTCTGAATTAAAAGGAACAAGGAGGGTAAGGTTCGAGGAAGGAGCATCAGGGTCAGGAACATCGGCAGGTCGACCAAGCAAAGACTGGACTTCACTTTCCAAGCGATCGAAACAACGAAAGGCTCAAACTCTTCTACAGGAAAGTGAGCACGGTCAGCTTCTCTTTGCAGCTTCTCAGGGAGCATATGGAAAGAATCCTGATTTAAGGTATGTCCTGCAATTCACTGTACTGACTCCATCAAAACCCACAAAACTAAGAAAACTCATATCAACACCCTCACTGGAACCTGAGAAGTTCACATCAGATGAAGCACTTGCCCTTTTAATAGAGACTGGTTTGACAAAAGGTTCATATCAAACTTTAAGAACAGCCGCTAAAAAAAAGAGGGCAGATATTTACCCACCATACAATGCGGTACGAGAAGCAAAGCAGAAGTGTTACCCACAGAACATCAAAGTCACGGAGGAATCGGCTAAAGTTTCTTTGCAAAGTCTTCTCGATCATACAGCACTTCGAATATTGGAACAACAAAAGGATGAAGTTAATGACCTGGTTGAGATGGTGCAAGAAGACCAAAAACCTATCTATCTCGACTTAGTTAGTAAATGGGGATTTGATGGTTCATCGGGTCAAAGTGAGTATAAACAAAGATTCACTAGCACGGAACAATTTGATGATTCGAGTTTGTTTTGTACCACACTTGTTCCATTACAACTAAAATACAAGGAACAGGTAATATGGCAAAACCTTGTTCCATCATCTACAAGATTCTGTCGGCCAATCCATTTGCAGTATAAGAAGGAAACACAAGAGCTGTCTCAAGAAGAACATCGGAGCACTGAGGCTGAAATTCAGCAACTCAAACCAATTTCAGTTGATCTTGACATTCAAACAGAAGGTGAACCTACTAAGAATGAGACCGTCTACGTAAAATACAATCTTCACTTTACCATGGTAGACCAAAAAGTCGTCAACGCGATCACAAAAACGTCATCAACGATGCGGTGTTACATTTGTGGGGCAACACCCAAGGATTTCAACAACATCCATCATCTACCCAGCCCTGTATCAGAGAGATATAAATTTGGACTCTCCCCACTGCACAAATGGATTCGTTGCTTTGAAATGATGCTCCACATTGCATATAGACTTCCTTTTAAGAAGTGGAGGGTGCAGTCAGATAATGACAAATCAGTCATGGCAGGAAGAAAAAAAACAATCCAAGAACAATTTCGATCAGAACTTGGGTTGAAAGTTGATCAACCAAAGCCAGGATATGGTACTTCAAATGACGGAAATACTGCAAGAAGAGCCTTCAACGATGAAAAGAAATTCTCCACCATCTGTGGTCTTGACGAGAAACTCATTCATAAATTCCATATCATTCTAATCGCTTTATCTTCAGGACTACCCATAGATCACAACAAATTTGGATCCTACTGTTTGGATACTGCAAAACTGTATATTGACCTGTATCCTTGGTACAAAATGCCAGTCAGTATGCACGTTTTGCTGATCCATGGAGAACAGATAGTTTCATCTTCAGTACTTCCAATTGGCATGATGAGCGAAGAAGCACAGGAAGCTAGAAACAAAGACAATAAGCTGTTTCGACTGAGGTACGCTAGAAAAACATCAAGAGTGCACACAATGAGTGACGTTTTTCATAGACTTATGGTTACTGGTGATATTGTAATTAGCAGTAAGTCAGTGTACAACCGGAAACAAGCCACACCCATTCCTCCAGAAGTCAGAGAGATGACAAAAGAACCTCAACTTGTCATGACTGCCGAAGGAGAATCTTCAGATACTCCAACCCATAACCCAAGTGATTCCTCGGAAAGCGATTCATCACATGATTCATCATAAGTACAGGTAAGTTTCTCTAACCTTTGTTAACAATAAAAGAAAAACAACGACATAAATACTTCCGTTTTCACCGATATGATTTAAATAAGTGTGTAAAATAAAGCCAATACTAGGAAGGAGAGATTGAGTCATTGAATAAGTTTCATCACAATAAATCAAATAATCGAAGCTGTTAATACATTCTTCTAGCCACCAACACTGTTCAAAAGATGCGTATTATTTCAAATCACTGACTCCAAACATCAAGCCAATCAAAATTCAGCATTTTGGTGACGTCACAGCATTTTGAAATATGTTCCATTGTCTTTCTCGGGCCATAAAACCCCTTAGTGCTCACTGGCAATTCAATTAGTTACATACAACAATTTTGGCGCAGTTTGACCTCGAGCTGGCCCACTGTGCGACACCCGCAGAACGACCATAGACGCTGTCCTCCGGTTTAGTCTCCTGGCGTTTGTCAGTGTAGCTCCCCTGAGGGGAGTTACTTTGATTTCTGTCGATGCCTCAGCCTTGCGGTTCATGACGTGCTCATCGGCCAGTCGAGCAACGGCCTGGACCGTTTTAGCCTTCTTCTCGCGGAGCTTCATCCGAAAACTGTCACTGGTGATTGAAGACAGAAAATGGTCTATTAACATCATATGCATCATGCGCTTGAACTCGGGAGACCCAGACATATCCTCTTTTGGTTCCAACCAGCGGCGGAAATACAATTCAAGCCTAGTAGAAAATTCCTCAAAGGTCTCCTCTGGCTTCTTGGAAGCTATGCGGAATTTGATCCTGTAGGCCTCAGGTGTTAATTGGAAATGGCGTAAAATTTTGTCATACTCCTTCTTATCTTCCTCGCTGAGTGCATGAAATGCCTTCTGAGCTTTGCCTGTGAGATATGGTTCTAAAAGGCGGGGCCACTGGTCTTTCGGTTTGTTGGCGGCGGTTGCCATTCGCTCGAATGTTGACAGTAACAAGTGATTTCATCGTCTGATGAGAACTTGTGGAAATCAGGCAGCTCGGGTCCTACTCTGATCGCTGAAATGGATGATTTGGTTGCCGCAGTCATAGCCTGTAGCAGTGACTGGCACAGAGCCTCAGTTTCATTTTTTCGGATTGCCTCAAGCTTCTCAAGAATTTGCCCTAAATCTGGCTGAACAGCCGGCGTTGGATCAACTTTGGGTTTTGCCTCTTCTGGTTCCTTCATATTTGGCAAACTACACAAACATTCAATACGCTCTTGCTTATTCTTTGCAACATTCATATATCATCAATATGCTTTAGGTTACATATCTGCTGTAAAACGCCGTAAATATTCCCCTCTGTCTGACGTAGACATAATGGAACAACAGGGGGTTAACGATTAGTAATTATATGTAAACAAACAATCGAAAACTTGGTCGTACGAAATCATCAACAAATCATCAAGAAACACAACGTCGTGAACGTTGCTTTGAATTTGGTGATCAACACCATATATATTCAAGCATATAATAGTGAAACAAATGACATAACGTTGGTTGTCTCTACTCTACTCACGACACCCACAGTCGTCGCACTATTCGGAATTTCGTACGTCCCCGTCCGACAACGATGATGATCTTTCCGTTGCAGAAAAAATCCTCGAAAATCACACACATCCAGCAGCCATCCTGTCTACGACGCCAGTGTAACGTTCTGTTACACACATTAGATTATATTAAGACTACAAGATTTATATGATTTGCATCCAATGATTCGATGATCATGTATTTATTCAACAATAATTACTCATATGATTAGAATCACGCTTCTCACAACATCAGCCATCTTTAATTATGTCCCATCATGCTAGCGCAAGCATGCGCAATAGCCTAGCATAAAGTAATAAACAGCATGTAGTTGGCGCAGCCTGTGTAATACCGTTACAAAACGGCCTCAGCCCACGGTGTTGGCCTTTTTAGTTTTAAATGGTTTTATTTGTGGTACTTTTTGTACGACACAAAACACAATGTCCAAAGCTTCCCTTAAAATATTACTTGCTGAGGTGCCGTAGGTTTTTAGATTGAAAATGACTTTCGTCTCGGGAGACTTGCATTTTTTTTTTTATTTAGCATGTAAACAAATAAATAAACGTTTTTACCAGTACTGGTTACCGATACTGCTACTGGCCTGGCATGATAAACACGTTTTACATGCTAAAAATAATGTCTTCGTCCCGAAACTTGCAGCACAAAGGAAGCCTTCTACCATCATCCCCCCCCCCCCAAGCCAAAAAAAAGAAGAGACAAGGTTATTGATTTTGTTTTCCCTTGGGTTAACTACAATCATACCCATACTTCTTGTAGATGACCCTTCTACTTGTAGATTGCCTTCATTGCTTACAAACAAGATAATTAAAAAGACTCACTGACAATAATAATACAGTAACAAAACAATTCACAAATGAATCATTCATTTCTCTGTTTCCATTTAATGTTATAATAAATAATAAATACAAATCATTCATTCTCATTCAAAATTGTTTTTGGTAAGATGGTCTACTTCGCAAACTCTCACAAAGGGATATTACATCAAGCTGGCATTAACACACCATTAAAATAATTTAAGTCTATATACATGTAAGTCTTGCAGTCTAACAAAAACAACAAGGAGTAGAGTTCTCGGCCTAATTTCAAAAAGCTGTCAGGCAAAGAAAAAAACTCTTTGACATTGTTGTTCTGCTAAGCAAAGATTTAGTGGGGCACTACGCAAAATTTAATGCAGTTAGGCTGGTGACCTGTTTCTGCTAAGCAACACTATTCAATGCTTAGCAAATTTGTTGTGCTTACAGGCTTTATGAAATAAGGCCCAGGTGATCTGCCTCTACAAGCCTGGCTGATAGAGGTATTGAACAAGATTCATTAAGTGTTCATGCCCCGTAATATGGGGGGAATGAGGGAGGAATGGTCCTGTACTGAAAGTGAAACAAAATTCACCAAAAATACAAACAGCTATTCGATGTTATATCAACATGTCAATTTGAATCTCAATCAAAAAATGAACTGTTTTTTACAAGAAAGTAGTTGTATAAATCATAATGGTACTCACCGGCTACTCTATTAATAAACAAATCCATACCCATCCCAGAATCAAAGTATAGACCCACTGCACAACACGCAGCGCGCATACACGCGCGTCTCCTTCCCACCATTTTGGGGGTCAAAATGTGCACAAAAGGATGGCACATGCGCGTGTAACCACATGTAACATCCTTTTGTGCATGTTTTGACCCCCATAAAAATGGCAGACATGAGACGCGCATGCAAGTGCGCTGTGCGTTGTGCAATGAGTCTATAATCATTCAAAAGCAATACATATTCAAGCAATATCTAGTACTCTTTGGGAAATTTGTTCTGTTTTTACAAACTATTTCTTTAAACCAGTATTCTCCCACATCAGAAGAGCTATCCCAAGGAAAGGCGATAACCTCAGAAAAAGAAAAAAAACTGAGGAGAAAATTCCCTCCCGGCCCCATTGTTTCATGGCGACCAAGTTGTCAACTCTTAGAATAGCTCCTTCCTTTGTGGAAGAATTTTGGTGAAAGAAATAGTTTGTGTTAACTTCTTCACTTGTTGAGGAATTCCCTCGCAGCAGACTCCGAAGATGCCGCATTTTCTTGGAGTCATAAAGTACATCGGCCCTGGCTGGAGAGGATTTGATGGGTAGTGAATCTGCTGGGCAAAATCAAAAGAATAGTGTATAGTGCACTCCCTGGAGCACGGCGGGTTAGGGTCTTCTAGGTTGAAGTTTCCACGTGCAATGATGACTTTGGCATCAGCAACCTGCTTCTTGTAAGATTCGCGCTCTTCTTTGATGTGTTGAAGGTGTGCCTCCTGCCTCTGCAATGTAGCGCTCTTCCTTGCTTCTTCGCAGTTGACGGTCCTGTTGATGAGGTTGTTGTTCTTCTGGCACTCCCAGCAGAGGTCAGACATTGGTCGACAACACACGATCTGTGGACATAGTTGTTTCCAAAGCTTCTTGAAGGTGGAGAGTGCTGCTGCTCTGAAGCCTAAACAGCAAGAAACACATATCATCTTAGCAGATACTCCATGGAATAATTAAAACTGGAACAACGATTCAAAAAAGAGACGTGCTTCAAAACCAAATCTTCTTCATTAACAAAGGCAAGTCAAATATAATTTTAAATTGTAGTGTTTTTCTTAAAGAATGACAACATTCATCTATCAGAACTTCAACAAACAAATTTCTGAAACAATATTTTTTTTCTTCAAATTCATTGGCTGCTCACTTTAATCTCCCCCTGTATGGGTAAAATCACTCCAATTCAACAAGAGAAAAAACCGGAAGTTATTTTGTTGAATAATATTTCTGCTGAGGCTTGGTTTGTAATCTTGTCACTGTTTTTGCACCTTTGGGTTAATACAGACAATTTTATTTAGATGGGGCCCCAATACTTAGTGGGTTTTTTTTCTAAAACAACCCTGGCATTATGAAGGGGTTTGGGTACTTTTTGTAGCACACAAAACACAATGTCCACAGATTTGCATTCAACTTACACCGTTTGAAGATAATGATGGTAGAAAGCTTCCCGTAAAATAATAACTAGCTATAGTTTTTGAGAAATGAGTAAAACAAGTCAGGAAATTGATTATTGTCTCATTGAGCTGAAAATTATTTTAGCATATGTAAAACATGTTTACCATTATGGTAATTATACCAAAACTAGTAATACATTTTTCATGCTAAAAATGAGACGAACATTAATTTTGTGACATTGATTTACTCATTTCGCAAAAACCACATCATCTCAGCAAGAAATATTTTAAGGGAAGCCTAAATTCCTATATTTATTTTGTTTTGCCTACCCGTTGTTTCCATAGCTGGCTTGTAGTAGTCCCTCCAGATGCTGGCTTTCGAGTTCGTTGATGGCAGAAGACGAAGATCTGATCTCTTGAATCCAGAAACACGTTCAGGAAGAAGAAGTGCATGTTCCTCTGCAAAATTGTCGATGAATTGGAAAACTCGTGTCGTATCCTCGAAGCTCAACACTCTCCTACTCTCAACTTGACCACCAGACTTCTTACGCCGTGGACTAAGCCCTTGCTCCCGGTACCATTGTTGCACTGCACTTACCGATTTCTTGTTGATGCTAAAAAAAGTATACAAATAAGACAATTTTTAGGCTTTTTTAATTGGTTTTTTTTTCTTCATTAATTCCAAAATACATCACAATTTTTTTTGTAGAAAATATCACATTGTACTCACGCATGAAGGAAACGAAAGGTCTTGGAGCAAACCCTCTTGCTTCTGACGTAGTGGACACTATGGGTTCTCTTGCGCTCTTTTACTAATATCGTTGGGCTTAAAGTAGGATACTGTTTCGCTCATGTTCATCGAAGTATGAAAGATCCCCAGCAGTATCAGGTCTTTTTCTCCTGAAAAAACATGAGCCAATGAGCCAATAATGAGCCAAACATATGAAGCATTATGTTACTTTAGGGAAGTTAAACGATGAAGATTTAAAAAAGGGGGAAACAAACTATTACTGTAATAATCGAATAGACACTTGACTTAGGCCTCATTAAACTGATAATAGGGATACTCATAATTCATAAACTGCTTTAAAACTATCATCTACGAGTACGAGGTTGTTTCTTATCGTCTCTGTCAGTGTCACCGCTACTCCACTACTACTACTAGTGTTTAGTGGCGGCACTATTGCACACTGCACTAGTTTGTATTGAGTAGTATAGCAAAACAAACACATAAATCTAAGTAGTTATAGAAAATCACTTAAAAGTTTGACAGATATAAGCCCGGTTCATACTTCCTGCGAATGCGAATTTGACTTGAATTTGACGTCACAACTCTACGTCAACGTTCGTATCGCATTTGCATATCGCATTTGCACTCTACGTCAACGTTCGTATCGCATTTGCATTCGCAGGAAGTATGAACTGGTCTATTTTATAAGCTCTTTTTATTTTATTGGCCCAATGACAAACAAAACCAGGGCACTAATGTTAAGCACATTAATACGTTATTGTAAAATGCACCATGATTATTTTTAAAATTAAACTAGTTGTAGTAGGCCCCCCCTATTGAATTATTATTTTTATTACTGTCCATTGCATAAGTCATAAATAAGAATAGATCGACACTGAGATTGGAATGGTACTGTCATGACTGTCGAGACACATCATTACTGACTCTGTTTCCCAATGTATTTCCTAACTAATAAACTACATGTAGTATTGTAAAACTTAAGAAGGTCTACAACAATTCAAACCCATCCATGATTTTATGATGCTTGGTACTGCACCTTCTGTCAATCCCTGCATGTCTAAGCGAATTTTGATTACTTCCTCGTTAATGAATTGCTGGATACACGGTCTTCCTTCAAATTAATGTAGAACAGTCACAGCTAGCTGAAGTCAATGGCTCTCTGGCTGTTGCTCCACGACGTCGGGTACCGTGTGTAGGTATAGGCGAATAGGCTACGCGAAGATTATCCGCATAGAAAATAAACATCGCACGACCGTGGGGCTGTGAAACCGGCTACATTCCTCATGAAGCGGCCCAAAGTTTTGTGACGTCATCGGGTGAACATCGAAACTGCGCACGCTCGACGAATGGTTTTCACCTCTCATCCAACCAGTGATCTCTATTTTTTGATGGCTGGAAAGCCCGCCTAATTTAAATATCAAGTTTTCAGCCGTAAATTCAAACTGTTTTCGGCTACCTGACTATGGTGTTATACAAAAATAAGAACAGTTCGGGTCATGAATTTTCGTTTGGTACCAAATCCAGCCGTTCAACTTAAACGGAAGTTTCTCGTCGTTGCAGTGGAAATAAGCAACTTTTTCATGATTTTGAAGGTTGCTGAGATCGTCAACAAGGAAAATAATTGCGTACAAACATGCTCAAGAAAACTCACTTTTTTATGGATTTATTCATCATTTCAAATAAAGGTAAGACCATAACAAGAAAGATCAAGAATTTATTTACCCCAAACGACCAAAATCACGGAATCAGTTTTTGGTAGTGTTTTCTCATGTTTGAGATGTCAACATGTTTTGAATGGCTAATTACACGGTAAACGCCATTTACTCGATATTCCTCATTTCGATATAGCGAGTCACATTTTCGGAATATAATTTCCTAAACATCATTTGCCGACGTAACAACGTAACATCAAGACCGCCGACCTAAAGCCAACATAACTGCTGCAACATATCAACACAACTCCAACATTTTCCGTTTCAAATCTTTGTCAGATTACTGAAAAAAAAAACGAAAAACAATACCAGCAATGAACGCTGTGTTGCCATGTTGTCCCAAAGATGACTGGCAATCGATGAAGATGCCGAATTGTGCCTATCAATCTCCAATAATTATCCAATGTGAATTGTCCTCAAATCTCCAGTACTGATGTTACCCAATCAATAACTAACAATGTTACAAACTGTCATATTGCCGACCAGAACATTGATGATCAACTATTAACGTTTGCCCATCAATTAATAAGCTAATGCTACTGTTATTGTCACAACGAAGATCGCCAACGCTAAACCATGGTGATGTTGCCGACCTAAAGCAATTATTGGTCCTATAACCAACGTTGACTCAAAATTGAGTACCGACATAAAACCAATGTGATAATGCCGACCTAAAGCCAACCTTGGTCCTACGTCGGAAACCAACACAACGCCAATAAAAACCAATGTGGGCTCCACATTGATCGCTAACATGAAACCAATGTGATAATGCTGCCATAAAGCCAACATTTGTTCTTAGTTGGCAACTAACACAAAGCCTATATAACTTTCCCACTTATAACCGACCAATGGTGATAATGCCGACCAAAGAGCCCACACTGGTCCTACATCAGAAACCAACACAATGCCGATATTGCTTTTCCTCCCAATAACAAACGTTGGCTCAACATTGAGTGCCGACGTAAAACCAATGTGGTAAATGCCGATCACAGAGCCAACATTGGTACAACATCAGAAACCAACACAATGACGATGTTGCTTTTCCCACCAATAACATACGTTGGCTCAACATTGAGTACCGACGTAAAACCAATGTTGTAATGCCGAAGTAGAGCCAACATTGGTCCTTCATCAGTAACCAACACAATGCCGATATTGCTTTTCCAACCAATAACCAATGTTTGCTGAACATCGAGTACCGAGGTAAAACCAATCCAACCAATAACCAATGTTGGCTGAACCTCGAGTACCGAGGTAAAACCAATGTGATAATGCCGTCCTAGAGCCAACATTGGTCCTACGTCTGAAACCAACACAATGCCGATATTGCTTTCCCACCAATAACCAATGTTGGCTCAACATCGAGTGCCGACGTAAAACCAATGTGATAATGCCGACCTAACGCCAACATTCGTCCTACGTCGGAAACCAACACAATGCCGATATTGCTTTTCCACCAATAACCAACGTTGGTTCTTCATTCATCGCCAACGTAAAACCAATGTGGTAGTGCCGACCGAGAGCCAACATTTGCCCAACAACACAGCAACAACAAAATGCCAATATTGCTTTCCCACTTAAATCCAACGTTGTCTCATCATTGATCGCCAACGTAAAACCAATGTGGTGATGCCAACCTAGAGCCAACATTGGCCCAACATTAGAACCACAACACAATGCCAATTGTTGTCTTTTCACTAAAAACCAACATTGGCTTAACGTTGATTGCCAACGTAAAACCAGTGTGGTTCTGCCGACCTAGAGCCAACATTGGCCCAACATCAGAAACAAACATAATGCCAATGCCGATTATGGCGACGTAGTGCCAACGTGGGGCCAACGCCAAAAGCTGACACAATACCAACGCCAACATTGCCGACCCGATACCAACGTTAGCCCAACGTATGAATGTTATCTGGGTATGATAGCCTTTCCCAAAAAATAGATTAATACCAGTTTTCGAAAGATTTTCACCGTAAAAAATCTGAAACCTCTTGATGCCCGTGGCTTACGGGCTATTAACCATCCTATGTTTGGATGTTTTAGCGCGAGACATTGGTCTTTGTCTTTTGATAAGTCAATAGGCGATGGTTAAAACAGACTTTTTCTTTGATGTTGCATGCATCCTCATAGAACAAAATGGGATTTGAAAAGAGGGTGAGGGGGAGAAGGGAAGTGTTAGAACTTAATACTAAAAAGAAAATTTCCGGTGATGTTATGTTGAACCACTGTGTTTTTTCCTCAAAGTTGGAAGGGCTCAAAAACACATTTTCTGAGAGTTTTAAAAGCTGCACTTCATTAGTCACCATTTTAGCTTGTACATATAATATAATATAATATATATAATATTTGTGCAACTAAGTATGATCCCAGCATAAATTGTATAGGTAAAGAGACCAAGGAAAAATAAATGGGTTTTCTTTGTTTGTTTATAACTTGCGTTATAAATCTCACCTTGATTCCAGCAAAAAAAAACATTATTATATTGTGTACTCGATTGTTGTTTCTGTGGTAATTCAAGCAGCATTTGCAAGTTCTGTTTATCCATTTCTTTGAGTGAGTTATGGGGTTGAATCTTGCAATCTAGCCCGAATTTTTGTCCGTTATGTTCTTTTGTCGTTTATTAGGCCATCAGAGGTGCATGGAAGAGGCCGTTTAAATACCGGGAATAGTGTAATTACACATATTTTATTCATTCATTCAGTAACGTTTATTTCAATGATGAGACCAAAAGTACGGAGGATGACGGATAGGAGGGAGGGTGTGAGAAAGGAGGAGACTATGTGCCTAGGGAGCTGTTCTGCCCAATAAGTCTTCAACGAATTAGCGATGTGCACTGCTAAAAATGGTATTCTTCAAATAAGACAAGCTTGTTAGGAAAACTTTTCTTGTGTCACTCCCACAAATCTTGATAGAAAGACTTTTTAGGGAGTGACATAATTTTCCTTGAAATATGATTTGTTTCTTATTTCAAGAACAACATTCGTAGCAGTGTGTTTATGGTAGTGCGGGAAATTTGAAACTATTTCCGGCGATAGCCAATGAAAGATAAATGGGCAGAAGCGTAATGTATGCGACAGTTAGTATGCAATAAAATTCACGACATCGCGAATAATTATATTCGCACACGTCTGCGCACATTGCGATTAATTTCACCACATTGCACAAGTCTGCGCACTGCGATTAATTTCACGACATCGCAGTGAGTCTGCGCACATATTATGCGATTAATTTCACGACATCGCACAAGTTTGCGCATATAATTTCTTTTCTTTTTATTTCGCGACATCGCACAAGTCTGCGCACATTTGCGAATAATTTCACGACATCGCACAAGTCTGGGCACATATTTGCGATGTACAATGTCCCTTCAGGGCCACCATATTTACCTAGCCTGTAATAGACTGTGCAAGTCTCGCGCGTATCCGAACATTGTGACCCGTTAAAATGCGCGAGTTTGTTTCCTTCACGCGTTAAAGCAATGTACGTGGGACCAAAGTGGTCCCAAAAATGTTCGCCTACGCGCGAGACTTGCACGGTCTATACAAAAAAACAGAAAAAGCCGGTATAAAATGGCAAATTACAAGTTTTATTTTAACATCGAGTACAATTGGCATTAAATAAAACATAGATAAATACATACATACATTAAAAATACAACAGTTATCTTTAAATAAACTAAGCTAACATAAAATAAAAATCCATTACAATAAAAATAAAACACAATAAAGTACATTTTTTATGAAATACAAACAAATAAATATTAAAATAAAAATAAAACAGTGATTAATAAATACATTAAACGGCCTTCTTCTGCACTTCCGTCGACCCTTCTACATTATAATATCCCGCTGTTTAAATATTGGATATTTTTTTGTTCTCACAAAAAATCTCCTTGTATCCAATAAAATCACTGGTTTGTAAGACCAGTGCCAGCCTTTATCCTTGAGGATAAAGACTGGTCCCAGTCTACGCGGCGGTCGACGTCCTACATCCGGGAATGTTGATGCTTCCGTCGCTCAGTCTGATGAGGGCGCTGTTATCGACGTTGTGTCAGAGCTGTGTATTGAGAGAGTTGCGACATGGAGGGACCAGCTTTCTCCGGTCACGTGGTTGCTGGACGCCATTTTGTTCCAAAATGCAGTACAACCCAATGGGCAGACTAGTCTGGCACCCTGTATTCGCCAATGCATTTTTTGGAGACAAAATGGCTTCTAATCGTAAGTTGTCGCAACTCTCTCAATATACGGCTCTGCGTTGTGTCTGACGACGACCCGAGTGATGATTGCGAGAAATCTGTTGCTGGTTTGAAAGCGAAGGAACTTTTCCATAGTCCTCATCCGTGCAACCCCATTTCAGACAACGTTTGAAGTGGTAGGTAGAACTGCGAATAGACTCTCGTCTGACAACATGAAAGAAGTGGAATTGGTCCTTTTTCTGTTCCTTTTGAACAAGACAATTTGTTCCGGAACTACCTTCCGGTATTAAGAAGGTCTTCAGGCAAGCTAATCCCACATCAGTAGTTGTCGATGAGAAGTTGAATACCTTTGTCTCATAGTCGTGTCCCCAGGCGGCTCACCCCCCCCCCCTTCTGAGACTCAAAATTTGGACGTATCGCTGATCCCGAGTGTCCAGATGAAATCCCAAGGATAATAATTCAAATGCCTTATCTTCTGGCATAATTTCCTTTTCGGTTCAGCTAGTCCAATCTCGACATCATGCTTTCGACGATGTCGTTGACAAGAAGTTTGAGGTTGTTAAGAAGAACCCACCCAGTCTAATGAACTGCTTGGGCATCGTTGATGAAAGACATCGAGGAAACCGAAAAGGTGAACAAGTTGGCCTCTAAAGTGACCTTCAACAAGCAGTCCTCCGGCTTTAAGAGGGGAGTAAGCGCTTTACTCCTTACAACAACTTTGCAGAGGCTTAAGGCATAGAAGCAACAGCAGAGGTACTTTCAACAGATCTGTTTCATCGTCTTCCGCACGATCCCCTGCTAGTACACCACATGGCGAACCAAATGCACCTGGCCTCAAAGAAGTTATCCGGCGAAGTTTGCAGACAGATGGAATTTCGGAGGCAGTGTCCTCCACTATTCTCTCCTCTTGGCCCAAACGAACGAACGAACAGTTCGACTCTTCTTCGAAGAAATGGAACAGTGGTGCATAAAGAGGAAAATTGATCCAGTTTGGTAATCTGTAGCTAAATTGTTGTTTGATTTTCGGCAGAATCTTCTTGATGAAGGTTTAATGTTCAGATGTTTCTTCACCTCTCATTGCTTTCAAAGTGGACGGTGTTCCTATTGGTCAGCACCATTTGGTTTCACGTTTCTTCAAAGGTATTTTAACTCTGTGACCTCCACTTCCTAAGGTGCACGGTTATCATGGAGTGTCGTGACAGTCCTCAACTTCATAAAGTCTCTGCCATAATATAATAGACGATTATCCTTGAAACAGCTCACTCTAAAACTCACTCTTGTTAGCTTGGTAACTGCTAGCCGTTCTTCATACTTAAAGGCCATTCATATCAACCAGATGTCTAACCATGCTGATGATTCTTATTATTTTTGGTTAGCCAATCCTTCATAACAAGTTTCAGTCAGTAAATCTGTCCATGCTGTGGAAGTGGTCCGTTTTCCAAGTTGCAGAAATTTCTGCCCAGTTCGCGCTTTACATGAATACCTGGAACGAACTAAACACTGTCAGAGGTCAAGGCAGTACGAAGTTGACTCAACTCCTCCTCTCTCATACCGAGCCTTTTCATCCAGAGTGCCCCCTACAATCTCAAGATGGCTGAGAAACATGATGTCTCTATAGACCGTGCAAGTCTCGCGCATTAATTCGAACTTCCGGGACCATTGTGGTCCAAACTATTATGGGGTTTTACGTGGGCGAGATTTTGTTTCGTTATTTATTTTAGTTTAACGTAGTTTATGACAATAAAAATTACGTGTTGTTTGGAATGTGATACTTAGTGGAAACAAAAAATAAAAATAAAATCAATTCAACAATATAACGAAGAAAACCCGAGAATTAAACTTGACCTCAGCTTCCGTTTACTGCAAAAAAAAATAAGAATTTTGTGCAAACTTATGTAAACGCTTGTTTTGGATGCGAATTGATAATCGCTAGATGCTGTAATTGCAACGCGAAGCCTTTTCATTGCAGTCTTTGAACCGTTAGGGTCTTCTATAAACTGCGTGATGCGTACATTTTAAGCCCGTGTGACCTTCGCGAATCCGCATAAGGGGTTTCTAAAAAGTTAAGATCAATAGAGTTTTAATTTTGTTTCAATAATATTAACACATTATCTGTGTATTTATTACAAAAGCTAAAACTATTTAATACAAATTGTAATGATTATTTTTGTTGTTCAGATTTTGTCATTAGATATGATTTAAAACAAAGATTTTATTTCAGAGAAAAACAATTTCTTCGTTTGACGTGTTTTCTCGTACCGAATACGCGCGAGACTTGCACAGTCTATTAGGAAATGACATTTCAGTTTTCAAGGGTCATTCAACAAGAAGTGCTTCTACATCAGCAGAAAACCCTGGCAGGTGGTTTCTGTGTCTGATATTCTGAAAGCAGCAGATTGGTCTTCAGCCAATTTCTTCAATGCTTTGTATAACCAACCATCAACCTCTTCGGATTTTTGTCGTGCAGTTTTGGCGTCATCATCAATGCTTAAAGTCTATCAGATGGCTTTATTGCTTCGTTAATGAAACGGCCGTCTGAACCTTCGTGGTCAGCCAAAAGTATGCACGGCTGTTTGGTTGTTTTATTGCTTCGTTAATGAAACGGCCGTCTGAACCTTCTGCAGCACAGATTCAAGAAAAAAACAAATTGTCGCCATTTTGTTTTCGCTTTGGCGACAAAATGTTGATAGTTTACGGTTGATTTTAGGCCTTTGAGAGGGAACAATCAATGTGTGTGATTATATAGAGCTGAGGACAAAATCATCAGATTCACGGCACCTTCTTTACAGTTTTTTCGCCCAAATTACATTTTCTCCCTCCTTTTAATCAACAAATATGCACAAACCAGCTTACCTCAGCTCTATATAATCACACACATTGATTGTTCCCTTTCAAAGGCCTAAAATCAACCGTAAACTATCAACATTTTGTCGCCAAAGCGAAAACAAAATGGCGACAATTTGTTTTTTTTCTTGAATCTGTGCTGCAGAAGGTTCAGACGGCCGTTTCATTAACGAAGCAATAAAGCCACCAAAGAGCCGTTGCATTAGCATTTTCAGCCTCGTCCGAGAATTATATTGTGGTTTAATATTATTTACGACTCGTCCTACTTAGGACGGGTTTTGTGAAATCGATCCTAGGATCGATCTTAGCTAGGATCGATCTTACGGCTGGGACTCGTCCTAAGTCCTATGATCGATCCTAAGTTAGGATGGGTTTTGTGAAATCGACCCCTGGTCTTCCCTCCCGAACTTTGATGATCGACGCGTTATCAATCATCGATCATCGCACATGCTACTGGACGGACTGTGGCGGAACTTTTTGCATACTAATGAGGTTATTCCATTAGCTTCTATAGGGTGGATCAGATTGCAACACAAGGAACAATCTACATGGTAAGTCTCTCCTACATTGTCTTATATAATTTCAATAAATAAATGATGGCGCTGTCCGATTCAGTGACACTTCATGACTGTTGCCTTGAAAACCATAAGTTTGCAAAATAAATTGTACAGGTTTTATGGGATAGGGTCCGTTTCCATGTATTTATTCGCAGTGTTTGTCATTGTGACAGGGGAAGGTGGGAGGCGAATTTAAGGGTGACCAAATGAGCCATTTTGACGATTGCGTCATTAGTGGTAGGGGGAGACCGAGAGGATATTTTTTCAGATCCTCTTCTTAGCAATAACATGTTTTCATGCCTCAATTTCGGGCAATCTTCAGTTGCGGGTGTGGGTGATTCTAAAAAAAAGAATTGGTAGGTCTCATGTCTTGTGAAAGACAAAATCGTTTGTCACGCTTGGTTCAAGGTGGTTACAATTCCGAATGCGGATATTATTTCTTGAGCGACACTCTTTGTTAGAAGGCGACCGGTTTTGCAACTAACATTTTTCGGTGGAAGATAAATGATGAGACACTCAAAAATATTTTTCGTAAGGATTTATACGGAAGTTTCAGCAGAGCAGTTAAAAAAAAAAAAAAAAAAAAAAAATCCAATTGTGGAAGGTCTAGTTTTGAAATGTTGCTTGGGAAATTGCTAAGTTTCTTCCGCTAAAGAGATAAGAATGTTATTCTTCTTGAACCATTGAAAGCTTTAGCAACGTAAAAAAGTGTGATTTGGCTTACCGTTATAGGCCTAGTTATGAAAAGTTATTCCGTTTAACAGAAGTTGTGTTTAGACACTTTTTAAGAGAAAGGATTTATGGTTTATTTATAGGCCTATATTACTCACATGCATTTGGAATTGCCGTTGTATATTCGTATGACATGGTTGTGGTTTATTTCTCTCTGAAAAGGACTGGTTGGTTTGTTAAATGGTTCACGTCAGTTTCCCTTTTTCTCTTCGTATATACTTCTGCGACGTAGGAACGTCCGTGTGTGTACAGGAGTTGAAGAGGTGACCCACTGATAAAGTTTAATAAATCAAAAATAAATATAAAAAAGCGTTTAACAAATCTGCAAAAATCAACAAAAAGACACGAATACCTTGTGTATTGAATGCTGGTCTTTCATTGGTTTAATTCGAATGATTATTTGTTGATAAAGCCGTTTTACAAATCAACCCCTGGCGTTGATTTCTTCGTAAACTGTATACACACGGCAGTCTAGTACGCAGTCATTGCACACGAACAGACTCCAACAACGTGACACGTGGTTTTTAATATTCACAAATCTGAAATAAATATAAGAAAGCTTTATACATTATTATTGAAAAATCAGCAATACTACATCATATACATGAATCCTTTGTGTATAGAATGCTAGTCTTTGATTGGCTTATAGTTTAAATGATAAGGTGTTGAGAAAACCGTTTTACAAATCGACCCCTGGCGTTGATTTCTTCGTATACTGTATACGCACGCAGAGAATGCAGAAAAGTGACTAAATTTAAATAAATCAGAAATAAATATAAGAAAGCGTTTAATTAATCTGGAAATATCAACAATACTACATGAATCCTTTGTGTATTGAATGCCAGTATTTTATTGGCTTAATTCGAATTTTAATGTTTTGAGAAAGCCGTTTAACAAATCGACCCCTGGCGCTGGTTTCAGCGTACTGCATTCGAATGACAGTGTATAATATACGCAGAGAATGCAGCAAAGTGACTATTTTTTAAATTAATTTTAATAAAACGGAAATAAGTTTAATTAACCTGGAAAAATCAACAATAAAACCTTAACCCTTTTTGTATTGCATGGTAGTCATTGATTGGTTTAATTCGAATTTAAAGTGTTGAGAAAGCCGTTTTACAAATCGACGCCTGGCGATTTCAGCGTAGGCCTACGCATGACAGTGTAATACACACGCAGAGACTGCACCAAGGTGACTCTTTTTGATTAAGTTATTATAATAAATCGTAAACAAATATAAGAAAGCGTTTTATCAATCGGGAAAAATCAACAATAGTACATCAATCCGTAGTGTATTGAATGGTAGTCTTTGATTGGTTTAAATCGGAGCCGCTTTAAACAGAAGATGCTGGCAGACGCCCCCCAAAAAAAAAAAATAAAAAAAAGTCCACAACAATATAAAAAATATAAAAAATTAAGCCCCCAAAATGACCAAATAGCCTGAATTTGGCCTTCATTTTCGAAAAAATTTCCCAACTCCCCGCGTCGCTTTGCGACGGGCGGCGGTGCTAACACGCCGATGTACATTAATTTGCTTTCACATTCGCCCCCCCCCCCCCCCAATTCATATTCGCCCCAAAATCAAAAAAAAAATCCAGGATTTAGTGAAGTACAGGAATATACTGGACATACTCTTCACTGAAGTAACGGCCCTTTAACAAACACTGTTGGGAGAAAGAAAAAAAAAAACAATTGCCAAGACCACAACACCCCCCAAAACCACACTCCCACGCGCACAATCAAACACCCCAACGCCCCAACACCCCAACAAACACAAACAACAGTTATTTGTTTATTAGGCCCCCCTACTCGTTTTCTAAATGGTATCCTATTTATACACACGCGGTATTTGGTTTTCATTCTGCGCAAAGTCTAACTCATGCATAAACAATTTCCTAATGAATATTAACAAGGGTTCTGCCATTATAGAAATAGGGGTAATGAGTCGTTCCATTCTGTTCGCGCCAGATTTCAAACCCTTCTTCACGGAGCCGGCAATCGGTCAGTTTTCGGCCAAAAATGCCACTTTTAGGAAGAAAAATCTACATTCCAAAGACGCAGGATGGGATAGTGAAACTTCCTCCAGGTTTCTGCAGGATTCCACTGACAAATGAGGTCTTTAAAACGAGAGAGTATCCTTTTGTAAATTTGGCGTGAACGAGTAAGTTGAAAGCAAGATGGCGGCCCCCATGTAAATTGAGGTTGTCATTCGAACCACACAGAACATTTCTGGGCAAACAAAAATTGTTGCGATAATTGTCTGAAGATATTTACAAGTTAAAGACCATTTAGACCGTGTTTGTTTGTTTCAATCGGTAAATCAGATATTAAGGAATGCTATCGTGGTATAAATACTTTGGATTGAGTACTTAAATGTTAGAATTTTTGGAACAAATTTCGGTCACATTTTTGCAAAACATTCTGTCACGCAGTGGAATAGACGTAGACCGTCAGCAATCTAATTTGAGTAGGCCGTGCCATCGTGCATTGCGCGCATGCATGACCGAACAGTCATTCGTTTTTAACGTAAGGCTGTGTGTATGGTATTTGTATTGTTTGTTGTTAAAGACAAAAAGCCGTTCAAAAAAGCAATCTTTTCTTTCTATCTAATTCTAAATTGACATGTGACATTATTGGCCATGTTGGCAACTGTCTATTATAAGTATAACTCAGTCAACTGGTCAAGAAGGGGTCAAGCAAGTCAATATCAGGTTTTAAAATTTTGCAATTTTTGTTGAGCTCTTTTTCCATCAACTGAATCATTTAATGCTAAAATTTACAATTTTTTCTCGACACCCCCCCCCCCTTAAAAAAAAAGCAATTGGGTAGGCTTTATTTGAAAACATCTTTTGGGGTAAAACAGATTAACAACATTTCATAGCCCTTCTGTCATGAATGACTGTGCAAGGGATGTGATTATTTAATATAATCACATGAATATGCTATGAATATACTTAATGGCAGCTATCAATTTCCTCAACTAACTCTAGTCAGGGGTCAGGCACTGAAAACATACGTTAATTTATTATCATGATAGTTATTCATAATTATTAATTAATATTATCAATTGTTTGCAGTGATTTAATTAAAATTAAAATGTATAGTCATACTTTGGTAATGACCCCGAAAACAAATTGAATAATTTTTATCAAAAAGCCTACTGGGGGATCCAAAGACCAATCCACACACCAAGGTTGGAGTTGATATGCCAAGTGTTCCTTGAATTATCACTCGGACAATATGCTTTTGTTTTAGCCATAATGACCAATGGGATGCATCCTGTGAAACTATCTTTCTGCATTGCCTGCGATGATTAGAAATCAATAAAAGTATGTCGACAAATTTGAATCTCCTAAGATCCCCTTCAGGGGACTTTTGTCCAATTGTGGACTAACTTCAGTTTCTTTACAGTCGTGACAGAATTGCTAAATGTGGATGGGTTTGTTGATCTTGATGAAAACACGATTCCTTTTGTATTTCACCGTTGTATTTTCACTCTTTTATGTGGGAGAAGTTTTGATGCAAGATTAACCTACTTCGGCTGATCAATTTCAAAAACAAACTGATTGTATCGGGAGAGGGGAAGCTCCCCGAAACTCACTCACAATCATTACGGTGACCGTCAGCGTGCACGTCCAATGATGACGTCGTACCGACGGTGCCATTTTGATGATGTCATACCGATGGGTGCCATTTTGATGGTTTCATGCCGTCCTCCCCCAACAAAAGTCTGTGGAGAACACTGAACCGTGAGAGTTTTTTGCTGTTTTCTCAACAAGTACACACTGTATTCAGCTGGACTCTCACAGGTGACGTTGATTGTATCTTTATTGATAATTTTGACTATAGCCTAAATCAGCATTACGTTGACAAAAACCAATCTACACACTGTATGACCCAGTACCTTTAAAGGCACTGGACACGTTCGGTAATTGTCAAAGACCAGTATTCTCACTTGGTGTATCCCAACATCTGAAGTTGCAAGAAAATAATGAAAGAAAAAACACAAATTTGTGTGCTTTCAGATGCCTGGAAAAGACTTCTGGCAAGAAGTCTTTTTCAGATTCAAATGTTTCAGTGAGAAATTACCTTTTTTATCAAAAACTAATTTCAGAAGGAGTCGTTTTTCACAATGGTTAATATTATCAACAGCTCTTCGTTGCTCGTTACCAAGTAAGTTTTTATGCTATTTTTTTTTAAAGTAATTACCAAACGTGTACAATGCCTTTAAATAACAAACACCGCAAACAATTTTAAAAACACAGTTACCATGGCATGATCTGTGCTTAAACATTTTGAGGTCACTCTTGTTATTGACAAATCATTTCACTAATAAGCCTAACAAAATTTATTTTAGTAATATCTAAGTCAAACTTCTTCTTTTTTGTATAACAAAAATCTTCAATTTTTAGACCCCTATTAATCTATCTGTAAAATATAATCCTTAAGTCACAATACTCAGTGAGTACGACAAACGTCTGGAGTTTTACCGTCAACCCATTTGGACCTGTCAGTGCACTGGGGTGTCAGGGCTGACCTATCAGGAATCCCTCAGGTCAGAGGTCAGTGCACGTGAGCAGTTGGAAGATGAGTTCCCTGTGCGGTTGGAGAGGGTTGTTCTTGATCTGGTTCACCACAGTAAGTGATTGGTTTTATAATAAACACAACAACTTTAATACAAATGCTTACTGTAAGTGCATTGTTGCAGAACATAATCGCTAGGTGAAATCTGGACTATTCCATTTCACCCAGCTTTGCTTCATGAAATAGAAAAGCCAGATTTCACTGAGTGATTACATTCTTTGACAATGCACAAAAGAAATGCTTTCAGAGTATTGTTTTACATGAATTACATGCTTAGATCTTTAAATCTTAAAATGTTTCTGTTTCTTCAAGCGCCTTGAGTACCTTATTAATAAATCCGTGCCCTATATATACACGGCTCAAATTTAGTGAGAAAATCCACGAGACCACTAGGCTTGGACCAGATTTATTTGTACAAGCCCAGAATTAAAATGATGAAAAAACACTAAGAGAAGATTTCTCTCATTTACATTACGGGTAAGTATTCTTCAATTCTCACCAGAATTGAAAATTTTTTATCAGACTGAAAGTCAACTTTTCAACAAAAAACACAAGACCGCCGGACTTGTCCATTCATGAGTTTACCGGCCTGATGCTAACATCACTGGCCTCGGGCCTGCTGTCCGGTAATAACGCCCCTTACAATGTTTCAGCCTTTTGATTGGTTAAGAGCACATCAAATGATATGTTATATTTTTAGTAGAAGCAGAGTTGCCACTTTTCCGGACTTACCCGGATTTCCGGTTAAAAAAAACCCACCTCAACTTCTGTTTTTTCCAGGCCATCCATTTATTAAAAGACCGGAGAGAGAAATAAACGGCAACATTTTTTTTCTCTAGCACGCGATCGACAGCATTGCAGTTTAAGTATCCTCAAGTTTGAGGCGTAGCACGCAAACACCCTGCCGGCGTGTGTGTAGGAAGTTCGCATAGTGAGCGAAGGTGTCGTGCACAAAGCCTTGAAATGAGTCTAATTTCATGCTGCGGTGGTCTCCGATCACATTCTCCATTAACTACACAACTCGCCGGATACCAACCAATTCCGTGTCACATGGCCATCTCAGACCATGCAGGGCGAGTTGTCTAACACGTCCGATACGAACGCACACACATCACAAAATCAAAGGCTGATCCAATCTCTTTGAAACATTTAAGATGGAAAAAAAAAATCAAAATTATAACAAACTGATGTATCCTCCAGTCAATCGAGTTTACTGTGAAATTGGTCAAGAACTAATGGAACTGGTCTTGGCTGGAAGAAAGGGACGATAACGGCAATTTTCAGGGTTTTTTCCGTTACCACAGTGGCATCTCTGTAGAAGGTCGCACGAACGTAACACGCTTTACATGCAGCAAACAAGGTACCATTATCTGTAGCAACTGATGTCCTATCCCATAGCAACCAATGTACTATACCCATAGCAACAGCATCTTCTTGGAACCTAGACATCTAGACACAACATACATGTATGTGTGGGCTGTTATAAAACAAATATTGACTGCTTTTACTCATGCTATGGTTAAAATTTACAACTCCCTCAGTGATCCCCGGAGCATGTTATTTTCCCTTGGTTCTGCCTCGGGAAAATAGAACGCCCCGAAGATAACCTCGGAAGTCTTAACCATAGTTTTAACCAAAGCATTCGAAGCAGTCAATATTTGTATACTTTTATTATGGTCTCAAAAGGTTCTCTTTCTTGACAGATACTTGTTCCTTGGAGACTCTTGTTGATGATGTTCAGGCACATCTCCAGAATACCTTTGATGTCGGAGATACTGTGGAGTTGAAAGTCCAGCTGAGGGGCAAGGTGTAAGTACTTTCACGCCCGTGGGTTGGATTTGTGCTGAGCCAATATTTGTGGGATTGAAAGTACAGATATTACGGTAACATTTTAAGATGGAGGGGGGGGGGCACAAGGGGGTGCACCATTGTTTTCTTGTAGGGGGCAATTCGAGATAATTAATTCTGAAGTTTTCGATTGCCTTTTTCTTAAACTAGACCCTTTCCAGCACTCTTATTATGCCGTTTACTCTTGTTTAAATAAGATAATCTGACCTGATGGTTAAAAATAAATACATTATCTTCGTGTAGATTGTAGAAAAAATAGTTTTAAACTTTGAAATTACTACGTAAAAGCTTTACAAATTAAAAATGTAATCCTGGTAATTTTCAACCCCAAAGGTCCAGATTTCAAAGTCGGGAGGAGGGTTGGGGGCGGATATCAATAGGGGTGGGAGATATGCCACTGCGCGGCTGCTGCTTTGCACTGCTATTTTCAAACTCAAAGTTCCAGATGTTAAATGGGGGTCAGAGACTTCAAGTACTTGGGAGGGATGGGGGATGGGGGAATTGTGTGCCTTTAGTTACACCACTACTGCTGGGGCTACTGCTTTGCACTGGGTGTTAACTTTGGACGTGTCAATAGTAGTACACAGAAGTACACAGCTAATGGCTAAATTGTTGTCTGTGTCTGTTGTGCAGGCCTTCTATCAGGGATGTGATTCCTCCGTTTTTAACCGGAAATCCTGTTTGTTTTGCCACCCCCCCCTAAAAAAAAAAACCACCCCAAAACAAAACAAACAAATGCCCCACAGTTTTGAAATATCCTTTGGAGAACTCTGCGGGGAAACAAAGAATGTGTTTACTACATGTACATGTAACTTTATTTCTGAACTAGTTTTGTACACCAGGCATTCATTTCATGCTGCCTCAATCATGTAGGAAAACAAAGTTGACTTAAAAAAACCATGTAGGAATTACCCCCCAAAATTGATCAAAACAGACCAAAAGAAGCCCTAAAGTGCATCACAGAGCATGTAGACTTTAACAAATTCTGGGGCCCCGAACCACGCTGTATAGACGTTGCATTCAAAGTTCAGGGTTTTTTTTCAACAGCCATTCACATCCCTGTTCTATGTTAGCTTTGGATAGAGACAGTCAATGCCATGTGACACAACCTCGTTCCCAGTGGTGTACGATCTCGCCGCGCCATTTTTTTCCCAGATACTGACTCAGTATTGCTGAGAATGCCTTGCTCTATCAATGCCTTGCTCGATCAATGCCTCGCTCGATCAATGCCTTGCTCGATCAATGCCTTGCTCGATCAATGCCTTGCTCGATCAATGCCTTGCTCGATCAATGCCTTGCTCGATCAATGCCTTGCTCGATTATAACCCCTTGAAGTGTGACCTTGAAATATCCTTGAAATACATACTTTAATTAGTACTGAGGTTGATCCATTCTATGTTAGAGACTACGCAGAGTGCCCTGTCAAAAGAGGCATCAAGTCATAGGGCAACTGGTTCCCTCTTATTCTTCTTTGATCTTGTGACATGTTTAAATATGCAGTTTAGGGTGACTGTGTAAAAACATGATTCATTTGAATGAAGAGGATTGCATAAAAAAACTTGAATTTTGACAGGCGCATACATGTACTTAGCACCCTTGAAGCGCTCGGAAGTTTTTAACAAGCGTGCGCGCAGAGCAGTCATTTTTTATAGCCAATCAGTGTTGTTTTTCAGCACTTCCCTTCCAGGGGTTAGTGACGAGAGGTATCAATACGGCGCGTATGTGACTCGCCTGTATGGCCGATTCACCGGATCAAACTGTTCTAATTCATTTGCATTTTTTGTGGTTCTGTTTACAGCATCAGAGGGAAGATTGTTAAAGTAACCCTGACATCAGCAGATGAGGTAAGAACCAATCAGGCGACAGCTTCTTTCTGAGTGAAAAACACTGTATTTTAACCAACAATGAGCTGAATCGCAGCTGTGTGCCTCAGTAACAGTTGATTTGATTGGCTCGCATGCTGTGTGTTGAACTGTTTTGTTTGAAACCTGTTCACTGATTCCTTGTGCGGCATGATTTTTTTTACAATCATTTTTGAAGGTGGCGTAAGAACAGTGCCTTATTTAGTGGACCATCCAGCCGTCCACTGGACAGCTCAAATTGTTCGGCCTTGAACGGCCAACAGGATGGCTGCCGGCCAAAATTAGGACTCTAAGGTCAAATTCAGTTTTGTGATGCACTCATTTTCCATTCATTTAATAAAGTCTCTAAACTCAAGGAAAAATGGTGTAAAATGCCATTGTATTTCATATCATTTCATTGCAAAATATCCCTAAACCATCCAATGATGTAACATTTCAAACATACAAATGGGTCCATGCTTTTTTTTTTATGGGGAATTTTTTGTTCATTGCTGATTTTCCATGATATTCCACCAAAACAGCGTTGAATTTGACCTTCTGACTACCGCAAACTTCTTGTGTGGAATGTACAGATTCATTTATTGTTAACATCCAATGATGTCATGTTTCAAATTTGGCTCTGAAAGAGAGTAATTAGGTGTTCGGGCATACAGCCCGGAACACCTCTTGTTTTTGTTCGTTTTTTTTCTTGTTTTTTTTCTTAATACTTCTTCTTCTTCTTCTTCTCAGCGTCCCTTGTCCGCTAACAAATGCACCCTTTCCAAGCTCATATGAACTTGAAACTTCACATATAGTTAGATATACATTAGGAGATGAAACCGCTTTAGTTACGTCATGATGACGTCATCGGGTGTCAAATTACAAGCCATTTAAGGTAAAAAAGTGACCATATGCGAATGCCTGTAAGTCCCCGAATATTACAGCTACATTATTTATATTTGGACAAATGATAGATCAAGACACGGGCAACATTTGAAAAGTTAAGGCCAAATTCACATGACCTTTACTTCCGGTCGTACCGGAAGGTCAAAGTTTGCCTTGGTGTAATTCTTCAAAAAAACACTTTCCCGGCAAAAACATTAACTTCTGTTTATCAGATCAACTTCAAATTTACACCATGTAAGGAACCTGATAAAACCTCAATCAAGTAGTTGTGACGTCATGATGACGTCATCAAGTGTTGAAGTACAGTAAATCGAAGTTTAATCATTTAAAAATTCTGAACTCAAGAAGTACATAAGCTATTATAACAATCTATACATCATCGGAGAGGTCTTGACAAATGTAGCAAATACTACACAGAGTCTTATACCGTTTGACTTTGTCTTCCTGTTCAAACCGGAAGTTGAAAACTTCACAATTCAAACTTTAAGGAATACTCGTACTTTTTACATACACATTACTCACAATTTTTACATCATGTTGTAGATTTTTAAGCCTTATCAAACTTTTCCACAGAAATGTTACCTTTTTGACCTTCACTTATGGTTGAAATCGGGTATACATTGACCCGCTGTCAAACCGCGGGAATAAACTGCATTGAAAACACACACAATACGCGATCTAATTCAGTTAGACGGTGAGCGGCTGCTTGCTCCATTGAAGCAACTGCAAGGTTCAAAGTCCTTCAAACATGCTTGTAGTCTAGTCTCTTTTCAAGGTTCGCGCAACCTGACTTTGACAAACGCTTTGGTAGTCTCTAAAACAGCCGTCCGTGCAAAGCTCGCTAACAATCAAATGTCAGATTTTTTAAAAATTCATAATTCAAGAACTACACTACCGATTTTCAAACTGTTTTCAGTTATAAAATCCTTGGGCATTTGAGATTAGCCTTGGGTAACCGTGACCCCATATTGACCTTTACATCCGGGTCAACCGGAAGTGAGACCATATCTCAAGAACTACACAACCGATTTCAAACTTTTTTTTCAATTATAGACTCCTTGGGCATTGGAGATTAGCCTTGGGTAACCGTGACCCCAAGTTGACCTTTACTTCCGGGTCAACCGGAACAGGGACCATATCTCAAGAACTACACACCGATTTTCAAACTGTTTTCAGTTATAGACTCCTTGGGCATTGGAGATTAGCTTTGGGTAACCGTGACCCCCATGTTGACCTTTACTTCCAGGCAACCGGAAGTGACACCATATCTCAAGAACTACTCAGCCGATTTTCAAACTGTTTTCAGGTATAGACTCCTTGGGCATTGGAGATTAGCCTTGGGTAACCGTGACCCCATGTTGACCTTTACTTCCGAGTCAACCGGAAGTGACACCATATCTCAAGAAGTACTCAACCTATTTTCAAACTTATTTCAGTTATAGACTCATTGGGCATTGGAGATTAGCCTTGGGTACCGTAACACCATGTTGACCTTTACTTCCGGGTCAACCGGAAGTGACACTATATCTCAAGAACTACACAACCGATTTTTAAACTTTGTTCAGTTATAAAATCCTTGGGTATTGAGTTTTTACAACTTCACAAGCGCTACACAGAGTGTAGCCCCATTTGAACAGGACTTCCGGTTCAAACCGAAAGATGAAATTTGACATTTAATTTTGTTTTCTTTTTTTAAAATACTTATTCTTCTTTTTCTCCCCGTCGCTTTTCCGCTAACAAAAGTCAATTCACAAGCACATATAAACTTGAAACTTCACAAACTTCACATATAGGTTTTCGGGATGGTGACGTCATCGATGATGTTATTACATTAAATCAATGTTTAATATTTAGAAAAATCATATCTGGAGAACCATAATTGCTAAACACAAGATCTTTGGACCGTGTGAAGGACCCTGGAGTATTTTTAAAATCTTACACACGACCCCCTGTGATATTACTTCCGTTTAATTGTTTTTAATTTATGTTTTGTTTTTCATTTTGTTTATAAAACACTAAAAAGTACTGAGTATACAGTGCTTCAAACAGATCGGGAAAGGGTTAAAACCAAATTATAAAAACAAACCGAACACCGTTTGTTTGTAATTTACAAACAAGATAAGTCTAGTTTCTTTTTAATTTTGCACCATATTAACATGAGGTTAGAGACTTGTATTTTTTCCCCAGTTTCATAAGGACTCTATCCATTGAAATATGAGTGCACCTTAAATGCCCCCTTTTAACATGTTTAAAGGTAGGGTCATAGATTGGTGAATACTCCAAAAAATAATGACCATAAAACTTACTTTGTAAGAAGCACTGCAGCTGTATAAACTATTTTGAGAAAGGATTCCCTTTGAAATAATATGGTTTGGATAGTTTTTCAGCCAAACACATTTCAATCTGAAAAATGATTCATGCATGGAGCGTTTCTCAGATTTCTGAGGGTTGGTATCCGTTGGCGAATGCAGCAGCCAGAGATGTGGTTGGTACCCGCTCTCACTCACCTATCTAAATGTGGATGGATTCAACGTTGATGTGAAAAATACCGTGAAAGTTTGTTGCTGTTTTCTCAGCAAGTAGACACAGTATTCAACTGAAACTTTCACATGTGACTTTTATTTTATCTTTCTTGATAATTTGGCCAATAAATCAGCATTACGTTGGCAAAAACCAATCTATGACTCTACCGTTAAATCGGTTTGACAACATTACCAAAAAAACATGAAAAAAAAAAAAAAAAAGGATTTCATCATTGACTGACCCGTGGTGTTGTTATTTTTCTTTTGTTATTTTAGTGGTCAGCTCTGATGATTCCCAAATCATTGGTCAATTCACAGGTATTTTCTTTGCAATCAGAACTTTTGTGAAAAAAACCCCCCAAACTGACATGCTTCGACTTTACATCACACAGTAACACAGGCCGGCTTACATTCATCGTAACAAAGTTTGGCATCCTAACCAGCCCAAATCATCCAAAACCCACTCTTGTTTTGCCTGAGTTTATAACGGTTTCTATACCTCAGGACTGATACTTCATGGAGGCAGTTTCTCCTTGCCCCCCCCCCCTCCCATAGAGGTGCCCTTTAACGCTATTGTTAATGCAAATTCTTTTGACATAAACAACCACTGGGGACACTGGGGTTCAAAGGTCAATTTGGGTCTTGCCTCAGTCTTAATTTATCAGGACTCAAATTTGGGAGAAAAATCCACAAAACCACAGTGGCTTGTAACTCAAAATGTTTACTGGACCAGAAATCTTTGTACAAGACCAGAATCAAAAGTGAGAAAAAAACTGACTGAGTCCTGACAATTAAGCACTAAGACATGTAGGAGAAGATTTATCTCATCCAAGGTTTTAGCCAGGATTTTTTCTAAAAGGGTGTCCAAATTTGCTGGAAATTAAAAAACTGGATGTCCAAATAGACCGTGCAAGTCTCGCGCGTATTCGAACATTTTTGGGACCACTTTGGTCCCACGTATGATGCTGTAACGCTTGAAGGAAACAAACTCACACGCTTTAACGGGTCCCAATGTTCAAATACGCACGAGACTTGCACAGTCTATTGATAACTTAAAGGTATCGTACTTGTTTGGTAATGACTAAAAACAAATATTGGCATAAAAACTTACTTGGTAACAAGCAACGGAGAGCTGTTGATAGTATAAAACATTGTAGGAAACGACTCCCTCTGAAGTATCATAGTTTTTGAGAAAGAGGTAATTTCTCACCAAAATAATAAAAACAAAGAAGTGTTTATTCCTATCTGAAAGCACACAATTGTACAACAAGGGTGTTTTTTTCTTTCATAATTTTCTTGCAACTTCGATGACCAATTGAGCCCAAATTTTCACAGGCCTGTTATTTTATTCATGTTTGGATACACCAAGTGAGAATACTGGTCTTTGACATTTACCAAACGTATTCATTGCTTTTAAATACATGTGCACATGAAAATGACAGATAAAACAGGGTGTCCAAATTTAAAACAGGGTGTTCAAAAAGACACCCTGACACCCCTCTGGCTAACACTATGATCTCATCTGTCTTTTGGGGTAATCCTTCATTACTCAATAGAACTGAAAGGTATTTATCAGACTCAAAGTCAACATTTGAACACAAATTGTTTCTGTACTTTAAGTTATTAGGCTACATGTACACAGTGAGATACACTGTCATTCAATAGCCCATATGCACAAGCGCATCTTAAAAATATACCGCAATGCATCTTGGGAAACTGAGTACAGTTAAAAAACAAATCAAGCTGCCAAGATGGACGCCATGCTGTAGTTTACATGTAACTATGCCAGGTCGCATTGCTTCAAAATTAGTGGGCCATGATGGTTGCCGGTGTTGCTTGGACTCGGATTTCACCCGGAATGCTTTTCTTGTCGATCATGCGCATTTGCAATTGGCTCTTGAAAAACACAAGACTGCCAGACTTAAGTTTACTGGCGTGACACTGCTCAGCGTTCTCTCTTAACAGTTGGTCCACTGGCTAAATGCGAGGACAAGTCAAAATTCATTGCAAGTGGTCTGGCTGGCTTGTTCAATGTTGAAAAGCATCCCTATTTCTTGAAATATGGACTAGTGAAAAAGCTGATGGACTAGTGAAGTGACAAGCTAACTGGTCCTGCTGGCCAGTCACTTAAAAAGTTAAGGGCAAACCCTGCTACTGTACTGGCATTGGACCTGCGATCCATTGTAAGATTTGCTCCATAGGCAGACTTGGACTGCCACCCTATTATCATGGTTAAAATAATTATGCCATTAAAGGCATTATACAGGATTGGTTGAGCTGATAAAATAGTCGCAAACAGTGTTCATGTTTTGTGTGATCAACCATACATACATGAAATAACAAACCTGTGAAAATTTGGGTTTAATCTGTCATTTGAGTCAGGAGAAAATAGTGAAAAGCCATGCCCAGTTTTTCAGAAAGAAAACACATTGGCCCTAATTTGGGTCAGCCGTTTTTTGTTTTCTCCTTTAGGTTTTCAGATACAGTTTTCTTGAATATTACGTTATTTCAGAGGGAAATATTTCACAGAAAAAATGGTTCTAGTATAGACTTCATAATCAATAAGCTTCCAACAGACTAAAATTAAACAATGATGTTTTTTATCCTTACCAATCCTGTATAATAACCTGTACGTACATTAGTACATGTATCCCCTATTTTTATCATATCGCTAACTATCATTCTTGCATGCTTTGAAATTGCTTGCTGTTTTTAATTTTTTGACATTGGGCTTATTGCACAATAATTTAAACCAGACCTGTAAGCGTAACTGCTAATGTATACCACACACAGATCCTTGTCATTTGATTTGGTTGAACATGCGTCACATGTCTTCCATTATTTTGCCATGTACATGTATACACTGCCGCAACACTCAAAAAATAAAAATATTGGACAAGCTCCTGTCTCACTATTGGGCGCTTCGCTACGGCGGTTCCAAACTAATATTGTTCCCTACCTGTTTTTCCAAATGAGGCAAGGTTGTGTCATGGCGGATAGGTTTGGCGTCTACATTGAGTTAGTCCAAATTGTTTAGAAGGGGTTTTTATCATTTTCAGAGTGTGGGAGGGATGAGTTTCAGTGTCTATTTTTTGTTTACTAAAAAAAACAAATTCAAACGACCAGGATCTATGTGTGAGTTAGGCCTACATGTATATTTAAGGTAGGGTCATTGTTTGGTATTTACCCCGAAAAAAATTGTGTAATTTTTTTCTGAAAGCTTACTTGCTGTCAAGATGGTAAGTAGTGAGCATTCTGTGAAGTTTTCCGAAATACCCCTGTTGATTAGAAACGAATAGGCGTGTGAGACTAAACGCGGAAATCCACGTTTTTTTTTTGTGGGCTCCGCTTTTTTCCCGTCTCCCCCGTGAATGGCCGGTCCGCTTTTTTCTTCTTTTTTTCTTCTAACATCGATCATCAAGCAGCAAGTAATTTTACTGTACAACACTCACAGAGAAGGGGAACCTGGCAGCGGGAAGCACTTTAATTGCAATTTGATTTTGACACTCGTGGTACCTGACAACCAAGATGGCGTGCAGAGACCGCACTTTTGTCGAGCGGGGAACGGTGTTAGATAATGAAGAAGAGGAAAACTTAATTAAACAGATGAAACATTTTGTCTTAGAAAGTGGTTATAAAGGGCTCTAAATGCAACGTAGAGCTGGTATTTTGTAGATAGCAAAAAATTCAAATTACCCCGAGTTTTGGGTTTGCGCTACGCACTTGCTAACTAAAAACAAGTTATCCTCTTTTTTTTCCATGACCTGCTCACATGCCTGTCAATAAAAATATTAACATCTGAGAAACGATTCATGCATGAATCGTTTCGCAAATTGTTGTGGGTCGGTGTTCATTTGCGAATGCTGCGGCCAGAGATACGGTTAGTACCTGCTGTCACCTCGCCAAATGTGGATGGATTCAAGGTTCGTGTGAAAACACTGTGACAGTTTGTTGCTGTTTTCTGAATAAGTAGACACTGTATTTAGCTGAAAGTTTCACAGTTGACTTTTATTGTATCTGTCTTTATAATTTTGCCTATAGGCTAAATCAACATTACGTTGACTAAAACCAAACAAAGACCCTACCTAAATATTGAATGTATTTCATTCTTTCGTTCATGCATTATTGCAGAATATAATCACCTGATGAAATCTGGCCTAACCCATTTCACAAGGTAAATAGGCCAGATTTTTATGCGACATTGCAGTCAACGAATCCAATCTTTGTAACATTCATTCACACTAAACCATCAAATCAATAATCTTCCAGAAAATTTCGGAATTTATAGAATTTATTTGTGGTCTGATGCTACAAATACAGCTTTTATGTCTTTACAAAGCCCTTCATGTATGGCTAAGTTTACACAAGGACCAGTTGTTGACAAGGGGCCAATATCAGCTGGCACCCCAACACATGTTTTTGAGCATGAGTACCAGTGAATATCAGCTGCTAGTCAACAATTTGTGTCAACTTGGACTCAAGGTCTGTAGTTTCTGATCAGCAGAGTGTGGTTCGAGTCCTGGGCCCAAAAAGTAGCTAAGCACAACAAATTATGCTTACCAGAATAAGGTTACCAGCCAAAATACCATGCCATATGTACAATCTTTGCCTGGTATCCTGCTTATTTTGGCTTAGCAGAAAACTTTTAAACAATATTTTCTACTTACAGGCACTGAACACATTTGGAAATTGTCAAAGACCAGTGTTCTCATTTGGTTTATCCCAACATATATGTGCATAAAATAACGAGCCTGTAAAAATTTGGGCTCAATTGGTCATCGAAGTTGCAAGAAAAAGATGAAAGAAAAAACACCCTTGTTGTACAAATTTGTGTGCTTTCAGATAGGAATAAAAACTTCTTGCAAGATGTTTTTATTATTTTAGTGAAAAATTACCTCTTTCTCAAAAACTACGTTACTTCAGAGGGAGTCGTTTCCTACAATGTTTTATACTATCAACAGCTCTCTGTTGCTTGTTACCAAGTAAGTTTTTATGCTAATATTTGTTTCGAGCAATTACCAAACGTGTACGATGCCTTTAAGCGGCTCTATGAAATTGGGTCATGGTTGTGGCATGTGTCCTTGAGCAAGATACTGTGCCATAAATTGCTTTGTCCCTCGTATGGGACATTAAGCCATAAGTCCTGTGGCCTAGGATTAGTAGTGCACGTAAAAGAACCCAGTACATTTATCATGTACATGTAACAGTAGAGGTTAACCTTGGTGTGTCTGGGTCACATAGCAGGCCTGGATAAGGAGGCCACTGAGGTCATGACCTCTGTTGCCCAGGTGTTGACCTTTTCCCGGTGACTTTAAGATTTTCCAATGGAAGTGCCCTTTTCATTTATTATGAAATAGCCTTGCCTTCTCAAAGATGAAATTCCAGGCCTGACATAATGAGCACCCTTTTTAACAGGTTTCATCAGGCTTGCGAGTTACAATGATTTTAGTTCACTTATGAGGCATCCATGATCCTTGGTTTCTTTACCAGAAATACATAAAACAAAATTGCAGTAACAAATTTGCATGTCTGTAGTAAAATTTGTGTCATTTTGTTTTATCCCAGATGAAGGATGGAAGCTCTCCTTCAAGCGATAAGGAAAATCATGTTGAAGAGGGATCACAAACCCCTCTCAAACAGATGAAGAAAATCAACGCTAAGGTAAGCATCCTGTGTGGGTGTAAGTGGGTTACACTGGGCAAATCATGAAAATTGACAGTTAAGGTAACCACCATTACTGGGCGTCAGTGGGTTGCACTGGGCAAATCATGAAAATCAACACTAAGGTAAGCCCCTTTACTGGGCGTAAGTGGGTTGCACTGGGCAAATCTTGAAAATTGACAGTTAAGGTAACCACCATTACTGGGCGTCGGTGTATAGGGACATGTTGCCTTCGGATTAGGCGCTGTGGGCTATAGAAAGCTTTTGGTATGAAATGAATATGGTTGAAAAGATTTTTTACAAGTAGAATATAATAATCCACACAAATATACCTCGAAATTGTGTGGTTTTCCTTTTATTTTGTGAAACAACACGGTCTGCCATTTTGGAGAACCAAATTTTTGATTCCATAAAATGGCGGACAGTGCTTGGCCAAAGTGGGCAACAATTTTTAAAATAAGTAAATCAGTTGCCAATTCGCAGTTATTTTTGACCATGTGAGATCGTGTGTGAACCAAATTTACCCGATGCAAAACAAGTAAAACAAACTGATTTTTTATTGTTGTTATAATCATTATGATATTTTTGGCCATTGACATTTATAAGAAAACAACATAGATGCAGTCAAACTTACTTAATAAGATAAAACTGTAATTGTGATGCAAGGAAATTTGCCGTTAAAGCGCCCTCACGCAGTAAAACAAAATATGATTAATTACACTCTTTTTGTGGACATGAATTAGGACAGCGGGGTACCTATTAAGAAGCAGTATCAAGCTTACCAGACATGCCAGAGACGCTGGTTTACCTAAACCGGGTAACAGTAAGACAAATCACATTGCTTTTGGGTTAAAGCAGGTGACACTGGGTAATTTTCCAAATCTAGTCCATCAGTAATGAGGAAAACCAACTTTTGCGGGTGTAAACAGGTGAAAATGGGGGAACTAAAGAACCAAACTGACAAATCATATTGTTAGAGTGAAAGTAGGTGACACTGGGTAATTTCTGTACGTATCAAGTCAATCAGTATTAAGGAAAAACACATTTTGCAGGTGTAAACGGGTGACACTGGGTAACTTATGTTTAACTTGATTATCAGAATTGCAGGTACAACATTCTTCTTTGTGACGAGGACAAGATAATTAGTGCAGTTCCCGGACATGAAATTATGTAAGTTTTGTGACTTAAGTTTAGACCATGTGTCAAAGTAGTTTGTTTTAAACAAAAGAGCCACAGAGCCTGGACTTCCTGCAGGCACAATTCGTACACGGCTCAATGGAAGAAAGCATTTTAAATCTGATTTCTGATTTTCTTTGCTCTCAGAAAAAATCAACAAAATTGTTATTTTTAGTCTGAAAAGCCTATCAAAATCTATACCATTTGTAAAAGTATACATGTAGGTCAGCTGTTGTAGTCAATAATATTATCCTACTTTTTCCCAAGGACCAAATATCATGCCTGATAATAATAATAATAACTTATATCTTGTAAAACCTTGTTATTTTTTTGTTTTACTGCTGTAGCCATACAACCCCACTCCCTTCCTTGGACCTACTGAAGCTCTTTATACGTTCCAATGCCATCCAGACTGGATCTAACCCCAACTCGCCCTGGGTGGTCTCGGAAGACCTCTTCACCAAGTTTAGCCTTGTCAACAAATATGACGACTCTAACCTCAGTCCTTACAAGGTAAAAAGTCAGATACTTCCCTCGGATGTAAACGTGTACAGGGTTTGCCCTTAACTTTTTCAGTGACCAGACAGCAGGACCAGTTAGCTTGTCATTTTCCTGATTTACCCGGATTACCGGTTAAAAAAACAAAACAACCTCAACTTCTGTTTTTTCCAGGCCGTCCATTTATTAAAAGACCGGAGAGAGAAACAAACAGCAATATTTTTTCTCCGAGCGCGCGCGATCGACAGCATCGCAAGTTTAAGTATCCTTAAGTTCGAGGCGTAGCACGCAAACACCCTGCCGACGTGTGTGTAGGAAGTTCGCATAGTGAGCGAAGGTGTTATGCATAAAGCCTTGAAATGAACTGGTCCCGCTGGCCAGTCACATAAAAAATTGAGGAAAAACTCAGCTTTTCACTGGTCCATATCTGCCTAAACTGGCAGGGGAATTTTTATGAATAACCCAGTGTTCTCCCTTAACAGTGGTCCGCTGGCCAAATGCCAGTTAAAACACCCGAGGACCAGTCAACATTCTGTCCAACTAGTCCTGCTGGCTAGTATATTGCTGAAGTCCCATCCTACATGTAAACCACTTCGTATCAGTTCAAATTACAAGTACCATGCTAATGACGATGTTGAAAGAAAACCTTAAAGATGGACTAGTGCAAAAGCTGGCAGACGAGCAGAGATGCCACTGTGGTAATGAAAAAAAAAAAGGAAAATTATTTACCCACAGAAAATCGCCGTTATCGTCCCTTTCTTCCAGCCAAGACCAATTCCATTGGTTCTTGACCAATTCCACAGTAGACTCGATTGAATTAAGGAAAGATCAGTTCGTTGTACAACTTTGGTTTTTTCCATCTTGAATGTTCGCGAGATCGCGATCAGCCTTTGATTTTATGATGTGTGTACATTCATATCGGACGTGTTAGACAACTCGTCCTGCATGGTCTGAGATGGCCATGTGACACGGAATTGGTTGGTATCCGGCGAGTTGTGTAGTAAATGGAGAATGCGATCGGAGACCACCGCAGCATGAAATTAGACTAGCTTGTCATTTCACCAGTCCCCCAGCTTTTTCACAAAGAAATAATTCATATTATATAGGGATGTTTTTCAGCACTGAACTAGTCAGCCGGACCACTTGAAGAGAATTTTGACTGTTCCTCAGGTGTTATTTCTGTAGCACTTGGCCAGCAGACCACTTTATAGGGAGAACGTTGGTGAAAGCTAGTGGACTAGTGGAACTAGCTGACTAGTCCAGCTGGCTAGTTACTGAGAAAGTTAAGGGTTCAGATTATTATTATAATAATTATTATATATTTCTGGTAATGAAACCAAGGATGCCTCATAAGTGAACTTAACCACTGTAGCTCGCAAGCCTGAGAAAACCTGTAAACAAAGGTGCTTGCTACATATGTGAACCAGAACACCGGGGTTAACCCCTACTCTTCCACGATAAGTGCTGTGGGTTCTTTTATGTGCACTACCAATCCTAGTACACGGGACCTATGGCTTAATGTCCCATCCGAAGGACAAAGATGGTAAAGTATCTTGCTCAAGGAAAGTGTCATGACTGGGACTCGAACCCACACTCTGCTGATCAGAAACACCAGAGCTTGAGTCCGGTGCTCTCAACCGCTCGGCTACGACACGTCGATTGATGATGTTCACAATTTTGTTACACCCAACAGCTTATCTTTGCTTGATAGTTTAAATCTGTATTGCTTCATGGTTGGTGAACTATCAAATGGGATGGATTCATAAAACAACAACAGATTAAATCAAGTAATATTTTTTTCCTTCCAGACCAGCTATGAAACGCCCAAAACCAGAAAGCGATCACCAGTGGAGCGGAAAAACAAAACAGCCAAGAAGAGGAAGTTATCGGATCACTTCTCCACTGCGAGCTCTACCAAGATGAAACAGTCCACCCTCCTTGACATGACCTTTAACCCCAAAGCCTCTAAACAGGAACCGGACGCCCCCAACACCATGCCCAGCCCGGAGAAGGTCCGCATGGACCACACATACAGCTCCCCGATAGGGAAGACCCTGCATAAGAACTCTCCCAAGCGATCACCGCGGGCCGACTCTACCAAGAAGAGTCCCACAGTGGCCAAGAAGAAGGGCGTGAAACCGGCTCTTAAGACGACAAAGAAGATGAGAGTGAGCAAGGGGAAACCGAAGGAAGTTGAAAAAGTGAAGAAATCTAAACAGAGATCAAAAGAAGACAAGGTGACGGCGAAACAGACAGTTAAAGTGCTACCCAAGAAGTCTTCATCAGAGGAGGATGAGGTCGTCGATGTGGACGGGCTCCAGGAATCCCCAAGGAAGACCCCCTTCAAGAAGAAGCTCACTGACCACTTCAAGAGCCTCCAGGGGAACACGCCCTCTGAAGACGAATTCAAAGTCACCCCGAAGAAAACTCCTGCCAAGACCCAAAAGGAGGAGAAGAGTACGCCAAAGTCAAAACCGAAGACTAAACCTCCGGTGAAAAGGGCGAGCAAGGTCGCAAAGAAGGCACTCCCAGGAACTCCAAAAAAGATCGTGTCGCCAAGAAAAGCAGTTAAGACCCCTGTGAAGAAGACCAAGGCGGCAGTTAATGGGACCTTGAAGAAGACGCCGGTCAAGTCTCCAAGGCAAGCCACTCCCAGAAGGTCACCTATCAAAAAGGTCACACCCAAGAAAACACCTGTGAAAAAGGGAAAGGTTTCACCAGCCAAGGTAACAAAATCAAAGGTAAGTTGATAATGAGGTAGAGTGAAGTTATAAATTACTTAAAAAGAGATATCAGGTGTGTGATTTCTCATGATATTTCCTGATTTCAGGATTTTCTCAAAACCTCCTTGATCCTTCAAATTTTCTTGAAAGTAGAAAAGCAATCACCAAAGGGAGCAAGAAATAGTCCACATTGTGTCCAAACCTGTTTTGTCTTTCTGGTGATGCACAGAGTCTGTAAACCTCTTGAATTGCAACATCTGAGCGGTTCCGGGTCTACAATAGACCCATTGCACAACGCGCAGCGTACTGACATGCGCCTATCCTGGGTGTCATTTCGGGTGTCAAAATCGTATACAAACATGCACAAGCAGACTGTGCACAAGAGAGAGTTGACTCCCGAAATTGTTTGGAGGTTCGTTCTGCGTTGTGTAAGGGGTCTATAGAAATCAATAGACCGCCCTTGCATAACGCGAAACACTACAAGTACGCTGAGGTCACGCGCACGTTTTTACGCACAAAGAACAGCTATCGTCCAATGATCTGCCTCCTTTTTGAGAGTGTGACGTCATATGCAATGGGTCTATAGGGGGGGGGTGGACCAAGACCCGCAAGCCATTTTCCAATCTCATCCCTGGTAAATCTTCAGGCACTAAAGACTCCTTGCATTGGCCGCCATCTTTGATGTCAGTTATATATTTCTGGGATGCACACAGTCTATAAACCTCCTGAATTACAACATCTGGAAGAGTCTTTGCCTAGAATAAACGGGACCAAGACCTTCAAGCCGGTTTTCAGGATTTTTCACATTCGTCCAATCTCATCCCTTAAATTTGTATCAATTACGATTTTACAATTTTAGTGATTGTCTAAGGGCTGGGTATACCTTTGGTCATTGTCATAGACCAGTATCCTCACTTGGTGAACCCTCACTTGGTGCAGGCCTGGAATGCCACGGAGGCCATGGCCTGCGTTGCCCCTGGTCTTGGCCTTGGTGCCCCTTCAAAAGTGTCTCATAGACTTTGAGATTTTCCAATGGAAGTGCCCTTTGCAAAATGAAAATGGCCTTGCCCTCTGAAAGATGAAATTCCAGGCCTGTGGGTGTACCCCAACATACATGTATGCATACAATAACAAACCTGTGAACATTTGGGCTCAATTGGTCATCAAAGAACTGCAAGAAATTAATGAAAGAAAAAAACCACCCTTGTTGCATAGAATTGTGTGCTTTCAGATGCCTGAGACAGGCTTCATGCCTGAAGCCTTTCTGAGATTCAAATTCTTTTTGTGAAAAAATTACTTCTTTCTCTAAAACTACATAACTTCAAAGGGTGTCGTTTCTAACAATGTTTTATACTATCAGCAGCCCTCCATTGCTGTATACCAAGTAAGTTTTTATGGTCATTAATGTTTTGAGTAATTGCCAAAAGTATATATGCCTTTAAATAGGGATGCTTTTCAAAACTGATCTGTTGTTGCATCAATTCTTGAACATTCAATTTGCGTTTTAGATGTAGGTCCTTGCAGATTTGTCCTTTGGGTGTGATCCCTGGCTATATGGGCCCCCTGAACAAAGATATTGACAAATAGGGAGACCACCAACATAGGGCTAGATAGCTCAGTTGGTAGAGCTCCGGTTTGTTAATCCGGAGGTGGCAGGTTTGAATCCTGCTCTTGTTAAAGGAACATTACAGAATTGGTTTTTGCTAACAAAACAGTTGCTGGCAGTGTAAGCACTTTATAATACATAAACTGACAAACCTGTAGAAGTTTGAGATCGATCGGCCATCTGGGTCTCGAGAAAATAGTGAAAAACCGATTACACATTTGCATATACAATGCATGAATAAAACGCTCATGAGCGATAAACTCCAATCGGAAATTAGTTTGATTTATTTCTCATCAAATATGGCATTTCAGACAGAAATATTTCTAGGGATGTTTTCTACTATCATCATCATTACTTATAGACCGTGTAAGTTTTATGTAAATATGTGATCTTAAAGAAAATTTTAATTACCAGTTCTGTAACGTTCCTTTAAGTTCTCTTTGTTCAACCCAGAATTATATTTTTTCCAAAGACAAATATGCGATGGCCCTATGTAGCCAGGTATCTCTCTCATGACATACTCTGACTGTGAGCCGAATTCTATGCTTGTATCATCAAAGGCACAATTCCCCCAAATATTTCCCCTATCTATCCCACTAGTCACGTATTAAAGGTAACACATTTGTTCACTATTGATGGTGTTTTTACAGAAGTCCTTGAAGCAAGTGACCCTGTTCGACCTGGCTGGCAAGAAGGCCAAGACGCCAGACTCCCAAGTCCGCTACAAGTTGGTGACGCCCCAGAGTCCACGCCAGCTGCCCATTATTAACAAGTAAGTCAAAGGGTTTGTAAATTAGGGTAAGCTTGGGTGATACCATCATATTTTCGAATATCGCGATACTAGTTCTGAAACGATTACGATATCGTATAGTATTTTTTTGATTGTGATATCGGTAAATCACGATATTGATTAAGTATCGCGATGCATTTCCTAACCGAGCAATCTTGCAACAAAAAATCTCCTAGTCGAGACGATCTTGCGACAACAAAGAGCTGCAAGTCACAGACCGCAACCGCAAGACTCCCCAATAGATCCGACCCGAACGGGTTTCTTCGAAAAAACCAACATCAAAGCCTTAGCGATCAGGCGGTCTCACACAGACTACCGAAAAACTATGAGGTCGTTCCGGGTGTTATCACGTGTTGCATACATGCGAGTAGCGTGATCTAATTAGTTATGCACACATATAGAACAGTCTGTCATGCGCAGTAGTTAACACATTAAATGTGCGTAAGTAATAGGCCCAGGTTTTCACCACATAGGTTTAGAGTAAAACCCGAAGAATAGGTCATTGGAGCAAAGTGAAATGTTGACGGTCGTTTCTACAACTAGCTCTGTGAGATTTGTAGAAGATTGACGTCATTAAAAATTAATCGCGATATTATCGAATATCACGATATATTCTTGACGACACATCGTGGATGAAAAAAAAGCGACATCGCCCAAGCTTAAATTAGGGCCATACTATAGACAGGTAAGCATTATGCTGTACTAGGTTTAGTTTTTAACCCAAAAATACTATTAGACTAGAGTTGGTTTGTCAGTTAAATGTATTACACAGGATTGGTAGAGCTGACAGAATAGTCACAGACAGTGTTCATGTTTTGTGTGATCAACCAGATGAAATAACAAACCTGTGAAAATTTGGGCTTAATCAGTTGTGTGAGTCAGGAGAAAATAGTGAAAAACCATGCACAGTTTTCAGCATCTAAACACAATGTCCTTATTTTTGGTTGTAACAACCGAAATCAGCTGTTGCGTTTTTTTTAAGGTTTATTCAGAGGGAAATATTTCACATAAAAATGGTTCTTGTATGAACTTCATAATCAGTAAGCTTTCAGACTAAAATTGAACAATTGTATTTTTTTATCAGAAACACCAGAGCTTGAGACCAGTTCGCTTTACTGCTCGGCCATGACACACAACAGTACATGTACATGGTATTACCAGAAATCAACTTAACTCTTTCAGTGCTCTTTTTTGTGTGTGTTTTGTACCTAAAATGCCCAGCTTTTTTAGTTTTTTTGAAAAAAAGTCTTTCTCACAAAACAAACTGTATCTTGCTGATTTGTGTTGCCTTGGTACATCCCAAAGTCAATAGTATTTCTTGAGTGATAATGCCCTCTCATGATAACATGTATATCATGGGTCGTACGTGTACAATTTTTTACAATGTTAAGTTCATAACAAAAATTGTACATGTACGATAATGGCGCTTTCGGAATACATAAAATAGATCGTACACAATAATAACAATAATAATACGTATAACTTAGATAGCGCCTTACATCTAATGCATAAACCCCAAAGCGCTTAACAAGGAAGGAAATACCGATGGAATAACAAATTTAAAATGACTAAAAAGCACAGCACTATGCAACAAGAAGCACTACTTTAAAAACATGGAATAAAGTATCGATGCAAGAGCGAATACGGAATATACAACAGTAAAAACGTTTGTAAAAAGGAGCCAAGACGCAGCCCAGGTCATTAAAAAAATAAACATAGAACATTTGGAATAGACATGATTAGCAAATACAGATTATACAGCAACAGCAAACAACATGTACAACCTTGGCACTGAAAGAGTTAATAGAGAGAATATCATGTACTTTTCAAACTGACGGACACCTACTTCTAACTGTTTTTCAGGTTGATCCGAGCGAAGAAGAACAAGGATCTTCCCCAGTACAGTAGACTAATGGCTAAAGCAGTGAGGGAACTGACTGACAAACAGATCAAGAACCTCAAACCGGACATACGGGAAGAGGTGACGGCCAAGTATGAGGAACACAAGATGAAACTCAAATGGTGAGAGGTGCAGCAGTCTTTCATTTGTGGCGTGTCGTGGCTGAGCGGATAAGAGCACCGGACTCAAGCTCTGGTGTTTCTGATCAGCAGAGTGTGGGTTCGAGTCCCGGTCGTGACACTTGTGTCCTTAAGCAAGACACTTAACCATTATTGCTGCGTCCTTCGGATTGGACGTAAAGCCATTGGTCCCGTGTGTTGTGTAATGCATGTAAAAGAACCCAGTGCACTTATCGAAAAGAGAAGGGGTTCGCCCCGGTGTTCCTGGTTTGATTGGCTGCATATTGCGCCACAGCACCTTGTAAACCATTACATGGTGCTATGTAAAGGAGTAGGTCTCATACTTATGTAGCCCCACATACCTTGCAGGAAAATACTGACTGTTGAAGCGCCTTGAGCGTCACTGAGTGATGGATATGAGCGCTATATAAGAAGCCACTATTTAAAGAGGGACTCCAAGGTCATATTTAGTTTTGTGATGCAATCATTTTCCACTCTAGAAGACGATCAGAGTATACTGGTCGAAATGCTGAGTTATAATTGGCTCTTCTCAGAAGCCGCCACTACTCAAAAGAGATTTATTTACGTAGTGTTTTGGCTGAAAAATGCAGTCTTCATTCAAGTTGTTTACTCGTTTGATACACGCGAGGCTTGCGCAGTCGAGGCTTGACCAGTGTTGTTCATTTCCTGTTGTCGACAATATGTAAAACACACTTTGAACCTGAATGTAGCGCGGGCCCAAAATCCGGACACGTACAAATACCGCTGGCCCAAAATCCGGACCAACAAAAAAAAGTTGTCCTCTTTTTTGTCCATGGCCCGCTCACATGCCTGTCATTTCCTGTTGTCAACAATATGTACAACTCACTTTGAACACACACCCAAAATGCATAACAGACTCACTTGATCTCAGCATGCCCAACCGAAGTGGGCAATACATCACATATTCAAACATGTAGGTGACAAGGCCTTCTCAGTAGCTGGACCCAGATGCTGGAACTCGCTACCCCTCATCATTCGTACTTGCAACTCTATTCATCAATTCAAACGTAAACTCAAGTCATACCTATTTTCACCTTAAGGTTCCTGTTCAATACAATGTTCCTCTCTGGAATTACTGCCCTCAGCGCATTGCAACCATGCGAAAAATAATGTGCTTTATAAATGTTTGTATTATTAAATCTATTATTACTATTATTATTATTATTTGTGGCGTGTCGTGGGCGAGCGGTCTAGTTCACTGGACCCAAGTTCTGGTGTTGTCAGCAGCAGAGTGTGGGTTCGAATCCCGGTCACGTCACTTGTGCCCTTGAGCAAGGCACTTAACCATAATTGCTTCGTAAAAAGTTGGGAAGGTAGTGCATTCTGCTCTACCAGCCAGGCATCCTAGTGGATGATACCCATGCCTACATCCTTGTGGACTGTGAAGGGGGTAACCCTGTTTCAGCCCCAGGAGTAGGTGGCAACATGCCCTAATCGGTTAAGTGTAGCCCTCACCTTGTGATGTTAGGCGATCTCTCATGACAAAATAAAATAAAAACAATTCCTGTTGTCATATTTGCAGGAAGTCAATGACACCAGAGGAGAGGAAGGAGGTCATCTCACAGAAGAGAGAGGAAAAGAAAAAGCAGCGAGAGGAAGAACGACAGAAGAAGATGGAGGAGGAGAGGAAGATGCGGGTGGAACAAGCCAAGGTGAAGAAAGAGAATTAGGGAGCGTCTTAAAAGTTGGACTTGTTCTGTCACCTTGCTTAAACGTGGATCGATTTTAAAGTTCAAGTGAAAATACTGTGATAGTTTTTTGCTGTGTTTTTTTCGGAAAGTACACACTGTATTTAGCCGAAACTTTCACATTGTCGGCTCAGGACTATAAGATCATTAGTGCAATTTGTATGAATTTCATAAAATTGCTTTGGTACATTTTGGAGCTCCTGGTAAATCGAGTCTATTGATCAAGAGTAGTCTTCAAAGTATTTGTTTGGCAATAAGAATTGTCTTAGTAAAACATAGATTTGTTGATTTTGATTTTTGATTTTTTTTCAAATGTGTCAATGCATTTTTAATTTAATGGCCTTTTGATCATTACGATTGTGAAATTGCAGTTAATGACCTTATAGCACTGAGCTGACGACATGTGACTTTTATTGTATCTTTTTTTTTATAATTTGGCTATAAATAAGCATTGTATTGAAGAAAAATAAAATCTATGACCCTATCAGAGGCGCAGAGACAGAACGTTTTAGTACCAGATAGGATGTTAAATACAAAATTGAGATATGACGTTGTTGCACTGAAACAATGATATGATTGTCATTAAAAAAAGATTTGTGCCTGTTTTTTTTTTCACAAGTACTGAAAGTACTGAGTGAGTATACAGTGCTTTTACACATCGGTGCATGGGTAAAACCAAATAACATTCTTCATCCCCGTTGCAAATTTAACATATTATAAATGTTCTAGTCACAGTCTTAAACTTTCACTTCCCCCTTGTTCTTCCACCAGCGTTTTGAAGACCAGGATCTGAAGTTGAAGCCTGTCCCGACCCCCAAACCGGTAACCATGCCAGAGGGTCTCCCTAACACCCTGTTTGGAGACATCGCAATGGTTGTGGAGTTCCTCAATTGCTACTGCGGTCTGCTCATGCCCGATGACCCCTACCCGGTAACCGCAGGTAAGGGAGCAGCTGAAAACTTTGAACTTTCCGTAAATTTTTTGAGAATTATTTCCCTCTGAAATAAAGTCATATATTCAAGAAAACTATCTGAAAACCTAAACAAAATACGGAACAGCTGATTTTGGTTGTTACAACCAACACTAAGGACAATGTGTTAACATGCTGAAAATTGTTTACGGTTACACTAATTTCTCATTTGGTGCTCGATACGGGGCATGATGCCCCCCCACTGTGTCTTCATTGTGTGCTGGGGGGGGGGGACACTTCTCAGGCCTGTGAAATCTCCGCTTTAAAGCGGATATCCGTTTGTCTGTTTTTTGTCGATTTTTGATTTGCGTTTTTTTTTCTTTCTTTTTGCGTTTTTAGTCCTTATATATGCTTGGCAACAGTGATGTACAACTACAATAATGTGAAATAAGCCTAGTTACTGGATCAACGGGGTGCCCCAATTCGACCAGCGTAAATGTGTGACGCGCGCTCACTTGACGTTCCACGATCATTCTTACATCATGTAGTGTTTCAGCTCTTTTTTTAAGGGGTCACTCACAGGCCTGACTTCTGTACAAGAGGAAAATAGTGTTGAAGTATGGGAACACTTTGGGGGGATACCCTCTGACCCATATCGGGCATGGTACATATTTTCTCCTCACCCACACAAGGGATTGTGCCCAAAATTTCACAGGTTTCTTATTTCATGTATATTTCCAACAAAACATGAACACTGTCTGCGACTAATTTGTCAGCTCTACCAATCCTGTGTGATACTTTTAACTGATAATTTTGTTTGTGCAGATTCCTTGATGAAAGCATTAGTTGGAGGGAACACTGGCTTTGCTTACCTCTCTCGTGTACTGGTTATCCTTCTGAAGACGCTACTCCAAGACAAGATTGCTGAGGTAAGAATTATACATGCAGCAGTGCTGTAGTCAAGTACTTTTTAGTTGAGTATCGAACACTGTTGAGTACTAGGGTGGCCAAGTAGTACTCGAGTATTGGTACTTGGGCCATCGAGAATGATTTTCTGAAGACGGTACTCCAAGACAAGGTTGCTGAGGTTTTTGAAAAACAAATTAATGAGATATCGCCTTACTCACAAGGCCTGACGGCCACTTTATGGTGAGGGCTACTCTTAACTGATTTGGGCTGTCGACCCAAATCAACTGTCACCAGGGGCACGTTGCTACCTAATCCTAGGGCTGAAACAGGGTTAACCCCTTCACAGTCTGTAAGGATGTACACTGCCGTGCAAAGGTTTTTACGCACCTCACTGAGAATTTTCAACGGATGATTTCTGTATTAAATATGGCAAGGAGAAAATAAAATACCGCACCTGTGTCTTGTGTCATTGTTTTAATCAGTTAAATTCATGTTTCCTTTATTAAAGGACGTTCGGAACATCAGAAATTAGACAATTTTCTCGGCACGCTTCCGAGCCAATGCTAAATCGCCATCTTGAATGACCTCATTAAATATTCATGACCTCATTAATATCATTTAAACCAATGGCAACAAACTGCGCGCTGTGCGAAAGGGATTGTTATGAATATTTATGACATGAAGCTTACCCCCCATTCATAAATATGAGTCCAGAACACCCCATTGGTTATTGCGAAAGACCCTCTTAGCATCTGAATGCCATTGAGATAACATCGTGACTCCAACAATGCCTCCGAAAAATCAGCTATCTGACGTGGAAAAAGGGATGATCCAAGCGTGGAATGTGGAGGGGATTTCGAATAGAGAAATCACTCGCCGTCTTGATGTCTGCGAGGGTACCATCCGGTATAATCTCAAGAAGCAACGGAAAACAGGGTCGATGGACCCCTTGCCAAAGTCCGGTCGTCTTCGAGCCACTACAGCCTGGGAAGATCGCCACCTGGTTCAGACGTGTCGGCGCAACCGATTCCTGTGGGCCCCTGAGCTGGCCATGGATCTGGCAAGGACCTCAGGGTCGAGGTTCATCGGTCAACCGTTTCTCGCCGATTGCCTGATGCTGGGTTGCATGGTCGGGTTGCCAGGCATAAGCCCCGCCTTACACCGATCCATAAACAGCGAAGATTAGCCTGGGCCCGGGAACACCTGACGTGGACTGCCGATGACTGGTCAAGGGTTTTGTGGAGCGATGAGTCGCGGTTTCAACTTTACCAGTCTGACGGACGTGTTTATGTTCGTCGAACAGTGGGGGAGGAGTTCGCCGAGAACTTTGTTGTGCCATCGGTAAAGCATGGAGGGTCTGGGATCATGGTTTGGGGGTGCATGAGCTCCGCCGGCGTCAAGGTATTGGCACGCGTCGAGGGGAATATCAATGCGGTGGCTTACATTGATATTCTCAGGGATCACATGCTGCCTTCTGCCCATCGTTTGATCGGCCATGAATTCTTGTTTCAGCATGATAATGCACCACCGCATACAGCTAGGATTACTCAAGAATTCATAGCTGATCCAACCCCAGATTTCATAAAAGAAATGGGGGGCAGTTGGGAGTTTGAGGTGATGGTATGGCCAGCCCAAAGCCCCGACCTGAACCCGATTGAGAATTTGTGGAATGAGCTTGAGCGGCGGCTTCAACGTGAAAATCGGCCCCGAAATCAAGGGGAGCTCTATCAAATTCTCAATCGGGTTTGGGAGGGATTGGACCTAAATGTCATCACCAATCTCTTGGCATCAATGCCCAGACGCTGCCAAGCCGTTATTGATGCCGCTGGAGCTTTTACACCCTATTAATTTTGACCTTCCCTCCGTGTGTACCGACGGCCATGGGCGCCGCCATCTTGGATTTCCCCATAATGAATTTTTAATGAGCTGAACCTCCGTTCCCTTTGTGCACAAGCAAAGAACTGTCATCCATTTTTGCTTTTTTAACAACTCTCTGGCAACATTTTCCTCTTGGAAACATGAATTTATTGGATTAAAGAAACAGACACAGACAAAGGTAATAAGTTGTTGTGATTTTTAAAACGATTTATTGAAACAAAATCTTAAAATGTGTTTTGTGTACACGTGCGTAAAAACCTTTGCACGGCAGTGTAGGCATGGGTATCATTAACTAGGAGCCTGGCTGGTAGAGCAGAATGCACTACCTTCCCAACTTTTTACGAAGCAATTATGGTTAAGTGCCTTGCTCAAGGGCACAAGTGTCATGACCGGGATTCGAACCCACACTCTGCTGCTGACAACACCAGAACTTGGGTCCAGTGAACTAGACCGCTCGGCCACGACATGCCAAAGGTAAGAATTATACATGCAGCAAGGCTGTAGTCAAGTACTTTTTAGTTGAGTATCAATTACTGTTGAGTACTAGGGTGGCAGAGCAGTACTCGAGTATTGGTACTTGGGCCATCGAGATTGTTTTTCTGAAGACACTACTCGAGGAGAAAGGTTTTCTGAGGCAAGAATCATACATGCAGTAGTTTTGTAGTCGAGTACTTTATAGTTGAGTATCGAGTACTGTTGAGTACAAGGGTGGCCGAGTAGTACTTGAGTTTTGGTACTTGGGCCATCAAGAACGATTTTCTGAAGAGGTTACTGCAAGACAAGATTGCTGAGGTAAGAGTTATACATGCAGCAAGGCTGTTGTCAAGTACTTTTTAGTTGAGTATTAGTACTTGAGTTTTGGTACTGGGCCATCGAGAATGATTTTCTGAAGAGGCTACTAGAAGAAAAGATTGCTGAGACAAGAATCAGACATGGAGTAGTGTTGTTGTCAAGCACTTTATAGTTGTGTATCGAGTACTGTTGAGTACTATGGTGGCTGAGTAGTACGCGAGAATGAGCACAAGTGTTTGAGTACTGAGTCCAATAGCCATGTATTATCAAATACTTGGATCTTCGATTACAACTACTTGGCAAGTACTTTACGAAGAAAAATACTGGAAAATGAGGTATCAACACATTTATTGTATTTAGTTTGTTGCCTTATTTCCATAGGCCAAATTAAAAAGAAAGATAAATAAAAGTCACATGGGAAAGTTTCAGCTGAATACAGTGTCTACTTGCTGAGAAAACAGTACAACACTGTCACTGTATTTTCACATGAACCATCCACGTTTAGCGAGGTGACAGCGGGTACCAACCGCACATCTGGCCGCAGCATTCACGAGCGGACACCAACCCTCGCAAAAATCTGAGAAACGATTCATGCATGAATTGTTTTTCAAATTCAAATGTTTTGGGGTAAAAATTATCCAAATCATATTACTTTGAAGGGAATCCTTTCTCAAAATAGTTTATACATTTACTATCAACAGCTGCAGTGCTGCTCACCAAGTAAGTTTTTGTGGTCAATCAATTTCTGGAGTACTTACCAGTCTGTGACCCTACCTTTAAAGGCACTGTACACATTTGGTAATTACTCAAAATATATATTAGCATAAAAAGTTAATTGGTAACGAGCAACGGAGAGCTGTTGATAGTATAAAACATTGTGAGAAACGACTCCCTCTGAAGTAACAGAGAAAGAGGTAATTTCTCACTAAAATAATAAAAGACTTCAGGCCCGAAGCCTTTTATTCCTATCTGAAAGCACACAAATTTGTACAACAAGGGTGTTTTTTCTTTCATCATTTTCTTGCAACTTCGATGACCAATTTTCACAGATTTGTTATTTTATGAATATGTTGGGACACACCAAGTGAGAACACTGGTCTTTGACAATTACCAAACTTGTCCAGTGCCTTTAAAACATTTGTGCTTGTTGATATTTGTAGGATTACAAGGAGCTTTGTATGCCACTGTCTGAGATTCCAGTCAATATGCACACTGCCTCAGAGCTTCTCCGGCTCAGTCTACGTTATGATGATCAACTGGACAACGATGATCGCAACAGCAGCCATGGCAGTGAAGATTACATCAACGAGGATGATGTGGTGAGCATAAATCAAAATCAGCTTTTCAAAAAATAAGTTTTTAAAAAGTAGTTAAATGGCCTGATGTTTTGCCCCTAGCAGAGTCTTTCTCAAAGGCTGAAATGACAACACGATGTTGATGGTTCGAGCTCACTTTTCAGAGAATGGCCCTGTAAGGACATCTCTAAAATTTGTCCTTTGGTCATCCTTTTCAAAAATGTTAAAGAGACACTTTGCATTCAGATGGGTTCTTTGGGCTATAAAAGTGTTTGTTGTGAAATGAATATGGTTGGAAAGGTGTTTTCAAAGTAGAATATAGTGATTCACATAAATATCCCTCAAAGTTGTGTGGTCATTTTGTATAACCAAATTTTGGACTCCACAACATTATGGACCATGTTAGTTCCTGAAGTAAAAGGAAAACCACACAATTTGGTTTAGTTTAGTTTAGTTTAGTTTGTTACCTTTATTGAACAAACATCAAAATACAAACTTAGTGCAAAAGGGAAACCCCGAACAGGCACACAGGCCCACTAAATGGGGGACCCTTATTCACAAATCAGAAGAAAAAAAAAGAAAGAAAAAAAAAAAAAACACAGCAAAAACCTCTTTCCAAGAATTAATTTCATAACAATTGCTTTTTATATCCCAAAGCGCCCACTCCGAATGCAATGTGTCCCTTTAAGAGTGAAAAACAGCCTCCTGTACAAGCCTCTGACTTTCAGCTTCTGTTGGTTTTCCCTTCTTCAGTGGATGAAGCCCAAGTTTTCACAGGTTTTTTATTTCATGTAAATGGTTGATCACACAAAACATAAACACTGTCTGCGACTATTTTGTCAGTTCAACCAATCCTGTATAATACCTTTAACAGGCCTGTGAAATCTCAACTTTTAAGCGGATATCCGCTTTTTTATTAACCGTGCCAAATTTTTATTTCTGCCTTTTTTAAAATGTGTACCTGTACATGTATCCGCTTAGTGCGGAAGCGCACAAAAGAAAAGAAAAGACATGACAAATTTTCCTGGTATCCTTGCGCGCAACATCACGCACTTACAAGCCTCTGACTTTCAGCTTCTGTTGGTTTTCCCTTCTTCAGTGGATGAAGCCCAAGTTTTCACAGGTTTTTTATTTCATGTAAATGGTTGATCACACAAAACATAAACACTGTCTGCGACTATTTTGTCAGTTCAACCAATCCTGTATAATACCTTTAACAGGCCTGTGAAATCTCAACTTTTAAGCGGATATCCGCTTTTTTATTAACCGTGCCAAATTTTTATTTCTGCCTTTTTTAAAATGTGTACCTGTACATGTATCCGCTTAGTGCGGAAGCGCACAAAAGAAAAGAAAAGACATGACAAATTTTCCTGGTATCCTTGCGCGCAACATCACGCACTTGTGTTGCAACTCCTTGCCAGTTGAGGGCGCTGTGTGATCGTTGGCATTTCATGTACATGTACATGTACATTATGTACATGCTGCAGTGACAATTTATTAAGCACGGCTCGTCGTAGTACATGTTTTGTTTCGTTTTGTTTCTTTTTTTTCCTTCCTTTTCCTTGCATGGCGGTTTTCATCGCACACGTCAATTTCTTTTCCGATTGAACGTTAGTGTTTAGAGCATCTATCAAGAGTGTCGACGTGGCGGAGCTCCACTCCCAATTATCATTCTTACATGGATGTATTTGTTCCGCTTTTTAATGGTCCACTCACAGGCCTGCTTTAAGAGTAAAGAACAGCCTCCTGCACAAGCCTCTAACTTTCATCTTCTGTTGTTGTTTTTTCCTTCTCCAGCCGCAAGAACTTGTAGAACTCCTTGAGACGAGTGAGTTCTTTGAGCTGGAGCCACAGGGTAAGCTAGGGTTGCTGGTGTGTCTTTGCCATCGCATCTTGGCATCCTACGCTGTGCAGGACTTCATGGCTATTAAGCAGAAGGTCGCTGCTAGACTTTGGTGAGTAGAACTCTTTCTTGCAAAAAAATTTCAACTTTCAGTCTAGTACGCCATGTAATAATCTCTTTGAAACTTTGTATGGTACCTCATTGGTTTTTGGAAGAGTACATTCTTTCCAATTCTCAAGCCTTTGAGAGTACATTCATTCCAATCTCTCTAGTTGTCAAGAAACATGATAAAAGGGATGGTACATTAGTGTTTTTTGGAAGAGTACATACATTCTTTCCAATTCTCCCGTTTGCAGGGAACATAAAGGAATGGTACATCATTGGTTTTTTGAAGAGTACATTCATTCCAGTCCTCAAGCCTTCGAGAGTACCTTCATTCCAATCTCTCTAGTTGTCAAGAAACATGATAAAAGGATGGTACATTAGTGGTTTTTGGAATAGTACAGTTCACCTTTTTGCAGGAAACATAAAGGAATGGTACATCATTTGTTTTTGGAAGAGTACATTCTTTCTTGAACAAGAACTTTATTATAACACAACTCAAGAAAGCATGGCGCAAGCCTAGGCGCGTAACAAGCATGGAAAGTATAGCACTCTCAAGCGTTGCCTTAAGTAATTATATAAAATACATGAATTTTAGAACAGGGTTTTGTAAACACAACACCTGGGACATTTCAAGTAATATGAACAATCAGTGGTTTTCATGTAGCAGTGGATTAAATCAGCTGGCCAGCCGGACTAGTTGGACAGAATTCTGATTGGTCCTCGGGTGTTTTATTTGACCAGCGGACCACTGTTAAAACACTGTACACGTTTGGTAATTACTCAAAATATATATTAGCATTAAAACTGACTTGGTAACGAGCAACAGAGAGCTGTTGATAGTATAAAACATTGTGAGAAACGACTCCCTCTGAAGTAACGTAGTTTTTAGAAAGAGGTAATTTCTCACTAAAATAATAAAAAACTTCTTGCAAGAAGCTTTTATTCCTACATCTGAAAGCACACAAATTTGTACAACAAGGGTGTTTTTTCTTTCACCATTTTCTTGCAACTTCGATGACCAATTGAGCCCAAATTTTCACAGGCTTGTTATTTTATGCATATGTTGGGATACACCGAATGAGAACACTGGTCTTTGTCAATTACCAAACGTGTACGAAGCCTTTAACTCTTTCAAGCGCCAACCAGTCGCTAGTGACCGGTTTAAATCCCTTCCGAAAAATAGTTGTAAATCAAAAAATAAAAGATCACACGGCCACACAGTTTTCAGAATTGGAAAGAGGACTCTTGAGGGTGCTATTGTGACCTGTTTGTTGGGGGTTGCCATTAGCAAAAATAAAGAGTAAACAATTAACGTGTCCATATGAGATGATCAATTTATCACTAAGGGAGAGCACTGTAAGGGGGCAGCGAGTTGTGCAAGGCGTCAATACGACACACTTAGGAACAGGTTTATCTATCATACCTCTTGACTGAGATAAACAATGATGATTTGGTTTGACAGGAGAGACAAGATCCAAACTTTAAAGGTGAAGAATGACAAGATCAAGGAGGAGAAACAGAAACAGCGAGAACAACGAGAGGCAGAGAGGATCCAGAAAGAGGAGGAGCTTAAATTGAAGGCGGAGTTGGCCATTGAAAATGGAGAAGGTATTGTCAGAGCAATGTGGTTTTTACTTAGTTAAAGCTATTACACATGATTGGTAGAGCTGACGAAATAGTCGCAGACAGTGTTCATGTATTGTGTGATCAACCATGCTTATGAAATAACAAACCTGTGAAAATTTGGGCTTAATCCGTTGTGGAGTCGGGAGAAAATAGTGGAAAACCATGCACAGTTTTGAGCATGTCAACACTTCGTCCTTAATTTCAGTTGTAATGACCGAAATCAGCTGTTGTGCTTTTAAAGGTTTTCGGATACAGTTTTCTTGAATATGACTTCATTTTAGAGATAAATATTTCACAGAAAAAATGGTTCTTGTATGAACTTCATAATCAGTAAGCTTTCAGACTAAAATTAAACAATGATGTTTTTTATCCTTACCAATCCTGTATTTTACCTTTAAAGGTAGGGTCATACTTTGTTAAATGACCCTGTCAAAACATTTGTGTAATTTCTAACCGAAATCTTACTTGTTGTAAATATGGTAATTGTACAGTAGCAAGCATCCTGTGAATGCCCCCATTAGTACAAACATTTGAATCTGAGAAATGAATCACACATGAATCTGAGGGTTGGTGTCCAGTGGCGAATTATACGGCCAGAGAAAATGGATGACTGAGTTTCATTGAAAAAAACAAATTATGGCTATAAACAAAATATGCTTATTGACTGAAAATAATCCTGCGCGTGTAATGGGAAAAAGGATTTTTAATGCCGAAGTGAACTTGTTAAAGGGTCTGTATTAAGTTTGAGGTAATCACTCTTAAAATTACTGGCAAATAAAACTTACTTGGATAGAAGTAAAGCAGCTTTCGATATTATAAAGCATTTTGAGAATCATTTCACCTCAAAGTAATGTGGTTATGGAAAAAGATATCAGTGTTCATCCCCAAAAAATTGAATCCGAGAAATGTCAAATGTCAGATGTGTATTCCAATTATGGATTATTCTTTCTGCATGGACATAACCGCTCTGGACTTTGGGCGATATCTCAAAAACGCGACCACCTTTTGAAATGAAATTTTTCACAGGTTAGTTTTATTGTATGTCAACATTTATTTATTGGATTTATAACAATAGAACAGTTCCAAAGCCAAAGGCATACTTTCCCTTTAACCGATCCAATTAGAATGCTCCTGATGTTGATTGTAGACCCTTTTTTTTCTAGCTCCAGCAGTTTCCGAGTTAAAGCAAGAGGAGAAACCAAAAGAGAAACGAGTCCGCAAGAAGAAAGAAGTCAAGCAAGAGGTGAAGGAGGAGCCAGAGCCTGCTGTTGAAGAGAGTCTAGATCTAGCGTCTGTCGTCAAGAGGAGACGACTCCTGGCTGCCAAGACCAAAGCCGAGAGGGAAGAGCAAGAGAAGATCGAAAGGGAAAAGTAAGATTCTGTTTTTATTTCCTTCTGAAATTAAATTTTGTATATTTGTGTCTCCTGGAGAAGCTACAACATGCCCAGAATGCAGCTGCACGTGTTCTTTCCAGGGGAAGGAAATTTGACCATTTTACTCCAACACTGAAAGCATTGCATCGTCTCCTGACGATGACTGGAGAAGGCTAGTCGAAAAGTTGAGACCTACTAAAGGCACTGAACACGTTTGGTAATTGTCAAAGACCAGTGTTCTCATTTGGTGTATCCCAACATATGCATAAAATAACAAGCCTGTGAAAATTTGGGCTCAATTGGTCATGGAAGTTGAAAGAAAATGATGAAAGAAAAAACACCCTTGTTGTACAAATTTGTGTGCTTTCAGATAGGAATAAAAGGCTTCTTGCAAGAAGTTTTTATTATTTTAGTGAGAAATTACCTCTTTCTCAAAAACTACGTTACTTCAGAGGGAGCGGTTTCTCACAATGTTTTATACTATCAACAGCTCTCTGTTGCTTGTTACCAAGTCAGTTTTTATGCTAATATATATTTTGAGTAATTACCAAACGTGTACAGTGCCTTTTAGAAGCCCCCTTGATCCACTAAGCGAACGTAGTAGTCCCGGCCGATTTCCTACCTATCGCCCAGGTAGTAGTTAGTTAACCCTTAATACATGAAACCCAAAACAGGCATGATTTAAATTTTCATTTTTATTGTTGTCTTCAATCCTGCAGGAGAATCAAAGGAGAAGAGGAATACAGGAAGATGAGGGCGCAAGAGAACTTTGAGAAGAAGTTTGAAGTAAGTTGAAGAGTGTTTCTTTCGTTATGTTGGGTTCAGGCAAAACTGTTCGTGTCCCACATTACATTAAGGAAAGTGGCCAGAATAATACATCCTTTTCGTCTTGACCAACTCACACCTGTTATCTCCACGTACTTCCCTTTCCAAACAACAGACTTTAATCTTTTAATTGGATCATGAACGAGCCAGTTTTGCCCCTGACTGCCCTAGGCAGGTTAACTGCTCATCCATTAAGTTGAATGACCCAAGTAATGACAATGTAAACACACTCAGTCAGGTGCCATTACTGTATGATATGTTTCTCGAAAACTACAAGATTTGAAGTATGGTTTGCCATTGCGATAAACTGCCATTAGCTAAAAATCTGAATTCTGAACACCAGTTTCATCCTGACTCTAATAAACTATTATCACTAAAGTCATTATAAGATAAACACACTGCACCATGGCATGTTCACTTCCCCAAGGCTAGTGACCATGACCTGGTTCAATGCCCCATCAATTACGTTGGGACCAGTTGGTCTCAAAACACGGAAACTTTGAAGAACATGGATGAAGTCTGACTGTTTTTATTCCATTTCTTGAGACACATTTGGTCAATTTTTATGATTCAAAGTTGCTTGCATAATAACTTTAGACACTTTCCCCAAGACTTTAGAGTATAAACAAGAACCTGGTAGAATTTTGTAGATATTTGTTGCCAGCAAACTTGCAGGCAGTGGCACAATAAACTGCCTGTTCACACCTCATTAACTCACGATCAGATAAGAGAGATCGCGTTAAAAACTGCTCTTTCCCAAACTGGGGAGTACTGACCCGAGTTAGTATAGGCAAACTCGGGTCAACTCTTAATGGGTGATTCACGTAATGACAAAATGTACCACTTCTTAAACGTTATGTTTCCCCAATTGATTTCTTTATCTTAGGAAGGTATACAGCAAGCCAGGCTAGCCCTTCGCCAGGTCCCTATCGGCACCGATCGTAACCACAGTCGCTACTGGATGTTCTCCTCCGTTACCCCCGGTCTGTTCATTGAGAAAGGCTGGGCGGATTCCAGCATCTCCTACAAGGCCAAGAAAGACTCCAGGAATGGTGGGGACGACAACGGATGCGGGGAGAAGACGTAAGTCTTTTGTGGTGACTTTCTTTGCATTCTGATGCCTTATTAAAAACACTCGATGATGCCATGGTACGGTTTTGAATTGTCTGTTTGTAAACAAATTAATGTATGTGTACTCCACCCACCAAAACAATCTGTTACAAAATCTCAAAAATTCCAAGTTCCCTATTGAGACCTAGCCAAATAGCATGACAAATGTCAACTTCGCTAACAGCACTGGGTCGACAAAGACATGTTTTTGTATTAAATTTACTTAAACATACAGAATGCAATGGGCAGACATGGAATTGGTTGGAAAGGCAAGTTGACAAACACTTGACTGCCCTGCCCTTCACACACTTGACTGCCCTGGTATTGTAATGGTGTGTTTTCTGTGCAAACGTGAATATTTTGTATTCATTTTAATGAATGATGGGACATAAACTAAAAGTTTTGTTTTTTTTCACAACACTAACATAATTTGTGGCTTTAATACATGTAATATGAGCAAAACATACGTAAAAGGTAATTAAACTACCAATGGGTAGTCGAGTAGTGCATTCTGACGGCGACGCGCAGAAAAAACTGATTTCATTTGCAAAATACTGATTTTCAGCCTTAAGAATACTGAAATGCTCAGTTAAATGTTGGCAGCTCTGAGCATGTTGATTGAGGCCTTCGCAGATGTACGTCTTGTTCCGTAGAGACTGACATTCAATAGCCAATTGATGACCTTTTTTGAACCCTTTAGAGACCATAGCGGCCGTAAACGGCTTGTACCAAAATGCCCACAGCGGCCGCAAACGGCTGCAAGATCTGACCTACTTCCACTCAACCAAAAAGGTCAAAGTAAAGGTCATGACCTGAATTGTCATTTTCCAATGTTTCCCATGTTAACAAAGTATCTCTGTTTCTAAAACAAAATTAATGTTCTATTTTACATTTTAGTTTCAGACACTTTTAAAAGATTTGTTTTTCTTCAAAAAATCAATAATAAACCCATGTCTTGGTGTATGGTGATGATTGTACATAAATGAATGGTCTCTGAAGGGTAGATCACTTCATATCAGTAGTCTGAAAAAAATTCTGGGCCCACCCTCGTTATTTTTTTTTTGAACTTTCTGGAGCTTTATTGTAATAGTTTTCATTAATCGTTGCCACAGTGAAACCCTGACAAAGGAAAGACAACAAAATTTCTCATATTTAACTCCGAGATTTGATGTTGTCGTGGGAGAAAATTGAGTAGGCACTCACTGTGCAGAACCTCGGCCATGAGCAACGGTTTGATAATCCGCCACTGTATGCTTGGTCTCGGAATGCTGTGACTTACCTCCCATTGAGCCGAATATGATAATAATAATAATAATAATAATAATAAAGAGAGATTTATAAAGCGCAAACAGTTGCAGATCGGTTCCGCCTCAAGGCACTGAATACAAGCAAAAATGGATTAAACAACATAATTTAAATTAAAAACAACGATAATTAAACAATTTTACAAACAATGGTGGCAGCCTGTCCAGTCTTGTTCGCCACATTTGTAAAACAACAGGACACGATAAAAAAATTGACAGTGTCAATCTTTTCTATGATCTTTTCTTCAGCATTCCTAAGGTTGGGCAGAATCTTTGGTTTCAATACGAGAGCCCGAAGGAGCTGGAGGCCCTCGTTGAAGCCCTGGACAACCAAGGCATCCGAGAGAGCGCCCTCTGTCTTGAGATCAGGAAACGCTCTCAGGATATCACCAAGATGATCAATCTATCCAGGAGGTATGAGAAAGAGGGAAGCTGAGGCTGGTATCCGAATTAATGGCTACGGCTGTGGCCGGATCACCATGTAAACATGTTTTGAAGGGTAGGCTGCCCTTAGCAACACCCTTAGCCGCCAATTCGGATCTTGGCTCAGTCTTAATTTATCAAGATTCGAATTTGGGAGAAAAATCCACAAAACCACAGTGGCATGTAACTCAAAATGTTTACTGGACCAGAAATCTTTGTACAAGACCAGAATCAAAAGTGAGAAAAAAACTGACTGAGTTCTGACAACATGCATTAAAGTCGCCTAGAAATAGTTTTTGTTTTTTTTACAGAAGAGTATATGTATATTAACAATAAAACAATTTTTTGAGTAATTGTTTGTCACGATTTATATGCCTGCATTTACGTGCAAGTAGTGAGCTTGTACGTTTCGTTTGGTTATCCCAAAAAAGGGATTTTTCGTGCATTTTCCCGGCAATGCCGACCAGGTGTATTGCTGCTGGATGCAGCAAAACGACTAAAGATGGGGTCAGTTAGCATTTGTTTCCTGCAGATCCCTAATATAGGCAGTTACGGGCATCGAAAGTAAGGCTAACGAGGGCAAAGTGGTCCGGTCCGACATCGTATTCAGCGCTGCAGCGAACATGTTTCTGGTGTTCGGATCGACTTTAGCTGTATGCCGCGCCGCGGCACGCCGATCCGATTTGCCATCACGGGGTCGGTCGAATACCTCGTATTATCCATCCGTATCTTCCGTTTTTTAAGACTAGAAACGCGCATGGAACAGTTCGGGACCGGTGAAAACCTCGTATAAACGTTGACTGTACACTCTCCTAGGATTGCATTGGGTGACGTCCGAATACGAAAACGCATCATACTGATCAGGTACCCAGACGTAATGTACAGGGCCAGACTACACATTTTCTCTTCAAATATCCCGCGCCTCGATTGACGTCACGAACAGCGCCATGTAAACGGGGGCCTATTTTTAAATGTTTAATTAAAATAAAAACACAATTTTTTAACCTTAGTTAATTGTTTATTCACATTCCACTCATCAAAATGTATATATTAACGACAAAAGCTTTATTTTGACAAAATACCACTGCCAGGTGCCTTTAAATTGTTTCTATTTGAGCAATAAAGCACTAAGACATGTTAGAGAAGATTGATTTCATCTGTCTTTTCATTACTCACTTGAATTGAAAGGTATTTTATCACACTCAAAGTCATCATAACTTGTTTCTGTTCAAGTTATTACACGTTGTATTGTCATTCAACTGAAAAACACAAGACATGCAGTGTTTATCTTACTTTACTAAGGGACCATGGAAAATTTATGCCACGGGCACGGCCGCAATCCGACGCGTTCCTATGCTAGCAAGTTCAAACAACAGAAAACCCACCCAGTGTCACGCATAGGACTGCGTTCTTCTGTTCCGGTCTTGAGGGATACTCACTGTATAAACAAAGGCACAATGCTGTTGGCCAGCTTAAACCAAATGTCACTTTGTAGTTATAATCGGCTTACTAGATAAACCATTGTCCGGTATACCTACCTGAGCTAGACCGCAATCACTAATCCTTCACTCCTTTGTGGGCTACTTTTGAGCTGCCTTGTCTGAGTAATCCGACCAACAAAAGGCACCAACAATAGAGTTTGATGAATGATGGAACCTAATAATCACTGGAACGCAAATCCAATGGTTGCACGGGGCCGTGACAATTTTGGGACGACTCCGTGCAGGCACACGTGCGAATGCGTTCTTAGTTTATCCATGGTCCCTAATATCAGCTGATAAGAGTCATGAGGAACCTGGGGTTTATAATTCAGAGTGTTTGGCTAATGGGAGTTTCACATAATGTGTATCCATATTCCAATGTTCAGGTCTGGTCCTGAGCTGCGTAACTCTGATGGACCCAAGGAACTCCTGGACTCTTTAAAGGAAGATCTCCAGGACATGGAGGTGCATATAAGACAGGGTAACCTGGGAGGGGTGAAGGATTTTACAAGGTGGGAGGAACGACTGAAGACGGCCACAAAACTCAAGGACCTGGTATGTAAAATAGCTTACAATAATATTGACTCTTGCATTTATATAGCACAATTCCAAAGAATGATCATTGCACTTCAAACATCATTACCTCTGGTCACTGGGCCATATATTTCATTCCTTAAACCATCACAGCTCCCTAGGGAGTATACAGCCTGTTCTGCCAAGTATGTAGCGCACTAAGCTAAATCAATCACAAGAACCATCTCTGCCCTCACAGGTACCCATTTACCCCTGGGTGATGAGAAGCAATTATATTTAAGTATCTTGCTCAAGGACACAAGTGTCATGACCGGGATTCGAACCCACACCCTGATGACTCAGCAACCAGAACTTGAGTCCGATGCACTGAACCACTTGGCCACGGAATAATTCATGAGATTCAAACTAGTGTAGGTTATATCAGATGGACTATTCTTGGTAGGGTGCACAAGCTCATTACATGTAGGTGGGAGGAGCAACTAAAAGTCAGCCACAAAACTCAAGCACTTGTAAAATAGCTTAATGAATAATTCATGAGATTCAAACTGGTGTATTAAGTTGTATCAGATGAACTATTATGGGTAGGGTGCGCAGTTCATTAGGTGGGAGAACTATTTCAAGTCGGGCCACAAAACCTAAGGAATTGGTATAGTAAAGGAACTTAATTAATCATTCATGAGATGTAAATTAAGAGGAGTGGAGTAACCAGGGAAGGGTGCAACATTTCATGAGGTGGGAAGCATGGCTTGAGCTGGCCACAAAGCTCAGGGATGTGGAATGTAAAACAACATAATGAATAATTCATGAGATTCAGCTTATTGCAGGTTACAATGTGTCAGATGAGTAGCTGGAAAGGGGGTGGGGAGTTATAAGGAAGGTTGGATGAACAACTTCGTGAATAATTCATGATATGCTTACTGGGTAGGTTGTCAGAATTTGGTAATCAGCCACAAAGCTTAAGGAATTGGTATGTAAACTAACGTAGTGAATATTCATAACATGTAAATAGAGTGGAGTAAGTTATTTGTGGTAGGATAGCATCAGAGGGGTTGATGATCTGTTGGGGTAATTTCAAGTAAGCCACAAACCTAGGGAACTTGTTATGTCCAAGTAACTTGAATAATTCATGAGATGCAGATTAGGGTACATTTTGGGGAATTTTTGAAGGATGTGGGAACAACTAAATTAAAGTAGTCACATGTGATGTGTTGTGCCTAGTTCACCGGACCAAAGCTCTGGTGTTGTCAGCAGCAGAGTGTGTTGGTTCGAATCCTGGTCATGACACTTGTGCCCTTTAGCAAGGCACTTTAACCATTGTTGATTCGTATAAAGTTGGGAAGGTAGTGCATTCTGCTCTACCAGCCAGGCTCCTAGTGGATGATACCCATGCCTACATCTTTAAGCACCGTGAAGGGGGTAACCCTGTTTCAGCCCCAGGAGTCGGTGGCAAAGTGCCCCTGGTGGCATTTGGTTTGAGACGATAGCCCAAATCAGCTAAGTATAGCCCTCACTTTGAAGTGGCCGTACGGCCTTGTGATGTTAGGCGATCTCTCAAAAAAATAAAAACATAAACAAAGCTCAATAACTTGGTACTTGTAATTTTCTATTGTAACGAACAATAACTTCATGAATAAATTGCAAGCACAAGTGGCAATTGCAAGTTGTAGTCAGTCAATGATTGATTATTGATTATTGATTCCCAGGGAGCGCTGATCGTTGAGAGCCAAGCAGGAGTGAACCCCAAGTTCCTTCAAGGTATCATGGCCCCGCCCAAACCTAAACCCAAAGCTGTGGATGAGAATGAAGAAGACAACGAAGATGAGGAAGGGAATGAAGGTAGGGTAGTCTGAACTTTGTATTGTGCAACAAAAATGTTATTGGCCTGAAGTTTTGACCCTATTAGATTCTTTCTTGAGGGCTAAATGACAACACAAAACATATAAACAGGTATACTAGTGTAACAGAAGCAGTCAAGTGGAAAGAAATTCAAGGGTTAAACAATGAATAAGGAGACAAAGGGGGGGGGTGGGTAGAGGGAAGGGGCTGGTTTGACCACAAGAGGTTAGAAATACAAAATCAAAAGTGGGAAGAGGAAGTACAAATTATTAATTAGTGAGTGAGACAGACTAAAAAGGGGGATATCTGTGGAAAAAGGAGAAGGCAAAGACAAAAAATTGTTGGTCATTTCATTTAGTGGAGCAAGCTTGCTCACAAGAAAGCACTCAAGCCTGAACACAAAGACCATTATTTTTGTAATACAGTAGTTTTGTCCATGTTCACTCTCCATATCCAAGCTTACCATCATTGGTTTTATTTTATTCCTTTGTAAAAGACGAACCAGGTATTATCTCTGAAAAGGTAACCCAGTGGATCGAGGCGGTGGAGAGCGCCCCCTCAATGTCCCGCCTCCACCTGCTCCTCAGTATCTGCGAGGCGTGTGTCCGATGGGAGAAGTCCTCGGAGAACGCCAAATGCAAGATCTGCCGACGGAAGGGCGATGATGAGAAACTCTTGCTCTGTGACGACTGCAACCAGCCGTTTCATCTGTTCTGTCTGCGTCCTGCGCTCTCCGCCATTCCCAAAGGGGAGTGGAAATGTCCCGCATGCGCGGTAAGTTCATGGTTGAGAAAAAGCAGGGCCCAATTTTCATGGCTCAGCTTACTGCGGAATTTTGCGCTTTCTGTTACCATTTACAGCGTTCATGCTTGCTGTGTAAGCGGAGAGTGCTTAGTAAAGTTAAGAATGCACGTGGCCATGTGCACATACACAAATTCCTTGCTAACCTGTGAAACATGCTAACGTCAAGCACAAATTTTGGCTAATGGCAAGCTGAGCAATGAAATAACCAATAGGTTCTTCCAAACCCTCTAGAGACAGGACACCAAAAAATGTTTTGCATTCATTCCAATCTTCAATTTTTTTAAGATAAAGAATAGTATGTTGATTCCAATCTTGTAGTGTTGATTAAGGGGCAATCATATAGGAATGGTACATATCGGTTTATGGAAAAGTACATTCATTCCAATCCTCTACATGTAGTTTTCAAGAAAAATATCATAAAGGGATGGTACATCACTGTTTTGTGGAAAAGTACATTCATTCCAATCCTCTAGTCTTCAAGAAACATCATAAAGGGATTGTACATCATTAGCTTTACTTTGCATCAAACATTGATATCAGTTCTCTTTTTTCAAAAATTATACACTTTTGTTGGTTACTTAACTTTGTAAAGAAAGGGGTATCTTATCTTGTTCTCTATCTACAATTGGGTGCCTATCCACTGTTGGGTATTTATTTACATTTGGGTGTCTATCCACAATTGGGTGTCTAAATAGACCTTATGCATTGACATCATCAAGCTGCCATCTTAGAGGTAAACTGATGATGAAATAATGGAAACGCACAGATTTGTATGCGCGGCGCACAGGATTGGCCAATGAACAACCTCCTTTTGACCTCTAGGCGAGGGCGCCCTACTCAAATGACGTCATATGCATAAGGTCTATTCATTGTGTCTGGCAAATATATGTGCATTATAAGTACTGAGATAATATCAGGTTACATAGATGTCTGGTGTTTTTTTGACATTGTATTCTTCAAAGTACATCTAGATATCTACATTTGTTGTACATTTGAAAGTTGAATGTGTTCATTTCGCATTATTTGCACAAAATGCAAGATTGTCTGTTATATTTAACTCCCATTTGTTTGTTTTGTACTAACAGGATATTAACAAATTTGTTTAAATGAAATAAAATGTCTGCTTCATTTTAGCCGTCGACGAGAAGAATTGCAAGAAACAGAAGCTACAAGGGCATGGAGGAGTCTGATGACTCAGAAGTGAGAACATTTGATATTCTTCTATAATACAGTATGGGGCCATTTACAATCACTCTCTACCTATACTGATCCATTCATGTTGCTTCTAACTGCAGTCTTTTTTAATATTTTAAAATTATCTGGCCTATCGTGGGTCTGAGTGAACACTCAAGTGTTTGTTGGTACCACTGTACAAACAAAACGCCCCCCCCCAAAAAAAACAAAAAAAAAACAAGGAGTTACTAAAAACTGCTCCAAAAACGATCAAAGACCTCTATATAAAACTTTAAACTCATCTGAGGTATGCATTTTCCCATATTTTGCCTACAAATGATAAACACATTTCTATCTATATCATGAATGACACCTTTAACAGTAATACCGGGAAATTGTTTTTAATCTTGGGCAAAAATGAAACTTAAGTCAGCAAAACAGTATCCGTTTTTTAACGTACGTGTATGAGCTCCCGTATCTGTTTTTGAGTCCATGGAAGCTGCGATTACGCGTCACGTGAACACACAAAGTGTTGACGTATCCGTACATGTATCAGTATGTATCCGTCGCCTTGGGAAACCTCTCTATTAAACAAATGTTGTGACTGATTGGTCTAGTGCGTCAGACTCGAGATCTGACGGCTGAATCATCAGAGTGTGGGTTGGATTCCCGGTCATGACACTTGTGTCCTTGAGCAAGGCACTTCACCACAATGGGAACCTGAGAGGGATAAGACAGTATTGTGCTGGACCCAGGGGGGTTTGAACAAGTTTGAGGAATGGTCTTAGTGTGCCTGATGAGCAGGGGTACTAATCTTGTGAAACGCACTGATCAGGCTACTAGGATACAGGGTTTGCCCTTAACTTTTTCAGCATGACGGGTTTGCTCCAGTAGAAAATTTGGGCTGATTTTGTATACTGCACTTTTGCTTCCCAAGTCTTCCCCAGGGTATTCCCAAGTCTTCCCCAGGGCAACAAACACCCCACTGAGTTATTTCAGATAAGACATTTAACATTTAACATTTAAGCTGTACTGAATAAATAGGAAGGCGGTAAATCTTGGGAAATGGGGTTGGTGCAAAAAAGGGTTTCTTAGCTGTTTTTCTTTTTCATTTTTTTCAATTCATAGTGGTTTCAACTTAACATTACATATATGTATTAATCCTCTTTAGTCTTTCTTAACTCATACAAATGTTGTTCATAAACCATGGTTCATTCAGGCAGCCCAACACTGCCATAGCAAGGCCATTCGTATCATGATTAGAGCTGATAAGGATTTTTATCGATTAGGGCCCTCAGACTTGAAACTGTCAGTTTGCCAACCCGAGTGGGTCCATGGATGACTCGGGTTGCTTGCTAATGAGAAAAACCGGTAATGGTGACTAGCTAGCAGGACCAGAATATCTTGACCTTACACTAGGATTTTCACTAGTCCATATTTCATATTAGATAACAGGGTTCTCCCCAGGTTTTTTCAAAACTGAGGGGCATTCTGGGCCAAAATTGTTGATGTTTGGCCGAAGTTCGCTGAATTGAAACCAGGTCCTCAGAATGTTTTGTACTTGGTTTTCAAAGCACTTCTGTGCAATTTGGAGCATTTTATATGGTTTTCTTTTCATGTTTTTTGTAAAACTACCGTAATCGGCCGAAATTATTGTGTATCGGCACGCAATTCTTGCGTATCGGCCTTATACGCTAGCTTGTGCATGGGGAAAACCCTGGATAAGGATGCATTTTAACACTGAACTACTAGCCAGCAAGATCATTTGGGAGTAAATTTTGACTGGTCCTCAGGTGTTTTAACTGGCATGTGACCAGCGGACCACTGTAAAGGGGGAACGCTGGTATATGTGCGCTTTATAAGAACCGATTATAATAATTTGATTGTTTTGTATTTTGTCATCAGGAGTCGTCTGAAGATTCTGAGTCTGCTTCTGACTCAGACTCTGATGAAAGCTACCAGCATGATGAGGTGTGTGTGGTTTGCTCAGAGGGAGGTGAGCTGGCTATGTGTGCTGAGTGTCCTGCATCCTACCATAAGGACTGTCATGAACCACCCATGCGCAACTTCCCGAGGTGAGCACTTGGTCAAAGAGGGTCATTACGTGAATTTCCCATTAGCCGAAATCTCTGAATTCTACTTACCGGTTTCACTGCCACTCTTTCCAGCTGTTATCAGTAAAGTAATTGTTTTATAAACAGTCATCCTTGAACCCACTTCCCCAAAACTGATTGAGCGAGTGAGGGCGGAGCATGCAGGAGGGGAACAAAACCAACAAACAATGGTGGAAAAAAACCCCATGCGGGTCAGGGACAACAAAAGTAAACTCAGAAGCATGCTGCCCCGCACATGACCTATAACAACATGAGGATTAACTCAAATCTAGATCCAAGACCAGGCATGTGAGACCTCCACGTTTAAGCGGAAATCCGCGTTTTTTATTTTCCATTCCGCGTTTTTATTGCGGGTTCCGCTTTTTTCCCGTCTCCACCGTGAGTGGCTAGCCCACATTTTTTATTTTTGTTTTCCTCCAACATCGAGCAGCAAGTAATTTAACTGCACAACACTCACACAGAGAAGGGGAACCTGGCATCGGGAAGCACTTTCAATGCGATTTGATTTTGACACGTGAGTCGATGGCTAGACCCGGTACAATGCTCCGCGCATGCTCCGCGTTAGTCTTTGATTACAGCCGTTGTTGTTAATTTTTTGTTAAGCGCGATGTCCCATTATACTTACCCATGTCGTTGTCCCGTTCCACCAAGAGAGGGCGCATTACCAAAAAATGTATTAAAAAGCCAACACCTTGAGCCAAGACTAGGTGCACACGGTCTTCCTTGTGTGTGTGGTACCCATTGATCTCTAATATACCTGACTGTAGCGCTGGCCCAAAATCCGGACACGTACAAATAGTGCTGGCCCAAAATCTGGACACGTACAAATAGCGCTGGCCCAAAATCCGGACACTGAAAAAAAAAGGTTTCCTCTTTTTTTTTTCATGACCCGCTCACATGCCTGCAAGACCAAACAAATCAAGAAGGCCATTCTTATTTTTTGAGTCTCTCTCTGAGATTAATTTCTCGTTCTGATTTCAGGGGTCGCTGGATGTGCTCATCATGTTTAAACCCAGGCCGCCGTAAGTCCAAGACTAAACAAATAGAGAAGGCCCGAAAAGCCGCTCTCGCCTTGAAGAGGAAGAAACGGCTGACGAAGAGGAGGAAGCAAGAGGAGGCAAGACTGGGTGCCAAGAAAGCTAAGATTGGGTTCGAGATCAAGGTAAACCTCATTTCACATCTTGGGTATTTTAGGCACAATATTTTTGTTCATTTAAATTTTGAATAAGGGAATAAAAGAGTGGCTGCAAGGTTTTGAACGGTCGGTTAAGACCAGGCATGCAACTCTTCCACGTTTCCGCGGATTTCCGCGTAAAAAAACAAAATGATCAGCGTTTTTTTGTTTTTGTTTTTTTTACGATTTAAAAAAAAAAGCCTAATAATGCTTGGCAACAACAATGTACAACTACAATAATGTGAAATAAGCCTAGTTACTGGATCAATGGGGTGCCCCAATTCGACCAGCGTAAGTGTGTGACGTGCGCTCTCTTGACGTTCCACGATCACTCTTACATCATGTAGTGTTTCAGCTCTTTTTTTAAGGGTCCATTTACAGGCCTATACATGCTAAGAATGCACCTAAGCACATAATAAACCTCAACATTTTCTAGGGTACCATTGTGGGTCTCATGCCTCGCTCCGCGCTTGCGTTGTGCCTTTGAAAATTTTTCTCTTTTTTTTTTCATCGGGCAGTTGCATGCCTGTAAGACGGAGTCACTACTCTTTTATTCCCATTCATAAATGCCCTTGTCATAGGAAAACTAGGGTCTGCTTTTAATGGGTGATTCACGTAATATCGCTGGAAAATGTGACCAAGAGCAGTAGGGTTATCTCCATGTAATTCCTTTGCAAAATAGTTGGGCCCTGACCTTTGAACTGTGCCCCTGACTGCCCCAGGCAGATTAATTGCTCATCCTTTAAGTTTAATGACCCAAGTAATGACAATGTAAACACACTCACTCACTCTGGAAAGTTTTCCGAGTTTTGGTGGTCAAACTCAGAAATTCTTTAATGGTGCTTTCTTGTAATGATATCATTGCGCATGGTTCTGTTTTTAATTGTTAGATTGCTGAAGACATCATCAGTAAGATGCTGAGATACAGGGACAGTGGACCATTCAGGACGACTCCAGATCAATCAGAGGTAAACATACATGTCTACACAAAACGCCTTGATTCCAAATTAATAATAATAATAATAATAAGCTGGCATTATAGAGTGCCTTTTCTAGAGGTTTCAAAGCGCTAGGATGTGTCCAACACAGATCAAATATCAAAAACAAAGATGGCCCAAACATAAAAATTCACTGTCAACAAAACAAGTGAGTGTTCAGCAATTTCTTGAAAGATTCAAGTGAATTCCACAGAGCCGGGCCCGCATTGGAGAAGGCTCGGTCTCCTGCTTTAGTGTTTGTCCGATGCTCGAAGAGAAGGTTGCATGCGGAAGAACGTAGGTTGCGAGTTGGTTGATGTTGATGAAGCCTGTCACAGATGTTTACTGGGTATTTCAGCATGAGTGCCTTAAAGATATGTAGACAGATTTCAACTCGATAATCAGACTAGGTTTGTTTGTTTGTTTGTTTGTTTGTTTAGACATTATTTCCGTCGAGGGAACTCGGCGAACTCCCACATAGGGATATAAACACCAACCTGGCAACAGCCAATCTCTCTCATAAAAACATGGGTTTAACTTCTATGATTTATGAATTGCACAACTCAAGAAATTGTGATTCCAAACTAGAGGACAATTATTCTAGTCATCGCTAGGTAGGATTCAAACCCACAACCTTGTGATTGCAAGTCCTGTAGTCTAACCACTGGACCACAGTGACGTGTGTGAATCCATCCCTCCTCCACCCCCACCCCTTCTGGAAAAAAAGAAAGAAAAAGTAATACACATTTTTTGCTGCCATCTGAAATTGGAACTGGATTGAATATATATTTGACCTTTGACCTCTTATGCAGGATCCAGATTTTGAGGGTGTCATCACCTCCCCCATAGATCTTCACATGATGCAAAACAAGTGCTGCAATAAGCACTACCAGAACCAGCAGTCATTCCTTGAAGACGTCCGTCTCTTGTTTAACAACGCCAAGCAATATTATGAGGTGAGACAAAAAAAGGGGCTAGTTGTAGTAACAGATCTTGACCCCATGCACAGTACATCACACGTGGCTAGTGTCTGTCAACGGTCTGCCATTTTGGGAGTCAATTATATCGTCACCGACGCCACGAAGTAGCACAGAGGTAGATACCAGTAAAAAGTAACAATCGGAGAAAACGGAGTTTAAAGTTGAACGCTTTTTAAAATTAAGCTTTCCTACAAAATTTCAGGGTATTTTCAACCATGGAGACAGTGGAGACTTGATGCATTGAACTTCATAGATATGGTGCTTTTTAATGTTTTTCGTCCTTAATTAAGAAGCAATAAAATAAGAAAGCTGCGTGCTACTTCGTGACATCGAAAATTAACGAAAAAGGCCCCTTTTCGTTTTCACGAAGTAGCACTGCCATGTACATGTATTACTATGCGTGTTTGTGACCTAGATAATCTAGGTCACGTGCGTGCTACACACAAGATTGCAGTGCTAATTCGTGAAAACTTTTTTCCACTTTTGAGGTGTGTGCGCTCCGAGTGTTTCAATGGTAAATTGAATCTCAGTGCTACTTCGTGGCGTCAAAAAATGTCAGGTTCGGTGCAAAATTGCAAACCCTCATTACCCTAATTAAAAAAGTAAAGCTCATGAAGCGTTGAAACCTTATGAAGTTGTACGCCTCGGTTAACATTGTTTAAATATGTAAAAAACTGAAATCTGAAAAAAAAAGTGGTTTTGTACACTGTGTTACTTCGTGGCGTCGGTGGCGATATGTTATATTGTGGCACGTTTACAATTAAAGGGTGGGCAATTGGTAAGAGTTAAAATATAAATGTTCAAAAATGTAAACACAACTTACATGGTATAATAATAAAGTTTGTCATGGTGGGAAACTCCCTTTAAAATAGTTTTGCTTGTAATGCAATAGTTGTTGAGAAATTAGTAAAACAATTGGTTTTGATCTTGCAAGTCCAAAACTCAATGTTTGAAAACAGTAACAACTTTTAAGGTTTTTTCCCACTTTTTTTCTTGTGACTCCAGCGACTGATTGAGCTTAAACTGTCACAGGTTTGTTATTTCATGTAGGCCTATATGTTGGGTCACATCAAGTGTGGATACTGATCTTTGACAATTAACAATGTTACACATGGGCTTTAAAGGTATGGTCATAGATTGGTTTTTGTCAATGAAATGCTAATTTATAGGTACAAATTTAAAGAAAATTACAACAGTCACATGTGAAAGTTTCACCTGATTACAGTGTCTGCTTGCTGAGAAAACAGCAAAAAAACTGTCATGGTATTTTCACAAGAATGTTAAATCCATCCGCATTTAGCAAGGTAACATCGGGTACCAACCCCATCTCTGGTCGCAGCATTTGCGAATGGACACCAACCCTCATTTCAAATGTTTTGGGCTGAAAACAAATCAAACCCATATTACTTTGAAGGTAATACTTACTCATAATAGTATTTTACTGTCAACAGCTGCAGTGCTTCTTACTATGTTAGTTTTTATGGTGCATTAATTTTTTGAGTATTTACCAATCTATGACCCTACCTTTAATGTTGTGGCACGTTTACAGTTAAAATAGAAAATATAATAAGCTGTTGCACTCTGCTTACCGGCCAAAAGGACCTACAGTAGAAATGCAAACAATAGTTAATGGCCTGACATTTCGACCCTAGCAGAATCTTTCTCTAAGGCTAAATGACAACTCAACACACATAAACAGGTATACAAGTGTAACAGAAGCAGTCAAGTGGAAATACATGAATAGAGACAGAGAGAGGCAGAAAGCAAGGGTTAAACCATGAATAAGGAGACAAAGGGGGGGGGGTGGGTGGCTGGTTTGACCACAAGAGGTTGGAAACACAAGGGACAAAATCAAAGTTGGGAAGAGGAAGAAAAAGTTCCTAATTAGTGAAAATAGATACAAAGGAAATTGTGTGGTTTTCCTTTTACTTTGTGAACTAATATAGTCCGCCATTTTGTAGAACCAATTTTTTGACTCCACAAAATTACTTTGTATTGCATTTTTCTCACGTAGGTAAGCACCCTGGAATAGAAAGTTAGTGCAATCGTGTGATACAAAATTATAACAATTGATTTATTGATTGGTTGACTTAATCTAAAACACACCCCTGATCTTCAATCTATCTTCCCACAGAATGACGAGCATGTCTTGCTCCAAGCCGGGAAGCTGGAAGATTTCTTTGTCAATCTCCTAAAATGGAACCTCCCTGATGCCGTTGATGTATGGCAGAAAGGCTGTCACCAATCCAGAGGGGCCAACTATGGTAAAAGAACGCTACGACAACACAGTCGCTAACGACGGCAAAAAGCTGCAGCGTTAATCAATTTGCTTTTAGAAGACTTTGTGAATGCTGGGGGCTCCCAGTTCATTTGAGTGGGAAAATATTGATAATGAGGGTACCGAAAGAACTGTTGGGGTTGGCGGAAAGACTGAAAAGAAAACGCACACTATTTCAGAATCAACCCAAACTTGCATGGTGTGTATAATAGGAAGTAACTATAACCAGTAAATCTTGTAGGTACACCAATGTGTAAATCTCTTTTTAGCTTTCTCCCTTAAGAGTGGTCCGCTGGTCAAATGCTACAGTTAAAACACCTGAGGACCAGTCAAAATTCTCTTCAAGTGGTCCGGCTGGCTAGCTCGGTGTTGAAAAGCATCTCTTTTTAATAAGAAATATGGACTAATTAAAATGCTGGGTGGACTAGTGAAAAGATGAGCTGACTGGCCCTGCTGGCTGGTCACTGAAAAAGTTAAGGGCAAACTTTTGGAAGGAGTGTTTGGCTCTGGAAGGAGTGTTTGGCTCTGGAAGGAGTGTTTGGCTCTGGAAGGAGTGTTTGGCTCTGGAAGGAGTGTTTGGCTCTGGAAGGAGTGTTTGGCTCTGGAAGGAGTGTTTGGCGCTGGAAGGAGTGTTTGGCTCTGGAAGGAGTGTTTGGCTCTGGAAGGGGTGTTTGGCTCTGGAAGGAGTGTTTGGCGCTGGAAGGAGTGTTTGGCTCTGGAAGGAGTGTTTGGCTCTGGAAGGAGTGTTTGGCGCTGGAAGGAGTGTTTGGCTCTGGAAGGAGTGTTTGGCTCTGGAAGGGGTGTTTGGCTCTGGAAGGAGTGTTTGGCGCTGGAAGGAGTGTTTGGCTCTGGAAGGAGTGTTTGGCTCTGGAAGGAGTGTTTGGCTCTGGAAGGAGTGTTTGGCGCTGGAAGGAGTGTTTGGCTCTGGAAGGAGTGTTTGGCTCTGGAAGGGGTGTTTGGCTCTGGAAGGAGTGTTTGGCGCTGGAAGGAGTGTTTGGCTCTGGAAGGAGTGTTTGGCTCTGGAAGGAGTGTTTGGCTCTTGAAGGAGTGTTTGGCTCTGGAAGGAGTGTTTGGCTCTGGAAGGAGTGTTTGGCGCTGGAAAGAGCCGAGGGTTTGGTATTGACGTTTCGACCAGTATACTTCTCCAGAAGGCGAGCAGAGTATACTGATCGAAACATCAAAACCACAACAACAACTCTTTTTGGAGCCTACACTCCTCCCAAAAGTGTTCGCACCCTAAAGTTCACAAGTAATAGCTACTTCTTTTTTTTTTAAAGTTCAAAAACACCCACAAGACGAATTTGATTGTAGCAACTCAAAGGACCACGCGCCAAAATTGACCTGTACAGTTTTTCCTAGGTATCTTTCTGAAGAAGAGGGTGGTGAAATAAATTTTGCACAGTGGTATTTGAATTATACATATTTTTGTACAAAATTAAACCTAAAGAAGTAGATAGATTAATAATTAGGTCATACCTTGTTTTAAAAGCAGTACGATAATTTGAATCATGTTTGTTTTTTATGCTGTTAAATACTCGTATAATAGTGGTGATTAGGAAGGAATTTAATTCAGAAATAGTGGTACATGTTTAAACCAGACCAACATACAAGTTTAACTTTACCTTCTGTTTAAAAAACTTACACCAATTTATTTTTATTCAATAGTATGGGTTCACCATGAGCAATGTTGCCAGGGTTTTTTTTAATTGTAAAGACTCTAACAAATACTGACTCAGTTGGTAGAGGGCCGGCACGTTAATCTGGAGGTCGCAGGTTCAATTCCTGCTCTAGTCACTTTTTCTTTGTTCAACCCGAAATAATTTAAAAATTTAACCTGTCGGTTTCCCTTGTGGTTTACTACTTGATATTTGAAGTATAACGTCGCATCCCCTTGAGGTGATCCCCTGGCTGCCGCTTCCCAGGTTGTATCGTAAACTTGGGTGTGATCCCGGGCTAAACGGCAGTTACAGGTTAAATGGCTTCTGACTGGCACCCCCGAACAAAGATACTAACTAAAATAGGGAGGCTGCCAACATAGGGCTAGATAGGTCAATTGGTAGAGCGCCGGCAGGTTAATCGACTTTTCCCTGGTGAAACTGTGAAGAAAACTGTTGCTATGTCACATGGCTCGTGACGTAAGAGACGGCAAACTCAGGGATGAAAATTTCAGTCTTTTATCTGAGTTCCAGAATTCAGACCTTTTTATGTCTGCCTGGTGTTATTTCTTCAAATATGTGATACGATCAAGCTAAATGAGTCGTTTGTCGGAAATATCAGTATAAGGGCAAGCCAAAACAGGCCAACAGGGGTGAAATTTTCAAAAATATTGTTTTTGTAAATTTAAATGCCAAAATATATCTTTTTTATATTGGCAACTTCCTTCCTGTTAAATAACATCAAAAAGGGGTTAAAATTAGCATTGAAAGAAAATGTGCCGATGTAGTTTCAATAAACAACTCCAATTTAAACCCCCTTTTCTCAGTTTCATTCTCTCGCATCTCTTGGTGTTTCTACTCTCCTAACTTTTAGACCAAAAGTGGTATCAACATGGGGTTTTTACAGTATTAAAGCATAGATTATGCTCTTTTCAAATGTTTAACAAAATGAAAAAATGACTTGGGTCGACAAACTACTCATTTTGCTTGATTGCATCACATAAAGAAATCTTGCTGTTTGATCTACTTCTCTAGCACTGAGGATACTGCTCTCAAAACTCCAGGGGTTACTAAAAGGTGAAAATGCCATTATTTCAACCTAACAAGAAGCCATTTGTGAGTTAGATTTGAATAACGTCTGGTACAATGAGTTGCTTAGTCATAAGTTAATGCTTTTGAATTCCTCAGACTATCGAGACAGTTATGTCACATGATTCTGGGCAACCTTTTGCGCAGTTATGTAAGAGTTGACGAAAACTTATACACAATTCTGAATGAATGTGTTTTGCACAAGGGCACCAGGGTTTGCCTGCCTGGAGGCTGCTATACAAAAGCTTGCCCCAAACCACGTTACATAGCAACTGTCAGACTATAGACCTTTCTATTGCAACATCACAGCCCAAGTTTGTGCCAACTAAAGGTTGGAAAACGATGGGAAGCCATAAATGCAAAGCAAAAACAAATACAACAGTTTTTAAACAATGTTACACAATATTAAAAAAAAGTCAGAACTAACTATTATTAAATAGTCAACTTGTGGGTACAACCATGTGTAAATCTCTTTGTGGGAGTGTTGGCTCTGAAAAGAGCCAGTGTGGTCTCGACTTTTTGAACAGTATACTCTGCTCGTCTTCAGGAGAATGCTGGAATGCTGATGGTGATGCAGCTTAAGTATGAGATTTGTCTGAGATTTACACATGGTTGTACCTGCAAGTTTACTATTTATTTATAGTTATTTCTTATTTCTCAACACCATGCAAAGCTTCAAACAACACTTAAAAAAATAGTGTTGAATTTGTTGGAAACAAAGCAATCAATCATGGGATTTTTTTTTTCACAATGAAAGTTTGAGAAATGTTGAATTTGGTCACAACACGATTGAATGTTTTGCTAACATTCGGCCGTCCATGCCAACCTGCGCGGTTTGTTTATCAACAATAGAAAGGTCTATATTAAAAGCAGGAACTTGTGACCATTAAAGCAAGACATTGTAGTAGTCATTATTCAAATCTAACTCAAACATTTCTTATTGGATTCTAGTTGCAGACATTTTTGACAGCATTGACTCTCATGGATTCTAGTTGCAGACATTTTTGTCAGCATTGACTCTCATGGATTCTAGTTGCAGACATGTTTGTCAGCATTGACTCTCATGGATTCTAGTTGCAGACATGTTTGTCAGCATTGACTCTCATGGATTCTAGTTGCAGACATGTTTGTCAGCATTGACTCTCATGGATTCTAGTTGCAGACATTTTTGTCAGCATTGACTCTCATCTCCGAAATTTTTCTTAGTCTTTATTCACAAAATATAATAAAATAGACTTGGCCGTTGCAAACTGCTTACCAACCAAAAGGACCTATGGGATCAATGCAAAACAAAATATTTTAATGACCTCATGTTTTGACCTTAGCAGAGTCTTTCTAAAAGGCTAAACAAAATGTACATGTATTTGTTTCAGTGTGTGACTGTATGTTTGATTAAAGGGATACATTGCCTTCAGATTGGGCGCTTTGGGGCTATACATAACGTTTGTTCTGAAATGAAAAGTGTTTGAAAGATGTTTTAAAAGTACATTATAATGATCCACACAAATATACCTCGAAATTGGGCGGTTTTCCTTTAAATTTGTGAAATAACTCGGTCCGCCATTTGTAGAACCAAATTTTTTACTCTATAAAATTATGGACCGTGGTAGTTCACAAAGTTAAAGGAAAACCACACAATTTCCAGGGGTGAATAAGTATATTCTATATTTTAAGCATTTCCCCAACCATATTCATATCATAACAAACGCTTTTATAGCTCAAAGCTCCCAATCCGAAGGCAATGTGTCCCTTTCAGTTTTTGTTTGAATGGATTTGAAATTTAACAGCAACACCAAGTTTTGGTTATTGATTTGATCCTCAAATCAAAACGGGTGTGTTTTAAACCCTTAATGTACTATGTTTTTGTATTTATCAACCTGCACAGCATGATTAGCTTTAGGTTTGTAGTTTGGAGAAAGACCCAAGAATATTTATGGAGTTGGACATGTCGAGAGAAATGTGTGAATAGCTTGGTAATTTTTTTTCTTCTTCACAATTTCATGTATTAAAGACACTGGATACTATTGGTAACTGTCAAAGACCAGTATTCTCACTTGGTGTATCTCAACATATGCACAAAATAACAAACCTATGAAAATTTGAACTCAATTGGTCGTCGAAGTTGCGAGATAATAATGAAAGAAAAAACACCCTTGTCACACAAAGTTGTGTGCTTTCAGATGCTTGATTTCGAGACCTCAAAATCTAATTCCGAGGTCTCGAAATCAAATTCGTGGAAAATTACTTCCTTCTCGAAAACTACGTTACTTCAGAGGAAGCCGTTTCTCACAATGTTTTATGCTATCATCAGCTCCCCATTACTCGTTAACAAGTAAGGTTTTATGCTAATAATTATTTTGAGTAATTACCAATAGTGTCCACTGCCTTTAAAGGTAGGGTCATTGTCTGGTTTTTGTCAACGTAATGCTTATTTATAGGCAAAATTATTCAGAAAGATCCAATAAAAGTCACCTGTGAAAGTTTCAGTTGAATACAGTGTCTACTTGTTGAGAAAACAGCCAGCAAAAAAAGTAATGGTGTCGAGAATGTCGAATCCAATCCCTATTGAGCGAGGTGATAGCAGGTACCAATGTGCATCTCTGGCCGCAGCATTCACAAACGGACACCAGGGAAATTTGAATCTATAAACGTCACCTTTAGGCGATCTTTGGAGAATCAATTTTTTCTGACATATTCTGTTTGACTTCTAATCAACAGTGGTACTTCAGACAAAATATTTTAGCAGGATGCTTTCTCGCATTACCATCTTTACAAGTAGGCTTTCGATAAAAATGACATAATTTATTATTATTATTATGATTTTTACTTTTTAGGGGTCATTACCAAAGTATGACCCTACCTTTAATTGAATAGGAAATGTTTGGAACATTTACATTTGGGAGTTCTGACGGGGGAGGGGGGACCACAGAAACTTCAAGAACCTTCACAAAAGTGCCATCCCCTACCTCATTCATACTTTAAATAGAACCTAACAGTTTAGTGTTTCTTTATCACTTTTGGCTGGTCCATATTTATGCACTTGCTTTTCGTCTTTTTGTTGTTATAATTTCTCTGTATAGTATTTTTTAATTGTTTGTTTGTAAACTTGTTTTAATTTTGCTAAAATTGTTTCTTTAATATTTTACAGTTAGGGTAGGTTCTTGGCCTTGTGCCTTAAAATTTTATTTTCATCTTTGTTTTTTTTATTATTGTAATTCAAATTCAATTCAGCCTCTGGCCTTGACTTTTGAAATGTTTTTAATAAACAAATAAATAAATATGTAACACTTTGAATATCATGTACACAGGCCCCGATTTCATAGAGCTGGTTAACCTCTTTACTGCTGGGATTGTTGTCACAATGAAACCATGTCTTAATAGCAGGGTATACTTTTGGTAATTACTCTACAAGTTAATGATCATAACAACTTACTTGGTAAAGAGCACTAGAGAGCTGTTGATATTATAAAACATTGTTAGAAACAACCCCTTTAAAGTAGTTTAGTTTTAGAGAAACAGGTAATTTTCATCAAATTTGAATCTGAGAAGGGCTTGAGGCATGAAGCCTTTCTCGGGTGTTTTTTCTTTCATTATTTTCTTGCAACTACGATGTCCGATTGAGCCCAAATTTTCACAGGTGTTATTTTATGCATATGTTGGGATACACCAAGTGAGGATACTGGTCTTGCACAATTACAAAAAGTATACCCTGCCTTTAAAGAAGGTCCACTACGTACGGAATTGAGCACTTTAGGCTACAAAAAGCGCTTGTTGGAAAGATGAATATAACAAATCACACTTGAAAATATCCCTTGAAATTGTGTGGTCTGCCATTTTGTAGAACCAAATTTGTTAAGCCCAGTTCCTTAAAGAGGGGCTCCAAGGTCAAATTCAGTTTTGTGATGCACTTATTTTCCACTAGATAGAGATCTCATGAAAATGGGAAAAACAATTACAAGTCTCTAACCTTACGTTAAAATGGTGTAAAATATCCTTTTATTTGATACTCTTTCAGAGCAAAATTTGAAACTTGACATCTTTGGTTTTCATATTAAATGGGTCTGTAACAAACTAGAACTGTGCGTGAGTCCAAAGGACAAATTCAATGCCTTTTTGATTGGATATCATCAAAATTCAGGAATGTGACAACATTGGATGTTTCAGGATGTTGACAAAATTCGCACTGGAAGGGCATCGACTACAGTGGCATTTTACACCATTTTATTGTGGCCGAGTGGTTTAGAGCATCGAATTCAAGTTCCGCTAGTTAAGGCATCAGGATGTGGGTTCGAATCCCGGTCATGACACTTGTATCCTGGAGCAAGATACTTCACTAAAATTGCTTCTCTTCACCCAGGGGTGGGTACCTGTGAGGGTAGAGGTTGATATTGTGTTTGAAAAGCCCTCTGAGCGCCAGGGCTGTACACTCCCCAGGAAGCTGAGAAAGATTAAAGGAATGTTATTGGCCCAATGACCAGGGCCCAAGTTCATAGAGCTGCTAAGCACAACAATTTGCTTAGCATGAAATTTCTTCCTTGATAAAAACAGGATTACCAACCAAATTTCCATGTGTTGCATACTGCTTGTTACTGGTATTCAGCTGTTGTTTGCTTCTCCTGAAAATCACGTGGAAATTTGGTTGGTAATCCTTTTTTTTATCAAGGAAGAAATTTCATGCTAAGCAAATTGTTGTGCTTAGCAGCTCTATGAAGTTGGGCCCAGGGTACTAATATAAAGTGCATTGAGACGTTATTGTGAAATGCGCTATATAAGAACTAAACTGCGCCAATAAAGTATCTAAACACTTACAAATGGTCAGATATATCGGCACCTGAAATAGTATGCAAAAAATTAGTTAATTAATCCGATGCACAGTTATCTTCTGCGCATTTTGATACCTCTTTTGTTGCGCTACGATGTTGTTTGGCGGATTTATGGGTACTTGAGTGGCTTAAGTCTAATTTCAAAAGTTGCAAAAGCCCCTATTCAAGCAAGAGCGTTGTACTGTGACGAATAAGATCAGCATTATTTTTGCCCGCCTTTTATTCCCTTCTGGAATTGGGGTGAATAGGGGCTTTTGCAACTTTTGAAATTCGACCTTAAGCCACTCAAGTGCCCATAAATCCACCAAACAACATCGCAGCGCAACAAAAGAGTTGTCAAAATCCGCAGAAGATACCTGTGAATCAAATTATTTAATTATTTTTTTGCATACTATTTCAGGTTTCGATAAATCTGACCATTTGTAAGTGTTTAGATACTTTATTGGCGCAGTTTAGTTATTATTATTTTATTATTATTATACTAGAATAGAGACTTGTAATTGTTATCCCAACCTTCATCAGGACTCCATAATTATGTGGATCACAAAACTAAATTCGACCTCAAAGCAATTTCTTTTTTTTTCACCAACCATGTACTCTCTATCTTTAGTGACCAACAATCAAGTCTCAGGTATCATTGAATTGAGGTCAGGTAATTTAATGAATATGTACTAGTAACAGTATCTTAGGCATATAGTGAATATCTTGTTGTGTGGTATTTTCGTCTGTTAACATAGTTTAACCCACACATACATTTTTACACATAGCTGGCATTAAAATCTCCAAAAGGGGAGGAGTCAAGATTCAATAAGGATTGGAAGTGTATACAGTATACATCACCTTTGAGAAAGTCAAAATTGAAAAATATTAGCACAATAGTTTCAGACTCTTGCGGGGAAAAAAAAGAAAGAATTTAACTGGAATGCTTACAACAAATAGACCTTTATCACGGTGCGGCCATCTTGATTTTCTCCCATTCAAATCAATGTAACCAAACAGAGGCTGGAAGGAGAAATGGTCTGGTTCCTTTTTGTTTAATAAATATTGGCATCCATTACTGCTGTTGGGGACAGGGAACATGACCAAGATGGTGGCAGCATGGTAAAGGTCTATTCGTTGAGAAGACCTATTGTCTTAAATGTAGGGCCATAGATTGTTTTTTTTTGTCAGCGTAATGCTGATTTATTGGCGAAATTATCAAGAAATAAACAGTAAAAGTCACATGTGACAGTTTCAGCTGAATGCAGTATGTACTTGTTGAGAAAACAACTCTCACCGTATTTTTTCAGAGAACATAGAATCATTCTCAGAGTTCCTTAAAAGGAAGTCTTATTTGGACGTCTTAAGAAAGTCTTGTTATGTAGAGGAACAGCTCCCATGTGTGAACACTTGGAATGGATATTAGGAACAATGCCTGTCAAGGAACTGTCGGTGTTAAGGAGGGGGTGCTTGGTAATCGCTTTGATCTGGAAAACTGACTGTCTTAAACATATAGTTGTTGATCCCATGGGAATGCTTTGTGCTCCCTAACGAATATGTTGACTGGGAACACCGACTGTCCAGGAATAGTGTTCACAAGCGGAAGTCATATTTAGAATATGGACATTCTAGGAACAGTTGGTGTTCCCGTGGGAATACTTAGTGTTCCCAGGCGGAAGTCTTTAAAGTCACTGTCCAGGAACAGTTGGTGTTCCAATGGGAATGCTTAGTGTTCCCAGGCGGAAGTCTTTAAAGTCACTGTCCAGGAACAGTTGGTGTTCCAATGGGAATGCTTAGTGTTCCCAGGCGGAAGTCTTTGAAGTCACTGTCCAGGAACAGTTGGTGTTCCAATGGGAATGCTAGTGTTCCCAGGCGGAAGTCTTTGAAGTCACTGTCCAGGAACAGTTGGTGTTCCAATGGGAATGCTTAGTGTTCCCAGGCGGAAGTCTTTAAAGTCATTGTCCAGGAACAGTTGTGTTCCAATGGGAATGCTTAGTGTTCCATGGCGGAAGTCTTTAAAGTCACTGTCCAGGAACAGTTGGTGTTCCAATGTGAATGCTTAGTGTTCCCAGACGGAAGTCTTTAAAGTCACTGTCCAGGAACAGTTGGTGTTCCAATGGGAATGCTTAGTGTTCCCAGGCGGAAGTCATATTTAGAATATGAACTGTCCAGGAACAGTTAGTGTTTCCATGGAAATGCTTATTGTTTCTTAAAATAGTTATCTGATTAATGACTGTCCAGGATCAGGCAGTGTTCTGATGGATACTCTTGGAGTTTCCTTCAGGAACATTTTTATTACCACAAACATGGACTGTCAAGGAACACTTGGGTGTTCCAATCCAAGTCAATTCAATGTAACAATTATTTCTACTACACAGGTATAATATCTTACTGAAAAAGTTATCATTGAGGCAGAATCCAAAAAGCGTGGCTTTTGGTGGATATGCCTTGACAAAATATTACAAAAGTAAAACAAAAAGAGAATTGAACATTTTACAACAACAATAAACAGTAGACTGACAAAACTGCAATATCACATTAGGTTTTAATTGAACTCATAATCAGGCATGATATTTGGTCCTTGGGAAAAAAAGTTTGACAATTTTATTGAGTACAAGGGCTGACCTACATGTACACATGGTGTTGGCTATAATAGACTTTTCAGGCTATTTAATCACAATTTTTCTGAGTTTTCCCAAGGGCAAAAAAACAATTCAGAAATCAGACTGAAGTACAATAGTAAGAATCATGCCTGCATAATGTGAACAAGCAAACATTGGCTTCCTATCGCTCAAAGAATCGCCTTCTAAGTTATGACCCTGATCTATAAAGCGTACCATAAACAAGCCCCTGGGTATATTATGGACATGCTCATAATTGAGATCTCAACAAAGACATCTTTGTTTGTCTACCTCTTGTTCCCTTTTTGTTGAGCTAATAATTCGCTATTCAACAAATGCAGAGAGATCATTCTCTGTTTATGGCCCCAAAGTGGAATAAGCTTCTTGTTCATATAAAAAATGCCAGCTCACGCACCTTTAAAGCTCACCTGTTCCAGCAGGCTTACTAACCATTCAACTGTGCCTCAGCGCCTTAGAGCAAACTTTGGATGTTGGCGCTCTTTGACTTTTGATTGATCGATTGATTGATTGATTTATTGATTGATTGATTGATTGATTGATTGGTTGATTGTGTACAAACAAACTGGAAACAAAGGGATTTTGAGGAGAACATGTTTGAATGTAGTGAGGACTATGATAGTACTTAGGGGGAAACTAGAAAGTACTTGAAGTTTTGTTTTGGAATACACTGAGGGATTGATATTGAGAAAGTGATAGTTGGAGATTATTCCTGTTGACTGGGACCTAGTAAGCTATAATAGTGTGTTGGGAGAAGGTGCTTTTGGTGAGAGGAATGTGAAGTTTAGTTGATGATCGGGTATTGTGGCTGGGAATACTTCTGTTGAGCTGGAAAAGACGACTTTGATTAGGTGGGAGCATAGTGTTAGCCAGAGGTGTGTCTTCGTGTCTTTTGGACACCCTGTTTTATCTGTCATTTACATGTAAATTTATTCTAAGTGAACAATTTTTAAATTTCCAGCAAACTTGGACACCTTTTTACCAAACCCTGGCTAAAATCTTGGGTGGGAAAAGTTGATGTATGTGAACATAAAGATATCTTGCCGATACTTATTAATGTTTGAAAAGGCAATTATTTCTTATTCCCCCCCCCCCTCATTGTAGAGAAGCTGTTTGTCTAAAAATGGATTTCCTCACTGGGTAATTTTGTGAAAGAAACAAATACATGTTTTACATTGAAATACTTAATACTACAAAATTTAGATGAGCAAGGCACTTTTAGCAGAAGGCAAGACAACCAGATGGACCAAGAGACTCACAGAATGACATCCAAGGGCAGGCAGAAGAAGAAGAGGAAGAAAACTTAGAGGAGACAGAGAGAGGAAATCAAATATAATTATATGAACACAGGTACATTGAGTTTAATAAATAGCTGACAGTGATGATGATCAAAAACAGATTAATGATGGTTCTTTACTTTTAAGTTTGTATTAATTGGTTTTTCTTATTGAAAATTCCTACATTATACCTTACAGGCCTAATACTTCATTGGTAAGGGGGGCAAAGCCATTTTTTCCTTATTAGGCCAGTTAAAATAATTTTTGGGATTTCCATCATGATGTAAAATGCCACTTCTTCGCATCAACAGCAGAGCTGCCAACATTTGCATTTTGCCAACCGGAGAGATTTTGTACAAGAATCAGGGAGATACTTAAAATTACATACAACATAATAGGGAAATGTTTCCATAATCAGGGAGATTTTTCAAATTCGTTCGTCAGAACATGGAAAGATTGGTTTTCTTTTCAGGGAACTTTCTGCAGAATCAGGGAGAGTTGGCAGCTCTGCAACAGTGAATTGAGGGCGAACTTGCATAGACATTTTTATTTTACAATTTTTTTTTAAGCTACTACACGGCAAGCAAAACCTAAGACTTTGGATGCAGAAATGTCAGATCAGCCAATCCTAACAGTGAATTGAATGGGTTAAAGCCTCTTGCATCATCATCACAATAATCTTGGTTTGAGAGGTTTCGGAAGTCTACGGATACATATAATAGGCCCTATGGATGCAGATGTGTTCAGGTGACGTGTAACCATGGCGTCCATGTTTTGCATGGACAAACGGATACCATTTTGCAGATATTAGCTGTTCTTTTGCCCCAGATTAACATTAATTCCAACGGTATTGCTTTTTATAGAGTCATACATGATATAGATAGAAATGTGTAAGTCATTTGTGAGCAAAAAATAAAAAGAATGCGGTGTAAATCAGGTCCCTATTTCCCCATACTTGTTGGAAACTTTCTTTACATGCGTTTAATGTAGGCCTATACCCATTCCATGTGGGTCCAAACAAATAGTTAAAGGGACACATTGCCTTCGGATAGGGTGGGTTTTTTTCATTCCTACTTTCAGCCAGAGTTATTTTTATCTCAAATATTATCTTCTTGTAGCCCCTTACAAGGAGCGGCTTTAAGCACGGTCCTGTTTGGGGCGAACTTGCATAGACATTTTTTTTAAACATTTTTTAAAGCTACCACACGGCAAGCAAAACCCAAGACTTTGGATGCAGAAATGTCAGATCAGCCAATCCTAATGAACAATAGGACCTTGTGGAGGGTGCTCGCAAATGCTCCAGTCTCGGCTGATAAATGATGATGATTGTACGCTCAAAGCAGGCATCATGCTTCGTTTTTGAACATGCAAGGGCACCAAGGCGTTTTCTCCTTGGTAAACGGCACCTCTATGAGACATTTCTATTGGAACATTTCAAGGGGCACCAAGGCAATGACCAGGGGCAACGGAGGCAATTGCCGCCGTTGAAGTATCAGGTCAAACTTAATTAGCAACTAAGTTTATGTAGGGAACCCAAGTGCGCCCTCAGTGTTTATATTATGAAAAGTTTACTTTTGGAGTTGTCACGTGACAATCTCTCTCTTTTTCTATAGCTTCGTTTCTTGAAAGAGCACATTTTATTTGAGTGGTATTTTTCTCTATTTTTGTAGGGAGCATGGCTCTGGCCATGCTCCAAAAAGCTATTTGTATTGGAGAAATTAAACCAGTACAGGAGAGTTTATTTCATTTTAGACGTCATTGATTGCATTTATTATTATTGATGTATATTGGCGAATCCTCGTCCTTTTTAAATAGAGGACCGGCCTCCTTCCCGTGTCTCTACAAATGGCGTCGTAGACAGGATTGAGTATTCGCCATTTGTTTACATTTTTCTGCATTTGTTCTGTCTACGCCGTGTCTCTACAAATGGCGTCGTAGACAGGATTGAGTGTTCGCCATTTGATACAATTTTTCACTATTTTCTCGCTATTTTTATGACGTCATTGATTGCATTTATTATTATTGATGTATATTGGCGAATCCTCGTCCTTTTTAAATAGAGGACCGGCCTCCTTCCCGTGTCTCTACAAATGGCGTCGTAGACAGGATAGAGTGTTCGCCATTTGATACAATTTTTCACTATTTTCTCGCTATTTTTATGACGTCGGTTTGTTGCCGTTGGTTATATAAACCCGGACTTCAGATTTTTCTCCGAGTGGATCGGAATGGAGAACTGATTTATTTTATCGATTTCGCTACGCGATCTATGGATGTGATGGTCACCATCTGACTTTTGTCCCCTGCATCGACGTAAGGTCTTCTTCATCTACGGATATTTATACATTTTGGTTTACATTTTATGCTGTGCAACTTTCATTGTAAAAATTCTATTTGTAGAATTGTTTGTAATTTGACAATTTATATCCGAGCTTTTTAGATCTGTTGTACTTGTACTGTAGTTTAGAGGCAGTTGTGTCTTTTGTGAGTCTTTTAAAGATTCGATATTTTGAGGAACAGATAATTTTAGAGCCAGTTGTAGGCCTGTGCTTTGGATAAAGTGTTTTTTAGTCAAATAAGTTTTCTTGTTGCACACAATATTGTAACTGAGTTTTCAGCTAATTGCATCTTTTTTTGGGGCACCTGTGTGAATGGTGTATATTTATGACTTTTTGTGCATTTTTACTTGTCTTGGCAAATACTGTATAAACCTTTAAGTCTTTGTAAGACTGTGTGTCAGTTGGGAATTTTTGAATTGCAATTGTACTTTTTGTCTACCGTGTGGTAAGACATCTTTTGGACTTGTATTTTTGTCTGTATCAGTGCAGACTGTTTTGAAGGTCAATGATTTAGGCCTCAGTGTATTTTAACAAGTCATATTTTTGTACGTACATTGCTTATGATATATATGTATTCCAACGATGTCTGTGCCAGACAATATTTCAAAGTCAAATAGTGCTTTAGCTAAATCCATTGTGAGTTCCTTCACTTGTTTTTTACGTGAAGATGATGATGAATATGAATGTCCTGTTAACACAAATGTGGTCGATAGCATCAAAGCTGCATTAGATGCTAGATTTTCTAATATTTTCAAGTGTCTTGAAAATTTGAATGCAGACAGGGTTGATGAATTGCAGTCACCTGACCCAATTACTTTTTCTCCTTCTATTTCTCATCTAAATGATGTATTTCTTGAGGAGGCTGTGCCGCTTACTATTAAGCCAGTTGTTTTAGAAGCTGCTAGTTTTTGTAGTTTGGAGGTGGCAGGAGAAGTATTTGTTTCTCTTACTGTGAGTGTTTTTAATGATAGCCACCATGTCAGCTTCAACCGCCCCTCATTTTGTTTGCCAAATGGCAAAGCGAAGGAAAAAGTAGGGAAGCCTCCCTTGTATTTAGGGATTGCAATTTATTTCCATTTGTATGTACATGCCTTGGCATTAGCGGGGACCATCGGTAGACCCACAGTATATTTTATCTTGGGTCTGTGGCCAAATGCCATTACTTAAATTTTGTATATTAGCAGAGGAATCCTGCATACTTGTAGTGTCAGCTCAAGCTGCCTCTGATCAACCTAACATGGTGTTGCTCTTCATAAAAGAGACGGGATGTTTTCCACACCATTATTATGTAGTCTTTTGCAATGTATAAATTTCAAGTTTCCTTTTTGTATTTTTCCAATTTTTGGATACTTTGAAACTTGCTTTCATTCATAATTTATGGATGAGTTTTACCTGTTGTATTTTATTATACAACTACTGTGACAACATGGCATTGAAAATTTGGTATTAGTTTATGTGCATGTATGTGTATTGACTTTTGGATCTCTATAATTTCATGATTGTGCAGATACTTTTATTCAGGTTTATATCCGGACTTGTCAAAGTTTGGTTCATGGAGATACTAGTTGTGATGTATGTTTGTCTTTCACAATCTTTGTGATATGGGAATTTTATGATGTCTAAATTGCATTTCTAACTTTGTTCCCTAAGAACGTTTCGCGACAGGATTGTCGGTTCCTAAATTTAGTGTAGTTGCTAAGTGAAAAATATTTTTAGTCAGCAGTTTTATAGTTTGGTGTAAACCAACTGTTTATTCTCACCAACTTATGGGATATTTTTATATACTCTTTTGTAGTGAAATATTTTTGTCTGACGTTTTCACCATGCTTACTGCCATTTATAGGACCACTTTTCAAGAAATGCTTTTATTGTATTTAAATTCTTCTCATATTATTGTACTAATAGTGATGGGTCTTCGCTCCCTTAATTGTGGATGCATACATTTTTTAGTGATTGATAATATATTCGCCTTTTTGCTTTCTAAGCAATTACGTGAACTGTCAGCCAGCTGTTTTTTATTCTCCATTGTAATCTTTAGACTTAGACTTGAAGGGAACAAAACTTCTTTTTTTTGCTTGCCTGTTTAGATCCAATTGTTCATTTTTGATGTATTAGTTAGACAAAAACCACTTATCTGTAGTGAGAGCCAGGATAAATGTGATTTGGGTTTAATACCCTCTGAATGTATCAAGGCATTGTTTCATGCCCTCTGAATGCATCAAGGCATGGTTTCATGCCCTCTGAATGCATCAAGGTTGGTTTCATGCCCTCTGAATGCATCAAGGCATGGTTTCATGCCCTCTGAATGCATCAAGGCATGGTTTCATGCCCTCTGAATGCATCAAGGATGGTTTCATGCCCTCTGAATGCATCCAGGTTGGTTTCATGCCCTCTACACCCAAGTCCGAGCGCTGTGTAAATTATTCAGAGTTTTAACATGATTTTAAATAACCATTTTGTTGTATGTGTATAGTCATGGTTGCTCTATCATAGATATAGAGACAAGCGATTCCCACGCCATGTGAGTGTGTTAAGTCTGGTTCAACTCTGGTTGACCTCAATGTATTACATTGTAACAACTTTGGTATTTTGAGATTGGGTTCAGGACTTTACTGATTGTATGTGTGGTTTATATGTGAAATTTGTTATACAGGTTTTGTATTGGGAGGTACATGTACCTAAACTTTTAGTTACCCTTTACATAATTTTTGAGCTGACTTATAACATGTTTTTCGATAAGGATGTTTTATTCATGCATGTGTGTCGGTTTATATTTTCAGAAAACCTGATTCAATGTCTGGTCATTGATTATACTTTCAGTGGATATACTTGTATGCAATGTATTTTCCTTATGTGTGAGGAATTGTTTTGTATCTTGCGTGGTTTATGAATCTCAAGTAAGTCATTGTGACATCGAGATGCTTAATTGGGTTTCAAGTTGTAAATTGTATAAAATAATGTAATTTTCATAAATCCTTTCAAGGTCACACTTTTATTTGTTTTGTTTTGAGTTTAGCTGGTATCACAACACAGTGTGTGTAGTGACTACATGACATTGATCCATGTGATCTACCTCAATATATTGTAAATTAAAAAGTTTTTATTGTTGTTGGACCACACTGGTCGCGTGGTCATAAAGTAGGGAACCTGTAGGGAACCCAAGTGCGCCTCAGTGTTTATATTATGAAAAGTTTACTTTTGGAGTTGTCACGTGACAATCTCTCTCTTTTTATATAGCTTCGTTTCTTGAAAGAGCACATTTTATTTGAGTGGTATTTTTCTCTATTTTTGTAGGGAGCATGGATCTGTCCATGCTCCAAAAAGCTATTTGTATTGGAGAAATTAAACCAGTACAGGAGAGTTTATTTCATTTTAGACGTCATTGATTGCATTTATTATTATTGATGTATATTGGCGAATCCTCGTCCTTTTAAATAGAGGACCGGCCTCCTTCCTGTCTCTACAAATGGCGTCGTAGACAGGATTGAGTATTCGCCATTTGTTTACATTTTTCTGCATTTGTTCTGTCTACGCCGTGTCTCTACAAATGGCGTCGTAGACAGGATTGAGTGTTCGCCATTTGATACAATTTTTCACTATTTTCTCGCTATTTTTATGACGTCATTGATTGCATTTATTATTATTGATGTATATTGGCGAATCCTCGTCCTTTTTAAATAGAGGACCGGCCTCCTTCCCGTGTCTCTACATTTATAAAATGAACGCCTAGCTAGCTTGGGCCAATGACGTTCTTGCCATCTGTAAAGCGCCCTCGTATGTCTCGTTTCCACCGATGAAACCGTTGGCGTGTACGAATATACACCCTGGGATGCCAGACAGATCAGACAGTTCCTGGTTTCTGATGCCGCACCATTTTTCCGGAAGAGAGAGTCTAAGGCACAAATTGAAGAAAAATTTCATAAAAGTTTGTTAAAATTTCTCAAGGCCCAGTTCCATAATCCTGTTCAAGCAAGCAATACTTGAATTTCTCATTAGCCAAAGTTTCTAAATTCTACGCACTGGTTTCACTGTGACTCTTATCAGCTGTTATCAGTAAAGTAACTGTAATAGACCATGCAAGTCTTGCGCGTATTCAAACATTTTTGGGACCATTTTGGTCCCACGTACGATGCTTTAACGCGTGAAGGAAACAAACTCACGCGCTTTAACGGGTCCCAATGTTCGAATACGCACGAGACTTGCACAGTCTATATAAACATTTACCCTGGAACCCACTTCCCCAAAGCCAGAGTGATCCTTAGCCACAAGCCAGCAGCTGGTGTCACATAACAGAAATGCTGAAGAGCAGGGGAAAGGCCTTCTGTTTCCTATTTGATTTCTCAAGATATATTTGGTCGATTTTCATTATTCAAAGTTGCTTTCATAATAACATTCAACACTTTTCCTCAATACTTCACATGAACCTATGAAATGTTGTGGGTTTTTTTGTCAGTAAACTCACAGGCAGTGGCACCCTAAACCACATGTTCAATAACTTTTGATCAGATAAGAAAGATCATGTTGAAAACTACTCTTTCCCAAACCGGTCACCCACCTGAGTTAGTCATAGGCAAACTCCAGTCTGCTTTTAATGGATGATTCACGCAATGGAAACTTGTTTACCGTTACAATGTTGTCTAAAAAGGTTGGTACTATAGCAAAAATCACATGACCAGACAAAACGCCACGTACCAAAACACCACGAGAACCCTTTGGTATTGTATAAATTCAACATATTTAGGCTTTATGAACTGTTAGCCTGTTACCGCCGCGAAAATAAGATTGCTTAACCCATATCCACTGACTGGTCTCAGAACATAAACACTCTCCTTGCCTAAGCCCATGTAGGGCTTAAACATTATTTTAAAAGGTATTTTATGTACAGTGTATTTCACGCACAACTTACACAGTAATGGCGACCGTACTTGCTTTCACGATAAACTTAGTGTTTTTACACATGGAATACCAAGAGTTGAAAGGATTTTTCGGAGAGTTTTAGGTTAAGAAGTTATAATAATAATAATCGATTTTTATATTGCGCTTTACACACCTGAAGGGCGTCTCACAGCGCTTCCAACATTATTACCCCTGGTCACTGGGCCATTTATTTCATTCCTTAAACCATCTCAGCTCCCTGGGGAGTATACTGCCTGTGCAACAAATAATGCGCTACTAAGCTAAATCAATCACAAGAACCATCTCTGCCCTCACAGGTACCCATTGTACCCCTGGGTAGAGAGAAGCAATTATAGTTAAGTGTCTTACTCAGGGACACAAGTATCACGACCAGGACTCGAACCCACACTCTGCTGAACAAAAACTCCAGAGCTTGAATTCAGTGTTGTTATCCGCTCGGCCACAACACGTGTAGGTAATAGAGGCAATAGTTTTTATTTCCAAAGGAATGTTGTGAATGTTTTCAATTACTTTGTTAACAATTTGTGAGGACAGTACAGTTCAGCCAACTTCTGTGCACAACCTATAAGCTTCAATACGGTAAAGCAAACAGAACAACCGTGCAAATCATTTGAAAGGTAATTTCATCATTTACATAATAAACCAAACTTGTAACACAAGAAAAAAATCACAAGCTATCTGAGGGTTTCTAGGTACAGTAGAAAATGATGTCACTTTCCGTGCTGCGTGCAAAGAGAACATGACACAATGTTTACTTGTACGCGAGTGCTTAAAAGCACTGTACACGTTTGGTAATTACTCAAAATATTTATTAGCATAAAAACTGACTTGGTAACAAGCAACAGAGAGCTGTTGATAGTATAAAACATTGTGAGAAACGACTCCCTCTGAAGTAACGTAGTTTTTGAGAAAGAGGTAATTTCTCACTAAAATAATTAAAGACTTCTTGCAAGAAGCCTTTTATTCCTATCTGAAAGCACACAAACTTGTTTGGTGTTTTTTCTTTCATCATTTTCTTGCAACTTCGATGACCAATTGAGCCCAAATTTTCACAGGCTTGTTATTTTATGCATATGTTGGGATACACCAAGTGAGAACACTGGTCTTTGACAATAATCAAATGTGTTCAGTGCCTTTAAAGGTTAAGCAACAATTTTGGCGTGTCGTGGCCGAGCGGTTACGAGCACCGGACTCAAGCTCTGGTGTTTATGATCAGCAGAGTGTGGGTTCGAGTCCCGGTCATGACACTTGTATCCTTGAGCAAGATACTTAACCATAATTGCTTTGTCCTTCGAATGGGACATTAAGCCATAGGTCCCGTGTACTAGGATTGGTAGTGCACGTAAAAGAACCCAGAACACTCATAGTGAAAGAGTAGGGGTTAACCCCAGTGTTTCTGGTTTACATAGCAAGCACCCTTGTTTCCACAGGCTTGCAAGCTACAGTGATTAAGTTCACTTTGGAGGCATCCTTGGTTTCATTACTAGAAATATGCAAAAATAATAATAATAAAATTGTCAGTTCAAACAACTCCATGATCAGATGGACAAAATCAATGTTGTAGCTACATGTATGCACAGCTTTTCCAAAACATTCATCAAAATGAAGGAGACTGGGGGGGGTTGACACAAACAGAAATCAAGATCTCACCTGTTACTGAACGAATTACTGGAGACTGACACGCACTGAATTCTCCACTTTCCGCTGGAGTCCGTGTACAAGACGTACTTTACCGGCGTCTCAATACTCAAAGACTTCTCCAGGGAGAAGAGGTGCTCCTTCCATGGACAACCCCCTTCCTTAAAGACGATTATTTCACCACTTTTGTCGACCTGAATAAAAGGGTGTCAGATACAATAATAATATCAATAATACGCAGTTCTTATATAGCGTTTTATACTCCCGATGGGTGTCTCAAAGCGCTCAGTATTTTTCGTACAAGGTAATTGGAGTTACGTGTTGAAGTATGAGACCTATTCCTTTGCATAGCACCATGTAATGGTTTACAAGGTGCTGTGGCACAATATGCAGCCAATCAAACCAGGAACATCGGGGCGAACCCCTTCCCTTTACGGTAAGTGCGCTGGGTTCTTTTACGTGCATTACACAACACACGGGACCTACGGCTTAACGTCCCATCCGAAGGACGCAGCATGTGTAAGTGTCTTGCTTAAGGACACAAGTGTCACGACTGGGATTCGAACCCACACTCTGCTGATCAGAAACACCAGAGCTTGAGTTCGGTGGTCTTATCCGCTCGGCCACGACACGCCATATCAGTGGTTAACTAAACAGCAATCAATATAGGGCATACCTCAGCAACACTGAGCCCTAAGGGATGGAGTTGACTGGTGCTGAATGCCCAATAATAATATTGAATCCTAATAAACTTATCTAGTGATCTTATGCATGGCAAAAACACAACCTCTGTTATGTTTGCCAAAAAAGCAAAGATCCCCCGACTGCCACTTCCCAGGTTGTCACGTAAACTTGGGTGTGATCCCTGGCTACACGGCAGTTAATGGTTACATGGCTTCTGACTGGCACCCCCGATCAAAGATAATCAGAGATGCCAACATTGAATTCCCAAAAAGAGTAGCACCGCCGAGCACTTAAGTTTCAAGTCAAGCATAAAACTCACCGAGCCGTAAAAAGAGGAAAATTATGACATTTATGATATAAACTAACACTTTCAGCGAAAATCACTTATTGCAAAGCGGCCTGCTCTAGAGGTCAAACAATTATGAATTGTATTCTCAGGCTTGATTTTAAAAAAAATAAAATAAAAAAAAATAAAAAAATGTATTTTTTTTTATTTTATTTTTTATTTTTTTTATCGGACCGCAATTTGCACTAGCTTGTGCATGAAGAGAACGATTTCCAATTAAACTCAACAAAATGCTTTGTTTTTCTGTCCCATTGTTTATTAAAATGAATAATGCTCACGTTTGTACAGCAAAATAGTAAAAAAATACGTCACACCACCTGACCACAGCAGGCCAGTCAAGTCTTCAAACGACTTCAGCAAGAGCAATTTCGTCAATTGGCCTTTCCAACCAATTCCATTTCCACCCACTGCATTCTTAACAACTTTTTTATCGACAGTTTTCATCAGATCTTGGCCTCGATTGCGATCGATGAAATATTTTCTTGTTTTCACCGGTATTTTAGTTGATCGCTGCAGCGATCGCGATGTTTCAAACAAACCGTCCACGACGGCGCGCGCTGAACTTGCGAATTGCATTTTAGATAAAAGTTATCACAGTGTCTGTTTAACGCCGCATCCCACAGTCGTAAAGCGTTAGAAAAACTGCGGAACCAGTCTCTACAAAAGCGACTGTAGAATGTATGCTGTACAAGGAGACTTGAGGCTCAGTGTGTGCTCTGTGCTACGCGTGTGTCAGGGAGGCAAATCCTGAATGCGATAGTTTATGGGATTGGTACCTCCTAAATAAGCACCAAACCGCGTGTGAATTCGGCGCCGCTCATCACTTTTAACCACGCGGCAGCAGTCAACATTTTTTATAGTTTTTTCATTTTATACTTTTAGTTTTAGTTTTTATCATGATACATTGTAACTACATTTACACTGGGCGGCTTGTTTATCGTATTTAATTGAAGATTATCGTAGCGGCGTATTCACGGCTCAAAATCGTATTTTCTACGCCCAAATCGTGTATGTTGGCATCTCTGGATAATTGACAAAATAGGGAGACCGCCAACATAGGGTTAGATAGCTCAGTTGGTAGAGCAATGGCACGTTAATTCGGAGGTGGTTGGTTCAAATCCCACTCTCGTCAATTTTTCTCTGTTAAACCCAATTGTTCAACTCCAAATCATTTAAAATTTACCCAGTCAGTTTCCCTCGTGGTTTATTATTTGATATGAAAAAGCAAAGACTGTAGTCACACACTGTAGTAAATTCCACTGACCTCAAATCGTTCCTTGAGGGCGTCCTCCACTAGTTCTCTAGCGGGCCACCAGCTGTTGGTGTAGTAGCTGACCTTGTCTAGAAATTCTTCCCCTGTCAGTTGCATTGCCTTCTGAAATCCAGCCTTTACAAGGAACAGAAAAAGGAAGTTAACAATTTAAGGGGTTGTTTAACCCTGTAGAGACTATAATAATAATTATTATAATAATAATGCAGTTCTTATATAGCGCTTTATACTCCCGATGGGTGTCTCAAAGTGCTCAGTATTAACTACAAGGTAAAGTGGAGTTACGTGTTGAAGTATGAGACCTATTCCTTTGCATAGCACCATGTACCATAGCAGCCACAAGCGGCTTGTACCAAAATGCCCATAGCGGCTGCAAACAGCTGCAAGATTTGATCTACTTCCTTTCACATAAAGAAGTCATAGTGAAAGTCATGTCCAGAACTGATATTTCCCATGTTGACGGACTATTTACATTTGTAAAACAAAACAGAATTCCGATTCATTTTGTTTTTAAGGCATTTTTACTGATAAAATAGCGATTGATAATAGTAGCTATGTATGGGCGTATTGTGATGATTATACAGACATGAATGGTCTCTAAAGGGTTAAAGGTTGGGTCTTAAATTGTTTTGTTGTCAACGCAGTGCTTATTAATAGGCAGAACTATAGAGAAAGATACAATAAAAGTCACATGCAGGGATAGTCAAAACTACAGGCCTTTTAAAGGTAGGGTCATCGTTTGGTAATGACCCCCCAAAAATGGTGTAATTTCTACCCGAAAGCTTACTTGTTATAAAGATGGTAATGGTATTAGGCATCCTGTGAAAAAATTTTGTCTAAAATGCCCAATTGATTAGAAATCAATAAAAACGTATGAATCTGAGAAACAACTCATGCATGAATTCATGCATCAGATTTCTGAGAGTTGGTGTCCATTCGCGAATGCTGCAGCCACAGATGCGGTTGGTACCCGCTGTCACCCAGCTAAACTTGGATTGATGGCTTTGACATTCGTGTGAAAATACTGTGATAGTTTTTTGCTGTTTTCTCAATAAGTAGACAACGTATTCAGCTGAAACTTTCACAGGTGACTTTTATTGTATCTTTCTTTATAATTGTGCCTATAAATAAGGGGGGGTTGTCAAAAAAACAATTCTCCGATGTCTAATTTTGGTTGGATTTCAGTTGGACTGTATTTTTATGCACTAAAGACAAACCTATGCAATGCACCCTGGCTGAGCGCTCTTCGGTTTGACTGGCTGATTAAATGTAGTATAAACAAACTTGCGGTTTTGGAGTGATCTGGAAGGTTTGGCTGAGCGCTCTGCGGTTTGACTGGCTGATTAAATGTAGTATAAACAAACTTGCGGCTTTGGAGTGATCTGGAAGGTTTGGCTGAGCGCTCTGCGGTTTGACTGGCTGATTAAATGTAGTATAAACAAACTTGCGGTTTTGGAGTGATCTCGAAGGTTTGGATGTCATTATATGAGGAGTCGATGTGGAGACCCCCTTCTTTTTTTCCAGTTGATAGCGATCTAAGTTTCTGCCATTTGTAAACAAAATGTGACCCCAGGCACTGTGAACTCTCCAATCGTTTCTCCGACACCCAATTTCAAACAAGGTATTAACGGCAGGTAAAAAACCTTGTGCGGACGGTACTTATCTGCTGGTTGTCCTGGACTAATTTTGACAAGGTCCCTAAGCACTACGTTGACAAAAACCAAACGATGACCCTACCTTTTAACCCTTTAGAGACCATAGCAGCCGCAAATGGCTGCAAGATCTGATCTACTTCCACTCAACTAAAAAGGTCAAAGTAAAGGTCATGACCTGAATAGACATATCCCAATGTTTCTTATGTTAACATAGTATCTATGTTTCAACAAACAAAAACCAAAGTTCTGATTTACAGTATTTTTTTAATACACTTTTACAAGAAGTTGTTTCAAAATATCAACAAAACCATGTCTGAGCGTATGGTGATGATTATACAGAAATGAATGGTCTCTAAAGGGTGAATGCGCCCGAGTTTTGTTAATCCCTGCATGTAACTATGAGCAACTATGAGCTATGGGAGTGTAGGGGGGGGGGCTCAGGGTGCAATGATATACTTACTTCTTCATCAGGATTCTTGTCCATCCAGTCTGGGTTAAGATGTTTCACTCTTGAGCTTAAGTTACTGGTAATCTGGTACCTGAGTAAAACAGAAACAAAATAAATCTCAACCTAGTCAGTTTCCCTTGTGGTTTATTAAGTGATATTTGGAATAAAAAGTTGCATCCCCTTTAGGTGATCCCTCTGCTGCCGCTTCCCAGGTTGTATCGTAACCTTGGGTGTGATCCCCAGCTATACGGTAGTAACAGGTTGAGTGGCTTTTGACTGGCACCCCAGAACAAAGATATTGACAAAATAGGGAGACCGCCAACATAGGGTTAGAAAGCTCAGTTGGAAGAGCGCTGACACCTTAAATCCAGAGATCGCAGGTTCAAATCCCACTCTACTCAAATTTCTTTGTTAAACCCATATTAAGACAGTCAGTTTCCCTTGCGGTTTATTTCTTTTCTGGTCACTCACAGGCCCGAGGGGTGACAGACGACGGCACTAGTGACCTAGTTATGCCAGCCCATATGTGTTTTATAAAACACCTCAGTCCAAAATACGCAATAAGAAAACAAACTTTTTAGGGTTTTATAACTGAATCATTTCAATTCAACAATTAACTCAAGAGCAATTCAAACAAGCAATTCAACAATGAAAGGAACGCTTTTAGTTTCCCTAGATTCGTTTTTTTAGTTGCTGTTCACTGTTCACAACATGAGAGGGCGCTGTAATCAGTCAAAAATTTATATTGCCCGGTTCGGAAACTATTTCCCGAATTATGTGTGCACGTTGTCTTGACACGCGTCTAGTTCACAGTGGATCAAATCTCATGCACTAGCCTATATGAGTTAACCCCACGTGACCGTGTTTCAGCCAACCTGAATACAGAACTAGCAAGAGGTGTGTTATAACTGAGTCTATCTTTGCATGCCTTCAATAATATGCCTTCCCCAACCTTGGTTTTTCATCGGTCTGTGAGATCCCGTTATCAATTGCGTCGATCTCCTCCATGAAGTTCTCGTACACTTTGTCGAACAGCGCCTCCACCTTATGCTCATCTGCATCCGTCAGACCCTTTGCGGTCCGGAGGACTCGTCTGCCGAAGTAGAGATAGACCAGGCCTGCGCTACTCAACTTCGTCGTCCAGGTTTTATTCGGCTCCAGAGAGTTCATGGAATGCGAAAATGAACTATTTCACAAGAGAAAACAAATAAATTCTAACTGTCTACTCATCAAACCAGATTTTTGTATAGCCACACTGCTACAAATGGTATTCTTGATATATGAAAAAAAAAAAATCTTACTTCAAGAAAAAAATTCTTGTGTCACTCCCTAGAAAGATTTTCCAGTAAGATGTTTGGGAGCGACACAAGAAAAGTTTTCCTAAAATAAGATCTGTTTTCTGATTTCTAGAATACCAATTTTAGCAGAGTAACTGTAGACAGATCAGAAATGGATAAGAACACCCAGCTTCATATAGAGGGAAAATACACCTTAATTGCAGAGGTATTTGGGTTTTCAAAATGTGATTTTGTGTGACAAGAAAATGTCTCAGTTTTTTCATTATTATTAATATAGTTGTGGGATATAGAGACAGCAGGCATCCTCCTACACAAGCTTGGTGGTTTTTGAAGGATTTAGGCAGTAGGCACCCTACACAAATTCATATTTGTCGATTTTGTAGGATTGTCGATTTTGCAGGATTGACGATTTTGTTGGATTGTCGATTTTGGAGGATTGTCGATTTTGGAGGACTGACGATTTCGGACGATTGAAGATTTTGGAGGACTGATGTTTTCGGAGGATTGAAGATTTTTGAGGTTTGAGACAACAGGAATCATACACAAGTCATAGGCCTATTGGTTTGATTTTGGTGGATTTTGGTGGATTAAGGCAGTAATCACCCTCTACATATAAACTCATAGTGGTGGATTTTGGAGGATCTAGGCAGTAGGCACCCTCTATGTATAAACTCATAGTGGTGGATTTTGGAGGATTTAGGCAGTAGGCACCCTCGATGTATAAACTCATAGTGGTGGATTTTGGTGGATTTAGGCAGTAGGCACCCTCTATGTATAAACTCATAGTGGTGGATTTTGGTGGATCTAGGCAGTAGGCACCCTCTATGTATAAACTCATAGTGGTGGATTTTGGAGGATCTAGGCAGTAGGCACCCTCTATGTATAAACTCATAGTGGTGGATTTTGGAGGATCTAGGCAGTAGGCACCCTCTATGTATAAACTCATAGTGGTGGATTTTGGAGGATTTAGGCAGTAGGCACCCTCGATGTATAAACTCATAGTGGTGGATTTTGGAGGATCTAGGCAGTAGGCACCCTCTATGTATAAACTCATAGTGGTGGATTTTGGAGGATTTAGGCAGTAGGCACCCTCTATGTATAAACTCATAGTGGTGGATTTTGGAGGATTTAGGCAGTAGGCACCCTCTATGTATAAACTCATAGTGGTGGATTTTGGAGGATCTAGGCAGTAGGCACCCTCTATGTATAAACTCATAGTGGTGGATTTTGGTGGATTTAGGCAGTAGGCACCCTCTATGTATAAACTCATAGTGGTGGATTTTGGTGGATCTAGGCAGTAGGCACCCTCTATGTATAAACTCATAGTGGTGGATTTTGGAGGATCTAGGCAGTAGGCACCCTCTATGTATAAACTCATAGTGGTGGATTTTGGAGGATTTAGGCAGTAGGCACCCTCGATGTATAAACTCATAGTGGTGGATTTTGGAGGATCTAGGCAGTAGGCACCCTCTATGTATAAACTCATAGTGGTTGAATTTGGAGCCTGATCAAGGCACCCTCTCAGACTCATGTATTTTGGAGGAATGAGGCTGTTTCCAGCAGGCAGTGTCAATAGGGTTAGTGTTAATTGCAGAGGTATGCAATTTACCGTTGGTGATGGTCATATCTGTGAACGCTGGGGTCGAATACTCCCCCTACGTCAACGACGATGTCACAGCCGTCAAGTTTCTTCTGGTCTCTAGTTCTGAGAATTTCTTGAAGAGAAAAACAAAACAAAATAAAATCCATTACAAAAAATACACTTTGAGGTCTGTCTGTGGCCTTTTGAAAAATAATCTATAAGATTTGTAATCTTAAAGAGACACATTGCCTTCGGATTGGGTGCTTTGGGCAATAAAAAGCGTTTGTTATGAAATGAATACGGTTGGAAAGATGTTTTACAAGTAGAAGATAACGATTCACACAAATATCGCTCGTACTTTTGTGGAGTCAAAAATTTGGCAAATACAAAATGGCGGACCGTGTTAGTTCATGAAGTAAAAGTAAAACCAAACAACTTCGAAGGACATTTGTGTGAATCATTATATTCTTACTTTTTAACATCTTTCCAACCATACTCATTTCATAACCAACACTTGTGTAGCCCAAAGCACCCAATCTAAAGGCAATGTGGCCCTTTTAACTTTCAGCTCAAACATACAGGGTCGTCTGGTGGATCCCCAATTTTCAATTTAGACATCCTGTCTTTAGCTACCATTTGAAACAAAAGTAATTTCTCAGTAATTTGAGCACCACATTTTTCAAGAACAGGAAGCAGCTTGTTGCTGTGCAATTGTAACAAATCACCAGGGACAGTCGTCAAAAATCTCACAGGACCTTGGATGGGAAACCTGTGATTGAGTAATTTACACTCAGAACACTTGCCCCCCCCCCCTTGAGCAGTGAAATCAGCAGTGTGAATAGTGGTTTTTTTACTTCAGAGACTTATTTGTGTAAAACACGACTGTAAGCCTGAACATTTGAGAAAAAACAATATTTTCCTGTGTTCCTGGTAGTTTTCTGGTAGTTTTTCATTTCTTTCCCTGTTTTTTCCCCAGTAAATTCACAAGTAGTATTATGTGTTGGTGGTTTTTTTTGTTTTATTCTTTTTTTAATTGAACTGTATGGCTTTTCTATCCACAATGTGTCCCTTCGATTTCGTTTATTTTTGTTAAGTCTCTTTCTTTTTGGTTTAGTGCTGGTTGATTGTTTGTTGTTTTGATTGTTTTTAATACTTGCTCATTACCTTTTGTGTGTTTAAACTGTTTTAAAACCTTTTAGCTACTTTTTAAGAAATATTTATATTGTACATGTTCTAGTGCAATTCAACCCTATCAGTTGTCATACTATTCATTCCTTTTAAGTATTTTTATGAAATAAACCAATAAATAATATATAATATATAATATATAATATATGCCCCCAACCGCCCACTAGTTTGGTGGAGATTTATTGATGATATTTTCTCCATCTGGTGTGGTGGCAAGGACAGCTTTCGACCATATAAACTCATTTCACCCCACCATAAAGTTCACTACCGAATACTCTCTCACAAGTGTGAATTTTCTATCTATGTTACCATAACCAAATCCCCTAATGGCATTGTCACGGATGTTTACAGTAAACCCACCGACACCCACCCTACCCTCTCTCCAACAGTTGCCACCCTAGTCACTGTAAGAAGGCAATTGCTTACAGTCAGGCCTTACGTATCAGACGTATCTGTTCCACAGATACCCTGTACAAGAGGCGCTCATCAGAGCTAAGGAAACACCTTGTATCTAGGGGCCACAGCGAACGCAGGGTCCAACTTGCAATCAACAGGGCTCTCAACGTACCTCGTCATACTCTGTTGACCAACACGGGAGCTAAAAAAGCTCCTACCAATAGAGTCGCCTTGGTCACCACCTTCCACCCCAAACTAATAAACTTTCCTCAATCCTCAATAATAACATGACCATCCTTCACTCCTCCAACAGGTTACACTCAGCAATCCCTGAGGTTCCCATGGTTGCATTCCGCCGTCCTAAGAACCTGGGTGACATCCTAGTCAGGGCCAAACTTCCCCCAGGTACAGTTCGAACAGAACCCTCAACAGAAATACTGGGCTGTCACAAATGTACCCGTTCCAAATGTAGAACGTGTCTGTACATCAAGCCCTCACTTAAGGTGAAGAGTCATATCACTGGCTCTTCATACAACATCAAGACCGACTCCCAATGTAGCACACCTAACGTAGTCTATGTCATATCATGTAAGAGATGAGGGCTACAATATGTGGGACAGACTAAGACCAAATTCAGTCTTCGCTTTGCGAATCATGTCTCTTCCATAAAGACCAAGAAACCGTACCCAGTCTCTATCCACTTCAACAGCCCCAATCATAGTGTCAAGGATGTTGAACTTCTGGTTATTGAAGCTTGCAATGGTGCTGACACACACCGCAAGCATAGAGAATCACACTGGATTCACCAACTCAAGACAGTCCAACCCTTTGGACTAAACATAAACACTGGTGTTAAATACATAACTTCCCATTACCCTCCACTTCACTCCTGCCTGGAAATTCATGTGTTGTATATAGTCTGTAAATAAAGTGTAAATAAACACATTTTTTTCTGTCAATAAGTTGTTTTTTATAAATTTGTCATTATAACCTAACTATCTCATGTAGTAACCTTTTTTTCCACAGGTCCCTCACACCTATTTTAATATCATCCTACCTTTGATCTTGCTATTCTTTAATTGACCATTGTTAGTTGCATCATGATGCAACTTGCTCTCCAATCCTACCCTTTCATGTTTCCCTGCATTGTTATCGAACAATGCATTTACCACTTTTATGGTCCAGTAATCCATCCTTTCATACTATACATCCTTTGTCCTCACCACTTTACTCCTATTGGTTTATAGCCACCAATTGTTTCTGAAATAGAAACTTTGATTGGCTATTATTTTCCCGCTTCTTTCTGGATCCTTCCCTTAATCCCTTTCCCCTCTTTTTTTCTATAAATGATATGTATTTGTTTGTACTTGTTTTATGCCTCTGAAGAAGGTCCGGTCTGGATCGAAAGCTAAGGCCATCTACCCTACTCATTATATATAATATATAATACAATCAATCAATCAATCAATCAATCAATCACTGCCCCACTACATGTCTACTACTAGTGCTGCTACTAGTACTGCTGAAACACCACTGGTTTTCAGAAAGAAACAAATCTTGTTTTTAAAGTGAACGTTTGTACCTGCGTCTTTATACTCTGGCAATCTGCGGAGTAAGAAACAAGCGAGGGCCTCGTCACAATGGAAGGATCCATTATGAGTACCAATGACCTTCTTGGTGCACTGACGTTTTGATTCTGCCATGTCTTTGTTGTTAGTTACTTGTGCCGTGAGCCGATTGTAGAAGGTGGAAATGACTGGAAAAAAATAAAAATAATAAACAAATCAGGAGAGCGGTACAAAAACTTCCAGGCAAAAACACCAAAAAAGTGACAACAAATACAAAGTCCCCGCCATGAGAATTAATGACAAATAATTTATTAAATAACAAACTTACGGTTAAGTAATGGGCTGTGTCATGATCAAAGCAGATCTGTGGCTGTACATACATGACATACACGGAATAATAAACTCTCACTCAGTTACTTTACGCAAGCGCCCTCTGTAGGCCTATCATATCTATGGAGAGCACGCGTGCGCATGTGCAGGCGTAAGTGAGAGCACGCGCGCTCGTGCAGGCGTAAGTGAGTGAGAGTTCATAATTCGATGTACAGCCAAAGGCCTGCTTCAAAGTCTTTAAAGGCACTGAACACGTTTGGAAATTGTCAAAGACCTGTGTTCTCACCTTGGTGTATCCCAACATATGCATAAAATAACAAGCCTGTGAAAATTTGGGCTCAATTGGTCATCGAAGTTGCAAGAAAATGATGAAAGAAAAAACACCCTTGTTGTACAAATTTGTGTGCTTTCAGATAGGAATAAAAACTTCTTGCAAGAAGTTTTTATTATTTTAGTGAGAAATTACCTCTTTCTCAAAAACTACGTTACTTCAGAGGGAGTCGTTTCCTGCAATGTTTTATACTATTGTTGGGCGCAAACTTCAATCCTCGCGCAAACTTCAGCCTCCGCTGAGCGCGCAAACTTGACAGCCCGATTTAACTTTGCGCGCGCAGGTTTAAGCCTGCGCACCAGATATTCCACGCAAATTTCAGGCCCTGCGCAAGTTTGGTGCTTTTGCAAGTTCATAGAAAAGATATGAAAGTTATGCTGGTTTCTTAAATTTCAGTAAAAAGTAATTACTTCAGAAATTAATTGAGATGCACTGCAGCTGTTGACAAGTATAAAAGCATTTTGAGAAATGATTCCCTTTGAAGTCATTTGGTTGCAAAGAATGAGGCCATTTTCACCCTCCCCTCCAAAGTTGAATCTTAAAAATTGTATGCCGTAACGTTTCTTAGCCATAAGAATGTGTACAAACTTGACTTTACAAGAACCGTTGTTTACTGATTTCTCAAAAACATTACGACGGATTTTGATGGAATTTAAAAAAATTATTTTAGGGTGTATATTTTGAAAACTTGATGGTTGAAATAAATGCATTCCCAAAACCAAATGTATATGGTCCCTTTAAATAGAAATAAAAGTATACAATGGGCAAATTCTTCTGAACTGACAGCTACCATGTTGCCGTTGAATCTGCAGCGTGCATGCAACCACGCAGCCAGCGACGCTATCAGGTCATTTTATGCCGTGCAGTTCATGTCGAGCTTAACAAATGAAGCGCGCAAACTTCATCCGCACACGCAAATTTGCTGCACGCAAATTTCAATCCCGCAAGCTTGAAGTTTGCGCGGCCCATCTTGAAGATAGCCCGCGCAAGCTTCAAGCTTGCGCGGGCGGCTTGTTTGCGCCCAACACTATCAACAGCTCTCCGTTGCTCGTTACGAAGTCAGTTTTTATGCTAATATATATTTTGAGTAATAACCAAACGTGTACGGTGCCTTTAAATTTAATTATATATTAATTAACGTTACTTTTTGTTTTCTTTTATGGAAACATTTCCGTATCTGGCCGCCAATTTCTAAGTGATTTATTTGATTTGTTAATGGAAGTTGGACTTGAATCTATTTTTTCCTTTATTAATTTAATAGATAGGCGCAGGCACTTCTTTGATTTTGAACTATTTCAACGTGTCAAAATCATGAGACACATTTAATACAGGCCATTTTGGGTCTATGGTGGTCTTGACAAGGCTGCTCCCGACACTTCATTTTAGTTCCTTTGGGCATGAGTGAACGAGAGTTCCGTCTGCGAGATGTAATATATGGGCTTTTGAGTTTTATTTTACCTTTAGGCATACCCAGTATCTGATCTCTCTGGTATACATTCTGTGAACCCTTCTGGCATGTCTGGAAAGATTAGATCAGGATATGATTTGACCTAAATTAAGGGAGATACGGAATTTAAGCCCTTTTTACAATTTCTTTTACTGTGCTAACTTAGTGTAAGTTTAGTGTTTATCAATACCACTTCTTAATCTTGATATTTTTTGAGGTACTTCCGACTTCGAAATGCAAATGTGAGCATCATTTATCAAGAAGAAGATGATAACCACACGTCATTTGAGGGAAAGTCAGCGTAATCTGTGGGCCGGAAGCCATGTATTGTTACTTGTAAATGTAACATTGTTGTGCTCTCACTCCTCAGTCTCACCATGGAGCTATAGCTCCATGGTCTCACCATACGGTCTCACTCACTGCTCAGTCTCAACTATGTTGTCTTTGTTGATGTTGCGAAACAAAAAAACACATGTCATGTGTCCGGGTTTTGGGCTAAATAAAAACTAGAAACCCCACACGGTGTCTTTTTAACGGACCCAATCCGATCAACTGTGAACAAGTTTCTCAATTAACTCACCAAATCCTACGTTCCTGAATTTATTTCTTGATGCTGGGAAAAACACTCTTGTTCTGGCGAAAATTATCATCGAGGTTCCAACTTCATTCAATCAACACCGATGAGAAATTCCCGCAATTCGGTAACGGGTCAACTACATCCGGGTTAAACGTTTAACGAGGATTGATCTTTGACCTCAAAACGTAGGCGATACAGTCTGGACACCGGTTCACTGGTTCATCGCGCCGCGCCGGTTCATGCTTGCTGCACTGAAACGATAACTTTGACGGCAGGAATTAGACTTTATGTTGTGCATCCGGCAGCCGGCGGTGTCAAACTGGTGAAAATGGCTCTTACTTTCGGTAAATCTTTCCGAGTTTATCACAAATTAGAGCCACCATATTCTGTCATCTTGGAAACCAGGAAGAGACAGGAAACCCTTCTTTTCGAATCTGATGCAGTGGCAGTTTTATGTAAGTGATATTATTTGACTATTTCAGGCCGAAGTAATTCGCTGCATACAGTCCAGTACACCGAGCAGTGCTGACAGTTCATGCTGTTTGACTGAGTGAGTGGGAAGGGAGGATGGGGGCGTGGCTGGATAACTGTGACCAGTTTTCACTGATTTATGTTTTTTCTTTGAATTGACAAAAATGAACTATTGTAACAACTGATATCCCAATTAACTTCCTTGGGACCTTGGTTTATTATTCTTCATTCTAGAAGATTAATATTATAAAGACCAACTAACTTGGGCGCCGTTGGCCTACTTCTTAAAACAAAATTGACATCTGTGGTTGTCACTCATCATGCTTATGCCGGCATGGGAGTCATTGTTATACGTCGTAGCGTCTAGACTCTAGACTAGACCTAGTAACTGGGTAGTTGCGATAAACGTAACCCTCCTCCCGACGGTCGGAACAACCGGAGGGTTACGAGTTAGATTATGGCAATATGGTGCGAAATTAGCCCAGGTTGGACTCCTCCGTTGCTAGGTATGTGAAGATCCGCATCGATCGCGCCCGCTATTTTCTGCCAGATTTGTGTTCCGCATCTACTGCGCACGCGCTGGGCACACCCCCTTAAATTCGCATTCTGATTGGCTGTCGGCGATGATAACGTCATGGAAAGTCGATGATGACGTAGTGGAGAATCCCCTCTTCATCCGCCATGTTTTTTTCCCGAATTGGCGATAGTTTTTACCTTCGCTGGAGAAGTTGAATAAATTACAAGTTTTGACGGCACTAATATCACTCTTTTACTGAACCATACGTTATTAAAAGGTAAACCTACATATTAATTGTTATTCTGTCTTTAATATCTGAAAGTTTTGTCAGTTTCTATGGTTGCGAAAATGACTTACTCGGTGGCGAAAATGACTGACCCGGTCGCGGCCGCCGGGATTCGCATGACCGGGTCGGGGCAATTGGCATGAACGCGAGCCGAAAAAAGTTGCGTTTACGGTCACAAAATTCCAATCAATTGCCTGTTAGAAAATGACGCTAATTAACGAGCTTCAAATGCTTGTAATTTCTTTATCAATTAAGACTTCTCAATAATTTTGGTATCACTGTGTAGGATTTTTCAAGCTCTTTCCAGTGGTACTAATTGCATTCGTATTGGTTCACTTTGAATTTTTTCTTCGCATACCTACCGTTGCATACAACGCGACGGAGTCCAGGGTATAAAGGTCCTCAGGCATTGCAACAAAATTTATAACCATTTTTATCATATTTTTACCTTTTTGAGGAAGCTGAAACGTGACTAACATGTTCCTTGTGTCCTGAACCTTACGACTGCTTTATTCAGAATTGCCAATTTTTCCCTTAGATGACATTATTGTGAAAATAAAATGGAAATTGACGCATTCGTTGCGACAACCTCAACTGACATGGAACCAAGTCCACAAAAGAGGGCGCTGTCTAACCCGTAACACTGAACGCTTTTTCTTCCGGGCGGCAACACGACGGAGTCACAGCGCCAGTGCACGACTTGGACTTATTTTCGGAAATAATGTCATTCATGGATGTATTTGATAGGTTTTGAACTCAGCAAAAGTGTAATTAAAGGCACCAAGAATAAGTGAATGGAGTTTCAGCTTCTCAAATTAGGTACAAATATTTTAAAATGTTACTCAAAATTTTGTTCGCATTGTAAAGGATCTTTATACCCAGGACGTCAGTGCAGTGGCACTGACTGACGTCCTACCAGGGCTAGTGCGAAATGTGAAAACAAATTAGAGACTTGTGACCAGATTTGCCAAATTTTTACCACTTTCAAAAATCATGACCCACATTCCAAGAACACGGATTTGATCTTGAATGTGTAATGAATCCATTCATAACACTCAAAACCTCATTGAAAAAATATTTAGAAAAAAAAAGACAAAAACTTACCAGAGACTGAGTGAACATGGTGAAGTGCCAAGCGTAGACGAGACGAATACCAGACCACTCTGGATGATGATTTAAACCATGCACTTTTCGACCAATCAGCGTAAACCTGGGAAAAACAGACTGCCTTTTCGAAACGACCGGCTTCGGCTTCGGATTCGGCTCAGGCTAGCTAGGCCCCTCAGTTGTTTTGACTATGCGCGTGCTATGCGTTCAGGGATTCAGACGAGAGAACGGAGCCTGAAGCCGAATTGAATCCATGGCTTTGGCCAAAGCCGTGGATTCGATTTAAATCATAATCCAGAGTAGTCTGGTATTCGTCTGGTCTACGCTTGGCATTTCACTTAGTCTCTGGTAAGTTTTTGTCTTTTTTTTCTTCTAAATATTTTTTCAATGATGTTTTGAGTGTTATGAATGGGTTCATTACACATTCAAGATCAAATCCATGTTCTTGGAATGTGAGTCATGATTTTTGAAAGTGGTAAAAATTGGGCAAATCTGGACACAAGTCTCAAAAAAAAATTCACATTTCACATTTCGCACCCTTTTGCCATAAGGCCACATAAAAAAGAAAAATTGTTGATCGTCCCCGCCCGACCCTACAAAACCCCCCCGACCCCATTTTTTTTTTTTTTTTTTAAATCATAAAAACGGTATTTTTTATGATCTTTTCAGTCAAATTTAGCTCCCAGATTTTTCAGCTGATATTTTTTTCAAAATCCATAGGTCGGAAATAGATGATTGAAGAAAGATTATTCATGTTGGGAACACAAGAAAAATTCTTCAAATATTTACTTAGGCTACGTTTTAGTTTTTTGAAAATGTTTACAGAAAAAGTCATCTAGGATTTGAAAGGGTTTAACAAAACAAATAAAAACATCAAAATCACACAAACCCTTTGTTTTATAGTGATTATGATGATATCTTTATTCTTTATTTCATATTTTGCCATGTCAAAAAAAAAAAAAAAAAAAAAAAAAAAAACGCCCTCCCTCCCCCACTTCCCATAAAAAACGGACGATCAACAATTTTTTATTTTTATGTGGCCTAATCCAACTCGTAACCCTCCGGTCGTTCCGACCGTTGGGAGGAGGGTTACGATTATCGCAACTACACTGTAGTAACTGGGGTGCTGTACTCCTTTTTAAAACATTTTGACATCTTCAGTCGTACTAGCGCCCCAGGCAACCATTGGCTTTCGACTGTGTATGGCAATTTGCTATGATTTTCCAAACGCCCAGTTCACCAAAAAATGCCCCAAAATGACAAAATGACCCAACAAAATAGCTTCAAAATCGCCTATCTACTCATATTGGCTTCTCGATATGTCAAAGATGCAACGTTTCTTATGGTCTATTTACGTTTCTCCGATGTGAACTTAAAAATCATTGATTTGGAGCACAAAAAATGATCGTGAGTACAATCAAATCATGATGCTGCAGCTTTTACAATCGTCAAGGAGATCGAAGCTAATGATTATAATCTCAACTACCCTCGATTGACTCTTTATTGCCTTCTCTCTGTAATAATATATTGAACGTTTGGGAAACTACTTTTTGACGATTGAGTTGTTGTGACACTCATTAATTTCTACTTGTTCATGTTGTTGAAATCAAAGAAGCAGTCACTGATACAACCACTCGGCAAGACAATCTAGGCAAATGTAAACTGTGCCTCAGTCCTTTAGAGTTATTCTAATCATCTGATTGATAACTATTGAAGTTTATTTGGAAAGGTTATTGAAAAGAAAAAGGGTGGTTTTCTAGTATGTTTTGTTAATTCATTTATTTATTTTCTTATTTTTAAAGGAACATTACAGAATTGGTTTTTGCTAACAAAACAGTTAGCACTTTATATAATCCACCATATACATAAACTGACAAACTTGTAGAAGTTTGAGATCGATCGGCCATATGGGTCACGAGAAAATAGTGAAAAACCGATTACACATTTGCATGTGTTATACAATGCATAAATAAAACGCTCATGAGCGATAAACTCCAATCAGAAATTAGTTTTATTTATTTCTCAACAAATATAGCATTTCAGAGAGAAATATTTCTAGGGATGTTTTCTACTATCATCATTAGACCGTGTAAGTTTTATGTAAATTTGTGATCTTAAAGAAAATTTTAATGACCAGTTCTGTAACGTTCCTTTAAATATCTGTCATCATAGGTCAGGCCGAGACAGAAACGCTGAAAAAACAGTATCAGAAGTTGATGGACGGCTATGGATGCCTTGGTGTGTTAAAACTCAACATTGGTAAGGCGTCTTCTCTTCAAATTGTTGTAGTTCAAACTTCTTTGGGAAAAATCAAATGTGATTTTGCTTTTTAAAATGAAGAACCGTTGACTCCTTTATTTTAAAGCAATTTTCCTAGGGGTGCCTTTTTGCTACTGCCTCGTGGGAGGTGGTCATTCATTATTGCCCTCCACTGGAGGGCCACAGGATAGCTGGCCAGAAGGACACTTCAATTTAATTCAATTCAAATTCACATTTGTTTCCATACTTCTATGAAAAAATAGCGACAAGTACGTAATTATGTAGTAAAGCAAAACACTTGAACTACATTGTATGTGCTGTAGTTGCAATTTTCAGAACATTGCTTGTAAGCTTTTTGGTGCTCATAACCAGTCCAATCTAGGCAGCACTTGCACCAAAAAAACATTACTCCCAAGGCCTTTTTGCATAGGAAGCGTGATCCAAAACTGGTAAACATTTGAGAATTTCTCAAATTAATCAAAACAGAACTTCAAGTAGCAGAGAAAGGTCCATATTTTATTAAACTAAAAAAGATTAAGTACAACAAATTAATTTGGTAAGGCACTCCGTGTCGTCCAAATTGCATGCATGTTTTCCAGCGTGAGGGACGGACAAAAGGAACATAAAATATAATTAACTTTTGAACGTGAAAAGTTAACAACGCACCCTTGATGGTTTCACATTATTTTACACATTGAAAGTATAAACCCTTTTAATATGTTATTCTCATTCAATGTCATTTTTACAACAGGGGTCTTGAAACCCATGGTGTAATTTTGTCCGTCCCTCATGGACCAAATACAACTTTTTCCCTCCTAGTTACTCAACGCAACTTGGTTTTTTTAAGAAGTACCCTATCGACAGACTACATCAGCATTACAGAAATGAATATCGCAAGTCACTGATACCTTGTGGATCCTACATGTAGTTATTTCAATTTTACAAATGGCCTCATAGTGGATGCCACTACAATCTTTTGATTGGTTTTTCCTCCAAATGACAACGATCTACATTTACCATATAAAATGCATAATAAATGTTTTGTATTCTTGCAATGGAGAGAATATTTTCATTTGTAGAAAGATAGAATGTTCCATTTAATGAACCTTCCATCTTTAAACTTTTAAAAATATTCTCACCATTGCACTCATTAACATTAATTATTCATGTTATTCTCCTCTCTGCATAATGTAGAAATGTTTAAAGGTTGACTATGCTGAATGAGCCCTTACACAATCATAATGAGACATTTAGGCGGAAAGTAATTTTCATATACATGAACCAAGGCTCCAAAATTGTTATGTATTTTTTTTTGTTTTACCAAATGTCCTTCCCAATCAACAGGAGAGCAAACCATCCTGTATCTGGTAATCGTCACCGGTTGTGTCTCCATCGGCAAGATCGGCTCCTCCGAGATCTTCCGCATCACGGCCACCTCGTTCATCTCCCTGAGACACGACCCCGGCGACGAGGAACGCATCACCGAGGTCAGGAAGTTGCTGAGCTCTGGAACGTTCTACTTTGTCTGGTCGAGCTCGGCTCAGCAGCCTCAGTTTGACCTGAGCTTATGCGCTCAGAGACAGAATCAGGATCATACTACGGATAACAGATTCTTCTGGTAAAGAATTCCTGCTTGTTGATCTACTTCTCTAGTGTTGAGGATGCTATTTCCAGAAGCTCATTGCAATCTGTAACTCTAGTGTTATTTTGTTAATTACCTGTACACCGATGTGTGTAAAGCACTGTATACTCGGTACTTTCCCTAATTCTGTGCAAAAAATTCATAGGCATATTAAGCGGACTCAGGAAAGTACTGAGTATTAGGCCTGTGCAACTAGTGAAATTCACTACCCGACTAGTCTTGACTTTGACACTAGTCGCAACTATTTTCAAAACCAAAAAGATTGAGGATCACCGCAGGCGCAAGATGGTAAAATTTAGGCTGAAATGTGAAACACGCATTGCAATGGCACCATTAGTAAAGCAAGTCTTTCGATGCAACAGTATATCAGAGCAGACAATGACAATTTGGCCTAGGAGTAATGTAGTCGAGCTTCAATTAGTCGCGACTTTGACACTAATCGCGGCTATTTTTGTAGTAGTCCTGGTGGTGCGATTATTCTGGGTAGTTGAAAAGCAGCTGTCGCGACTAGACATACATACTGCAGTTAATAGTCGCGGCTTTGACACTTGTATACAGTGCTTTACACACATCGGTGTATGAGTAAAACCAAATAATATTCTTTATCCCCAATGGAAATTTAACATTAATTGTGACGGTGCTGTTAAGATATACATGTGGGAATCAAACTGCCTCTACATGTAGCTACCGGGCTATCTCAGTGGTCTAGTGGTAAGACATCCGCTCTAGAATGGCAAAGGTCTTGGGTTTGAATCCCACTCGAGTTATAAATAGGCCTATGCCTGTGGATTTTGTTTCACAGGATTCGGAAACAGTGCTTTAAACACACCGGTAAATGGGTAAAACCAAATAATATTCTTTATCCATGATGCAAGTTTAAGGTCTTTAACTGCAGTGGTTGCCAAAAGGTGAAAATGCCATACATATTGTAATTTCAAGTCCTAAAATTAGGGTCCTATTTCCAGGCCTTTTTGACAGTCACCCAATCTACATGTAATTAACCCACTGCATTTAGCTTCATGAACATGTTTCTTGGAAATAGGAAGTGGCTGATTCCTGGCGAGATGAGATACAGCAGATGTCAGTTGACCTGGTTAAATGAGCGTGTGCGGATTCACTATCTCAAAAACAGATTTGTTGAGGAAAATTTAATTTGTTTTTCCCTTTCTTTCCTGGTTGAGGGTAAACTGGGTGATGAGGTGTTTAATATAAAATGTGGTAATTGGACCAAGTACATGCATGTGCACATGTATGTAAGTAGCATGCAAATTGACAAATTATGGTAGTGTACAGTATGTGGAAACCCCATGGCTTGTATACTGTGAAATTATTCACATGTGCAACCATTGTACGTATAAAAATACAAACACATTATGTAATGTCGTGAATTTTCATACCTTTGAATACAAGTTAGTATTATCCCTGGAGAGCATTGTTGTGAGGCGAGCTAGGAATGGCAAGACATAGCCTGGTGCCAAGTTCCTGGGTACACATGTTTTGTATCGTATGCCTACAGGGGCCAGACTACTTTCTTGATATATTGCCAGTGCCAGGTACTAATCCCTAGGTCACTAACAAATTGTCCGCAACTACATGTATGTGTATGACATCATACTAAAGGTATGCGACAAAGTATGCAATCAAATTCAGGACATTGCAAATATACTTGCATTTGTATGCACACATTTTTTTTACATCGCATACATACGTGTACAGAAAATTTTACGCCACATTATTTGGGATATGCGATGTCCCTTCAGGGCCACCATACTTCACAGTTTTCACCTTTTTGTCTGCAATAGGAATCGCACTCTGCACTTGCATCTCCAACGCTTCAATGTGAACTGCTCTGATTGGCTGCTGGTTGTCATGTGTGGCGGTGTGGAGATACGCACAATCTACTGTGGTACCAGGCAGGCCAAGGCCTGTCTCATATCACGGCTGAGCTGTGAGAGAGCTGGAACAAGGTTTAACGTCCGGGGGACAAATGATGATGGACAGGTGGCCAACTTCTGTGAAACTGAGCAGGTGAGGAGATCAGGGGTGTGAAATCTCTGGTTTGAATACCATCTGAGTAGTATGCCTGTGAAATTTGTTGTACCTGCTGGACTCGGGGGGGGGGGGGGACACTGATTATGCAGTGCTCAAATCACAAATTGGTGTATAGTTCAACCAAAATAATGTTCTTTTTCCCGATGCAAATTCTTACTCTAATAAAGGTATTATACAGAATTAGTTCAGTGGAAAAACATCATTTAGTTTTTAGTCTGAAAGCTTGACTGATTATGAAGTACTTACTAGAATGATTATATTCTGTGAAATATTTCCCTCTGAAATGAAGTGATACTCGAGAAAACTGTCTGAATACCAAAAAAAAACAAACAAACGCAACAAGTGATTTCACTTTTGAGGACACAATAACACATAAAACTCTTATGGCATTACAGTTTCTGTGCGTATCGGTGATGGTCATCAGGGTTCTCCACAGGGTTAAATTTTGTCCGGGCACTAAACCAATCCTGCACGATCGTCAAATTGCGCAAACCATTCCTGCACTGTTGTCAAATTGCGCAAATGCTTAATGCACGATCGCCAAATTGCGCAAATTACTCCTGCACTGTCGGCATATTGCGTACACTATTCCTGCACTATCGTTAAATTGCGCACACTATTCCTGCACTATCGTTAAATTGCGCAAACTATTCCTCCACGATAGAAAAGCCGATTGCACAAACCAAAATTCCTGCACGATCAGCAATTGCACAAACTATTCCTGCAAGATCGACTGATCGTGCAAACAATTTTTTTGCAAATCGTTTCAGCACGAACAAAACCACTGATTCTGAACTTAAAATCCATCCACTTTGTGCACGATCGCCCGATAGCTTCTACTTGGAATGCGAGTTTCAGATTTGCGTCCGTTTTTTTTTTAACTCTCTGATCGGTCTCCCCATATCATGCTGTTTGTTTCAACATCCAAACAATTTTCAACCTCGGGAAACAAAGCAACCAATCATGGCACATGTATTTTTGGTTGATTGAAAGTTTTCTGCGCCTTGAACACCCAGCAGGGTGGATATGTGCGCATTACAAGTCTTATTATTATTATTATTATTATTATTAGAAATGTTGAATTTGGACACAACGTTCGTTAGCACGATTGAATGTTTTGCTAACATTCGGCCGTCCATGCCAACCAGCGCGCTTTGTTTATCAACAAAGTCTATACAAAAAGATTGATCTACTAGTGCATTGAAACAGTGGTTTGTGTTCGTCGTAAGTATTTTTCGACATTTTTTGTCTGGGCGCATTTTGTATTTTGAAAATTTTGTCCGGGCGCAGCGCCCGGACAAAACCTCGTGTGGAGAACCCTGGGTCATGTCAACAGGCTATGGATTGTGGGTATATTGGCATCTGTTTCACGGAATCCATGGTTCGATGGCCGCGGGCAAAATGCACTGCAAAAAATGAACGAAATAGGTCTGTGCATGGATTTGTTATGCCAAATTCCTTTGTTGAAGACCTGTTTCTTTCACATACCAGCCAAGATTTTGTAAAGACAAATTGTACTGCATTGTCGTTAAGCCTTCCATTTCTCTCTGGGATGCCGTCTGTTCAACCGGGCGTGGGTCTATGAGCGGCCGTTGCATACAGATACCAATTTGCTGAATTTTGTTCTTCATAAACACAACTGTATTTACACAATACGAGCCATTAAAATCTGTAAAAATTTTGATGAGATTTTTATATGGTTTTTATATGGTTGTCCAAACTGAGTTTCATTGACAAAACAAATTATTAATGGCCATAACTTTTTTGTATTTTGACTGAAAGTAATGCTCAGTTAAAGAAAGAGGCTAAAAAGACACACCCTTTTCGTCTGGCAACTTCAACCTGTTATCTCCATGTTATTGGTATTCCAAACAGTGGACTTAATTGGATCATGCACAAACAAGTATTGTTGCTAAATGCCCCAGGGAATTAACTGCTCGTCCATTAAGTTTAATGACCCAAGTACATGTATTGACAATGTAAACGCACTCACTCACTCAAAAGGATACATCTTTCCAAGCTTTCCTGTAATGGTGATCAACCATATACATGAAATAACCCTTGCTCTATGAAATAACAAACAGGCCCTGGAGAAAATAGTGAAAACCATGCACAGTTTTCAGCGTATATGTAAAAATAATGTCCTTACTTTTGGTTGTAGAGGTCTCTTGAAGGGAAGGTCATTAAAACAAACAAACAAACAAACAAACACCCCAACCAACAACGGAAATCAGCTGGTTTTTTCTTCTTCTTTTTTTCTTTTAGGTTTTCAGATACAGTTTTCTTGAATATCACTTCATTTCAAGGGGTAACGTTTCACAGAAAAAGTTATTCTGGTATTTACTTTCAGACTAAAGCTTTCAGACTAAAATTAAACAATGATGTTTTTTTTTTATATTACCAATCCTGTATAACACCTTTAAATTTTATCTTTTTAAAGAGTTTCCCAAGGAAATTAATCAAGGGAAAAATACTTCTTCATTCTTCCTTTATAGCTGATTTTCCTTGACGATGTTAACATGTCTTCATTCGTTCAAACTCGTGGATCTGTCCCTCTGTTCTGGGAACAGCCTGGGCTGCAAGTTGGTTCACACAGGGTGAAAATGGCACGTGGATACGAAGCCTCTGCACCCGCTTTTGATCGGTGAGTCTAAATAATTTGTTTCATAATTGAACAAAGAAAAATTGACAAAGAAGTCGCATCCCCTTAAGGTGATCCCTCTGCTGCCGCTTCCCAGGTTGTATCATAAACTTGGATGTGATCCCTGGCTATACGGCAGTTACAGGTTGAATAGCTTCTGACTGGCACCTCCGAACAAAGGTATGGATAAAATGGGGAGACCGCCATCATAGGGCTAGATAGCTCAGTCGGTAGAGTGCCGGTACGTTAATCCGGAGGTAGCAGGTTCAAGTCCCGCTCGAGTCAATTTTTCTTTGTTCAACCCATAATGGCATTATTTTTTCCCTGGTGAAGCTGTGAAGAAAACTATTGCTATGTCACATGGCTAGTGACGTAAGCTGACAGATGGTGTGTTTCCGGAAACTAACCGATCCGGAGGCCGTTGGTTCAAATCCCACCCTAGTCAATTTTTCTTTGCTCAACCAAAGAATATGAAACAAATTTTACCCAGTCGGTTTGCTTTGTGATTTATTGCCTGATCTAAATAATTTCCTCTAGAAAATGATTTGATACTGGGGCAAAATATTATTTTTTATTCCCTGTACAATTATTATATCTAATAAATTGCTGGCAGTAGCCTCTGCTCATTACAGGAATCAAATTAGCCTCCGTACCGGGCACGCTCAGTTGTATATTGGTTAAAGATCAACTTGAACAAAAATAATAGTGTAGTTCTTTTGTTTTAGAAGATCGTTATTGTGGCGTGTCATGGCCGAGCGGTACAGTTCACCAGACCCGAGCTCTGGTGTTGTCAGCAGTAGAGTGTGGGTTCGATTCTCAGTCTTGACACTTGTGCTCTTGAGCAAGGCACTGAACCATAATTGCTTCGTAAAAAGTTGGGAAGGTTGTGCATTATTCTGCTCTACCAACCAGCCGCCTAGAAGTTGATACCCATGCCTACATCTTCGCATGGTACATGTATTATCAGAAGAGAGGGGACAGCAGAACAAAGGAACACAAAATGAAAAATGCTGACCTCACATTGGAATCCTTTGTATTTTTGTGTTCTCACATTTTTCTTCCACTTAGTCTATGGAGAGAGTTAAGTTAAAGGGACAAAGGAAAGTCCTCGCATTGATAGCAATGTAAGAATGTGTGTACGTGTACATGTACATGATGCTTGTCTGGAGACCAGGCTATCAGAAATCAGTTGTTGATAATTTGCATGTTCTGTTTACTACATGTAGGCATATGTCCATGATAAAGACTCAGTATGGAGACCAGGCTATCGTCAACCTCCTTGGAAGCAAGGAAGGGGAAGATCTTCTGAGCAAGGCATTCCAGGTAACTGACTGACAATTATCCCTGACCACCTCCAATGGCCAGCATTTTTTTATATCATTCTCCAAGGTTTCGCGCATTCACATGAAAAAAAGTTTCATTCTAATGAGTCAACCACAAGGCCTCTCCCGAAGCACAAAACATCTACTTAACCCTTTAGAGAACAAAGCATCTACTTAAAGGGAAAGTATACCTTTGGTTTTTGGAACTGTTTGATTGTTTTAATCCTACATGTATATATCAATTTATGTAGATATACAATAAAACTAACCTGTACAAATTTCATTTCGAGGTCGCGTTTTTTAGATATCGCTGAAAATCCAGAGCGGTTATGTCCACGCAGGAAGAATAATTCGTAATTGGAATACACATTCTGAGAAATGTTCTGACAGTAACATTTCTCAGATTCAAATTTTGGGGGATAAAAACTGATATGTTTTTCCATAACCACATTTGTTCTGAAGTGAAATGATTCTCAAAATGCTTTGTACTATCGAAAGCTGCTGTACTTCTAACCTAGGTTTTTTATTGCCATTAATTTAAAGAGTGGTTATTAAACATATACCTTCCCTTTAACCCCATTAATTTCTGTAAAATCCTCACAAACGCCCAGACATTGCTAATATTGTTCATTTCTTTAATCAAATTTTGTCTGTAAAAATGTTAACAGAAACAACATGAAACAGAAAATTAAGTTTTTTGTTTAGAAATTTGGATAGCTATGTTAACATGCTACATTTGAAAATTTCATTTCCGGACATGACCTTTACTTTGACCTCTTTATTTGAATGGAAGTAGGTCAAACCTTGTGGCTGTTTGCGGCCGCTATGGGCATTTTGGTACAAGCCGCTTGTGGCCGCTACATGTATGGTCTCTAAAGGGTTTTTGTTTTTTATGAAATTGGGGCGAAGAAACGATTCTCTGTCTCAAAGTGTTGCTATAGATATTTCCTGATAGATGCCATCTTTACAGGCAACTTAGGTTTTGCAAGGAATTTGATTGAAGTCTCACCATGTGCTGCACAGGGTATTTACGCATATTTGTCCGTTCAGAAAATGACTGTCATTGCCCGTAAAAATGGCCAACTTTCCACTGTGTCAAGTCAAGTGGGAACTATCTATTCCAGGGCTCTAATCAATGGACCACAGGCCCGAGGCCAGCAGTTTTAATGTCGGGCCTGTAAACGCAAGACAGGACAAGTCCAGCGGTCTTGCATTTTTCAATTGAATTAGAAAACCTCACTGTGTGTAATATCTTGAACAAAAACAAATTATGTTCAAGTGTTGACTTTGAGTGTGGTAAAATACCTATTCAATTCTATTGAGTAATGAAGTATAATAGTGTATACCCATAAAGACAAAAGAGAAATATATACATGTTAAACTGTGTCAGGAAGTATTTTGGGGGGTTTCGCCGAACCCACCTTTGTTTTCGTTGAGATTTTTTTTATTTTTTTATTATTGTTATTTTTCCATTCGAAAATTTCTCAAATCTTGCTGTTGCATTAAATATTGATCGCGCAAATGTTTTAGCTTTTCACTTGCGGTGGGGTTTTTTTCTGCTGAAAATGCACATCAAGCACTTGTAAAACTCAATGGATCAGTATCTTTTCTGAAGATTTCACATGAATTGATGAATGCCTACTTAGTATGGAATGTGCCCCGTTTTGTAAACCATGCAAGCCTCCTAATCCCACCATTGTCCGGAGTTTGGAATTAACAACCTGCTCGCTGAATGGTGACTCCAGTTTCGGATTAGTATTGCTAGCGATAGCGTCCAGTTAGCACCTCTATTGATTGTCTTACAAGCCAAAAATAACGATGTTCATGTTGTTAAAGGTATCATCCTTTGTTTTTGTTTTTAATATTCTTGTTACAAAAGGGTTGAAAACAATGTTTTGCTCGTGTCGGGCCGACAAAATTACCTCGTTGTAACCGTGTTCTCGCTACTACCGTGCTTGTATAATCCATATTTAAATGCATTGAAACGCGCACGGGGCAGTTCGGGACCGGCAAAACCTCGTATTAACAGGAACCTCGTAATATACGAACTCGTAACAACGGGAGTCGACTGTAATCTCTGTGCCACTTGTACCTTTACAGCACATGTACTTTATCTTTCATTTATAGTTTTACGACATATTTTAGCTCCTCACAAGTGCCACATTCATGACATTTCATCCTCCCACATGACCCGAACTTATACCGGTCCATCTGTTCCAAACTGGAAATTCAAATGTAATAGAAATTTCGTCATAAAAAAGCGCCCTAAAGCGACAGGTTCCATTTTCGTTAACTTGACCCACAATCGATCTCCATCATCAGGACTGTGACATCCTATTAATTAACAAACTACATTACGTCACCAAGACATTATTCAATTCTTAATAGTTCGCCTTGTTAAAGCCGAAACCCCAGTATTTGTTCGTAACAAATTCAGTTCTATTTTCTCATTTTGATTCTGGTCTTGTAAAAAGAATTCTGGTCCAGTAAACATTTTGAGTAACAAGCCCTTTGATCTTGTTGATTTTCCACAAAAATACGAGCCCTGCCTTCATTGTTGCAATGTTTTCTGCCAAGCAGATTTTAGAATATACATGTATGATCTTATCTTCAAGCAGGCCTGAACATTCGATTCTTATTGGTTGATTTATAGCAACAAGGAGTGTGATATAAACTTATATTGCACGGCCCATATTACACCCTGCGTATTGTGTGTTCTACATTAACTGCGCGTCAAGTTTGCTTAAAGAGAAACACGTTATCACACGCGCGCTCGTGGAATACGGCAAAATATAGCGTGTCTGCGTCCCATATCCAACTCGGCCTTCGGCCTCTCTCCTTGTATACATGTAATGAATGTTTATATTGTACTGCAGTAATAAGTGCTACATGGGCTTAGGCAGGAACAGTGTGTATGTACTGTGACCATTCAGACGGATATAGGTTAATACTTTCTCTTCTTTGTCTTTTTCTGCCTCATCAGAACCATCACAAGAACTCTCCTCATTCCCAAGACGTCCCCCATATCCTCTTTGACTACCACCAGATGTCTCGCCAGAAGGATTACTTAAGGGTGCTGCAGTCCAAAATCCAAAAGTTCCTGGAAGCTTTTGAGTTCTTCCATCTCGACGAGGGCGACAAGATTAGGAAGTGAGTGGATACAGACTGTTGTCATTGCTGCGAAGTGTTTGTTTGTTTGTTTGTGTGTTTGTTTGTTTGTTTGTTTAGATGATATATAGGATTTGAGGCATTGCATGGTAAGGTATATATATTTGGTTTGCGGTAACACCGTGTATAATATCTACTTGCTAGGTAGATTTTTTGTTGTTTGAGAACTTGTTTTGCTTTTTATTCTACTGCCGTTGAGTAGAATATTCGGAATTCGGAATTCGGGAGTTCCGAAAAGAACTGTCCTGCTTATTAACTACTACCTGGTAGGGAGGTAGGAAATCGGGCTGGAGTACTACTTTCGCTATGTGGAACGGGGGTACTTCTCGTTAATAACTACACTGCCGCGGAGTGAGTTCTTAATAGGTCTCAACGTTTCGACTAGCTTGCTCTAGTCATCGTTGGGATGTTTAGATGATCTTCCCAACAAGGGAACTGTGCAAAGCTCCCACAAGGGGATCTAAGCTCCGAGCTGGCAACAGCCAATCTCTCTCATACAAACATCGGTTTAACATCTATAATTATGAACTGCACAAATCAATAAATGGTGATTCAGTAACTAGACGACAATACTTATTTTAGTCATTGTGAAATCAGCATTTAGCTTGGCTGGGTTGGAACCCACAACCTTGATTACAGTGACATAGTGTTGTGACTGAGCGGTCTTTGGTCGGTCATGTTGGCGTATGTTATCTTTCCTCGCCTTCCACCTCCAGGACCCTGGTTCGAATCCCCCGGGGGAACTATGTGGATTGGGTTTTCAGTCCCTACATGATGGCGTGGGTTTCCCTGGTATAGTTCTCTTGGGTTTTCCTCCCACATCTAAAACTGAAACTTCCTTCCTTGTCTTCTCTCCATGGGGTTCTTGGCTAGTAGTAGTACAGTGATTAAGTTCACTTTTTTGAGGATTCTTGGCTTCACAACCAGAATAAATAAATAAATTAATAATGCACTAGACTTGAGCTCTGGGATTGTTAGTCTTGGACAAGTGTGGATCCAGGAATTTTAGGGGGATGGGGTTGGGTTCACTCCTCCAAAAAGGTTGCCGCGTCCAAAATTACAAGGTCGGCAGTATCCATGATAAACACAGAAGGTGCAGTGCAGCCGATGGGCATAAATGCGTATGATGAATGCATTGAGTCTAGATTTCACCTCGTGTGGAAACTTGTAATACAGTGTTGCAAAGTAAGGATGACCAAGGTGAAATATCAAGGACTAATCCATTGCCCAGGGGAAGGCTTAATTAGCCAAAGTGTTTGTGTAGTTTACCTGAAAAATGGCGCAAGTTTGAAGTTAACAAAATAAAATAATAAAATAAAACAAATCCACCCTTGGATCCACGTGACATTCTTACGTAATCGTTAGAAACTCAATGGACAATGCCTCGCTGTGACATGCCTGTGATGTAGCTTCATTTGCATAATAAATGTCAGCTTTGGCAAACACATGATCAGTCTGGTACCCGAATGACTGATTCACTGAAGGACATTTACATGTAGATTGAATCATCGCGCATTTGTGTGAGTGCTGCATTCTTGTCAGTTTATTCCTAAATTTAGCTTTAACTCATGCAAACATTTTCAGCATTGCACTCATAAACATTCATTATTTGCATACAGTAATATGATAAAGGTATGATGTACTGGTTCAAAACTAACGCATGCTTTGTGGTGTTTTCTTTTACAGTGTGCAGACTGGAACGATACGGACAAACTGCCTGGACTGTTTGGATCGTACCAATGCTGTCCAAGCATTCTTTGGACTGCTGGTAAGAAGTGGATTTGATTTATCAGCTCATTGCCATTTGAACTTGATTGACTTGTATACAAGAATGAACATTTATTAAAAAAAATACATCCCTGAAATCTTTTAAAGGTATCGTACACGTTTGGTAATACTCAAAACAAATATTAGCATAAAAAGTTCCTTGGTAACAAGCTATGGAGAGCTGTTGATAGTATAAACATTGTAGGAAACGACTCCCTCTGAAGTAACGTAGTTTTTGAGAAAGAGGTAATTTCTCACTAAAATAATAAAAACTTCTTGCAAGAAGTTTTTATTCCTATCTGAAAGCACACAAATTTGTACAAGGGTGTTTTTTCTTTCATCATTTTCTTGCAACTTCAATGACCAATTGAGCCCAAATTTTTACAGGTTTGTTGTTTTATGCATATGTTGGGATACACCAAGTGAGAACACTGGTCTTTGACAATTTCCAAATGTGTTCAGTGCCTTTAAAGGAGGATTTAGTTACATGTATTGCATCGGGTGTCAGGAAACAATATTTTAATGAGGGAATAATACTGTGTGAGGACCAGGGCTGAATTTCATAGAGCTGCTTAAACACAAAAAGTAGCCAAACATAGCAAAATTTTGCTTACCAGAATAAGGTTACCAGCCAAACTACCATTTCACATGTACGATTTGTGACTGGTATCCTGCTCATTTCTGCTGAACAAAATATTTGTAAGCAATATTTTCTGCTTTAAAAGCAGCTCTATGAAATTGGGCCCTGGTCTTCGCTGCATGGTAATGACCAAGTTGGTAGCTGACTGCTGTTAATGGACCAAGCTGGGGGTCCATTAATCTCTGTCAGCCACAGGTCATTAACACAAGGTGATGACCGGGTCCTCATTGACTGTTTTTCCCATTAATAAAAAACCTTAAATGGGGAAAACAAATTCCAATAAAATTATCAGAATTGGAAAGCTTTCTTTCACCAATATTTTTCTAAATTGTTCTAGGGCCATTCTTTACATTTGGTTTTCAATATGAGGCATGGTGGTAGCTCCCCATCCCTATTATGTCTTCATTGTTTGCTTGGAATCTCACAAATTCTTTTGAGGATTTAAGGGGGGTGGGGTTACTTCAGTACAAGAGAAAAACAGTGTGTTAAAGTATTGAAACATTCGGGGGGGGGGGGGGTACCCTATGCCCCCATATCGGGCGTGGTATAATTATTTAGGGCACCTAATCTCTTATACATACTTAGCTTTTTATGTCTAATAAAAAGTTAAGTAAAGTTAAAAAAGTTAATTAAGTTCTAATCTCTTATACATACTTAACTTTTTATGTATTTTCAAGAACCAGACTCTGAGCTTTGAAAATTTACAATTTAGCATATTTATATAAATATGGAAATACTGTACTTCAAGGTCGGTGTTCGGCTTTATGCTTTGTATTATGTTGGTTTCATGTGTGTACCAGCTACATGTACCTTAAATTGATACACTGTTTGAGCATTCACACATACCGAGGTTTGCGCATACATGCAGCACCAGCCATCTCTTTCCAAAATTAAAAAACTATACGCACAAAGAAAACAGTTCATTTGATAGTTTCCCGCACAACATGTACACAGTGCATACATGTATAGAACTTTTACATATACAATTTAGGAGCCATATTCACTACATGTAGTTGACAGAGCCGATCTTTATACCATTTGTTAATACATCCCGATGGGACCACTGTCCGACCAAACAGAATTTGACCTTAAATTTAGAGCCCCCTCTTTAATATTTTCATCTGATGTAATGTTTTATGTAGATGATTCCAAAGCAGCTAGAAGCTTTTGGTCTAGCTAACAAGCCCCAGATGCTGTCTCGATTTGAGGAGGTCTACAGGACCATCTGGGCGCTGAATGGGGATCACGTCAGTCGAATCTATGCTGGTACTGGGGCACTAGAGGGCAGAACCAGGGTAAGTGTTTTCGCTTAACATTGGGTTTGGGTTGTTATTATCATTGATATTATTGTGAAACCAAGGATGCCTCATAAGTGAACTTAATCACTGTAGCTTGCAAGCCTGAGGAAACCTGTAAACTAGGGTGCTCTTTATGTCAGGCCTGGAATTTCATCTTTGAAAGGGCAAGTTTATTTCATTATGCAAAGGGCACTTCCATTGGAAAAATCTTAAAGTCAATGGGAAAAGGTCAACACCTGGGCAACAGGGTTTGTATCCTCTCCAGGATTGATGTTAGTTTTGTTATATATTTCTGGTGATGAAACCATGGATGCTTCATTTAACGCTGTAATGAAGACTTAATTCATGGTCAAAACTAATCCATTATGAAATGGGCAATCAGTTCTGCAATGCACTTGCTTGAGAAGGTTGTGCAGACACCTGAGTGATAACAGCGTACTACATTAAAAATGCAAAGACCATTGTGTGAGTATATGTCTGAAATCTGAGATCCAGATTTGTTACGCCTAAATTAAGCTTTGAATATTTATTTTTACTATTATGATAAATTTCTGGTAATGAAACCAAGGATGCCCCGTTACTGAACTTAATCACTGTAGCTCGCAAGCCTGAGGAAACCTGTAAACAAGGGTGCTTGCAATGTGAACCAGAAACACCGGGGTTAATCTCTACTCTTCCACGATAAGTGTTCTGGGTTCTTTTACGTGCACTACCAATCCTAGTACATGTACAAAGGACATACGGCTTAATGTCCCGTCTCTAAGGACAAAGCAATGATGGTAAAATATCTTGCTCAAGGACACAAGTGCTACGACCGGGACCCGAACCAACACTCTGCTGATCAGAAACACCCAGAGCTCATAACCGCTCGGCCACAACACACCACACTATGTGGTTTGGCCTACATGCAATGTACATAATAATAATAATAATGGTTTAAGATTTATATTGCGCCCCTAACAAAAAATGACAAAAAGCGCATAAAACATTTTGAAAAGCAGAGAATGGATCTGAATGTTGTCTGAGCGATAACTTGAGATGAATGAGATTAATATTAGCGGGGCATTTGTGTTTGTCAACACACCATTCTTAATTTAATTTATTTTATTTTATTTTTTTTTATTTAGCAATAGTTTCTGCGTTTCAGTTCATTTGATTTTCCTACTCTCTCCTTTTGTTTTCATCTAGGCTGGGAAGCTGCGTGACGGTGCACGATCCGTAACTCGCACCATCCAGAATAACTTTTTCGATGGCAGCAAGCAAGAAGCCATTGATATCATGTTGCTAGGGAACTCCCTCGTTGGCGAACTCGCAGACAAAGCAGGGGCGCTTCTACCAAAGAGTCATTTACACGGTGAGGGCAAAAAATAGTTACAGATACATGTAGCATGTGGCGTGTCGTGGCCGAGTGGTTAAGAATACCGGAGTCAAGCTCTGGTGTTTATGATCAGCAGAGTGTGGGATTGAGTCCCGGTCATGACACTTGTGTTCTTGAGCAAGGTACTTTATCATAATTGCTTCTCTCCACCTAGGAGTACAAATGGGTACAGGCGAGAGCTGGGAGTAACCTGCGATGGACTGGCATCCTGTCCAGGGGGATATATAAATATTCTCAGTCGTTTAATGCCAAGGAAACCGGGTATAAACACCAGCCTGATAAGCCATATTGGCTCGGAACTCTTTGAGACAAATTTTTGTCGAATCTCTCCAGATTCTCAAACATACATCGCTGTCAATGATAATAATAATACGCAGTTCTTATATAGCGCTTTATCAAACCCGATGGGCTTTAAAAAGCGTAAAGTATTTTTCCCTGCAAGGTATGCGGAGTTTGAAGTATGAGACTTATTCCTTTATATAGCACCATGTAATGGTACACAAGGTGCTGCGGCTCAATATGCTGCCAATCAAACCAGGTTTTATTGCAAAATAGGCTGGACCCCTTTTGTATTCATGATTGCTACTGTGCACTGGAGTCCAAGAGCAAGATACTTTACCATAATTGCTTTGTCCTTCTAATGTGACATTAAGCCATAGGTCCTGTGTACTAGGATTGGTAGTGCACATAAAAGAACACAGAACATTTATAGTGGAAGAGAAGGGGTTCACCCCAGTGTTTCTGGTTCAAATAGCTTTAGCAAGCACCCTTGTGAGCTAAAGTGATTAAGTTAATTTTTGAGGCATCCTTGGTTTCATTACCAGAAATATAAATTATTATAACCAGGTTTTTTTAATGAGATATTAACTAACATCATAAAACCGGACGTCCACTTCAAGGTGAGGGCTTCACTTTACTGGTTTGGGCTATCGACCCAAATCAACTGTCGCCAGGGGCATGTTGCCACCTTCTCCTGGGGCTGAAACAGGGTTACCCCCTTCACAGTCCGTAATGATACATGCATTAGTATCATCCACTGGGAGCCTGGCTGGTAGAATGCACTTCCTTCCCAACTTTTTACAAAGCACTTATGGTTAAGTGCCTTGCTAAAGGGCACAAGTGTCATGAGGAGGATTCGAACCCACACTCTACTGCTGACAATACCTGAGCTTGGGTTCGGTGAACTAAACCCGCTCGGCCTCGACACGCCACATAATAATACTTATACTACCCTACGGGTTTCCTTATTTTGCCGTTTCAAATCTTTTCATCTATTTTTCTTCCATTAGCCTCCCCCAGTATTCTCCGTGCGGTGTGTGAACGTGAAGACGACATTACCGACTCTGTGAGTCTGCGAGTATGCGTCGGGACATGGAACGTCAACGGAGGGCGCCATTTCAGGAGTATCGCGTACAAGAATCAGTCTATGACAGACTGGCTGTTGGATAACCCAAGGGTGATACAGACTACCAAGCAAGGTGGGTTGGTAACAGGGTCAAGGGTCTTCATTACTTGAAACTGCCATTGGCCCAAAAATCTGAATTCTACTCACCGGTTTCATCCTGACTCTAATAAACTGTCATCGGTAAAGTCATTATCAGATAAACACACTGCACCATGGCATGTTCAGTCATTCACTTCCCCAAGGCCATTGACCATGAGCTGGGTTAATGCCCTATTAAAGGGATTGTATACGTTTGGTAGTTGGAACCCACTGTTTGTTTCAATCATATATAGTTGTAGCTATATACCATAAAACTAACCTGTGAAAATTTCGTTTCAAAAGGTGCTAGTGTTTTTGAGATATTGCCGAAAATATGGAGCGGTTATGTCCACGCAGGAAGAATAATCTTCAATTGGAATACACTATCTGAGAAACGTTACTGCAGTAACGCTTCTCGGATTCAATTTTTTTTGGGGGAAAAATGATATCTTTTTCCATAACCACAGTACTTCATAGTGAAAAGTTTCTCAAAATGCATTATACTATCCAAAGCTACTGTACTTCTTACCAAATACGTCTTTATTGCCATTCATTTTCAGAATCATTACCAAACGTATACAGCCCCTTGAATTACATTTGTGATTTGTAGAATCTTGTTTTTATTGGGAAAAGCGTCTAAAGGTGTTGTGCAAGCAGCTTTGAATCATAAAAATTTACCAAATATGTCCCAAGAAATTGAACAAGAAACAGTCAGACTTCATTCATGTTTCTCAACGTTTCCGGGATATGACACCAGCAGCTGAGCCTCGTCGGTCCCAGCCGGTCCCAGTCATTATAGATCTCTTTACATATTACAAATGTAATTGATATCGCATTAACTCCGCTCATGATCGCTAGACTTTGGGAAGTGAAGGTGCCAGGGTGTATTGATTATCTTATAATTACTTTTTCAATTTGGAACCAGGTAGAACTTGCGATTAGAAGCCATTTTTTGTCCCAAAAAACACATGGGCGAATACAGGGTGCCAGACTAGACTGCTGTTGTGCTGCATTTGGACCGAAAATAGCGTCCACCAACCACGTGACCAAATAAAACTGGTTCCTCTATGTCGCAACTCTCTCAATACACAGCTCTTGAGTAACCGAAGGAACCTCCCAAGCTGTCCCACTAAACTTGTAACATCCAGACGGTTTAGGGGCTGCATCTTCTGGACCAAGGGGAGAGACTCTTATTGAAACAGGTGTCTCCATAAACGGGATCAGTGGCGTAACTAAACATTTTCATGGGGTCTAAGGAGTGTACATGTACGTAAATCAGTTTTTACGGTCTTTCAATTTCTCCACCAATTTCTCTCAGGCATACATTTTGTGAGGATTATCGTTTACCTTTTTTTAACCAAATCCTTGATTGTTTCACAGGATGCTCTGAAGAAGGAGTTGACTTCAGTCAGCCAGTGGACATGTACGCAATTGGATTTGAAGAAATGGTGGACCTCAATGCTGGGAATATCATCAGCACAAAGTAAGGCAAGATTTCTTTGGGCGTTTACGAAATGGAGGCTCAGGCTTAGGCTTCAGGCTCCGTTCTCCCGTCTGAATCCCTGAACGCATAGCACGCGTATAGTCAAAACAACTGAGGGGCCTAGCTAGCCTGAGCCGAATCCAAAGCCGAAGCCGTGGATTCGTAAACACCCATAGAACAAACTGATTCACTTGCTAATCAGAACTTAGCAGGGAACCAGTCGAGAGCAGTGCGCATCATACTGTATTCTTGCCTGGTAACCCATTTCCGTATTAAGCAAGTATTTGTGCTTGACAGCTTTTATTTGGCTCCTGATGCTACTCGTCATCATCATCATTCGGCATAGACTTGCGTCCGTGTCCGCCTCGTCCTCAGATGGTAATGGGGACGCATTCCTAGAGTCGCCAGTTCGCCACCATCACCTGTTCTCTTTCAATCGCCGCTATTCTCAGCTCTCGCACACTTCTACCACTCCACTTTGTCACATTGTCTATCCAGCGCAGCTTAGGGCGACCTGTGCCCCGACTTGTACCCATAGGTAGACCGTCTATAACTGCGTTGGGTAGACCTCCTTGCCTCATCACATGAGCGCACCACTTAGTCTTCCGCTCTAACACCTCTTCACCACTAAGACACCAACGTCCACCGATCATGCTACTCTCTACCTGTACATAAGAAAACTATACACCCCCTAATTGAGCTTCTGCCTGTCATTTATCTTTATTAGATAGAGTGCAGAAGGGTATTGTTAATCTTGTTGGTGAAGGGTTAGATAGTTAAGTTGTTTGAGCGCCGGCACGTTAATCCGGAGGTCATTGGTTCAAATCCGGCTCAACTCAATTTTTCTTTGTTCAACCCCAAATCATAAAAAAAAAAATTTACCCAGTCAGTTTCCCTTGTGGTTTATTATTTGATATTTTTGAATAAAAAGTTGCATCCCCTTATAAAGGTGATCCCTTGGCTGCCGCTTCCAAGGTTGTATCCTAAAGTCGGCTGTGGTCCCTGTCTACACAGTTAAAGGCTGTATGGCTCCTGACTGGCACCGCAAACAAAGATAATGACAAAAAAGGGAGACTGCCAACATAGGGCTACAATCTTGCCAAAACGCTTGGGCCACGTGACAATAAACATATCCTCCTGCGTTCCTCGCTCAATGTTTATAACCCCAGCTGGAGCGCAGACCGCGCAATGAGAGCCATCACTGAACGGGGGCCTGGGGGGGGGGGGGGTCCAACCAAATATGGCTCAGTTTGGTGGAGCGCCGGCTCGCTGTAGTCAATTCTTCTTTGTTCAACCCCAAATTATGTTTGTATTTCATACCAGTGCTAATAACCTGAAGCAGTGGAGTATGGAGCTACAGAAAACTCTATCACGGGATCATAAGTACATTCTGCTCACGTGTGAACAACTGGTAGGTGTGTGTCTGTATATCTTCATACGTCCACACCATGCTCCCTACATCAGGTAAGAATTTAAATCTTGATGAAGTCAGTCTTTCTCAGTTTCAGGAAAATTTTGTCAGTAATTATCTAGTCATAATGTAAAGACAGAATTAGTAATCATAAACATTTATGTTTGAAGGTTTAATACAGGATTGGTAAGGATAAAAAACATCATTGTAATTGTCTGAAAGCTTACTAATTATAAAGTTCATGCTAGAACCATTTTTTCTGTGAAATATTGTGACGTCACAGCACCCCCGACGTAGAGGGGAGGTGACGCGATGGCACTGACGGGAACGTCCCCGAGCGGTTAGAGACGAGTTCATTGGGATGGAAATATACCGTCCCGAGAATGGTTTGTCCTTTATTGTTCGTAGGGGTAGGGGAACGCTCAACCTCAGACGGGTTGACAACAGAGGGCGTCCTAACGTTCAGCTTTCGAAACGAATGTGTCACAACAGCTACAGCAGTATAATAAAAAAAAGGGGGCGCACTATGCTCAGCTAACATGCAGCAGTATACCAGCAATGACCTTGCAGACCCATTGTGACCCACAAGCTTTATGGTTTGACTATGTAACTTCGTTATTGGACCAATAGGGATCTCGCCAAGGCTGGCAAGGAACCCCTCATAAGGCTCCTCAAGAAACCTGTATTCGCTGCACAGCCCAATGGCCCTCTCAACAAGCTCGTACAAAGAATCGTTACAGCCGACTTATCACACACAACAACCCCTCAGTCCAACTCGCATAAGACGGGACGTGGGATGCAAACCTATTCGACTGTGCAGTCAGATCAGCATGAAACAATCTTACAGATCGATATCCGCCCACATCACGACGCTGCTTTTATAGCTTTTGCCACTTGCACACGTGACCGCACTCTCCAATAACATGCGCTAGCAAGATCACTGTTCCACCCCTCATGCAGGGGTGCTTTACCTCTCTGTTGCTTCACATTATTTCCCTCTGAAATGAAATCATTTTTAAGAAAACTATATCTGAAAACCTTTTTAAAAAGTTGCAAAAGCTGATTTCGGTTGTTACAACCAAAATTAAGGACACTGTTTTTACATGCTGAAAATTGTGCATGGTTGTTCACTATTTACTCCTGATTCACACAACAGGTTTAGCACAAATTTTCACAGGTTCGTTGATCATGTATATGGTTGATCACACAAAACATGAACACTGCCTGCAACTATTTTGACAGCTCTACCAATTCTGTATAATACCTTCTGTATAATATAAATGGCATGAATGGATTTATTGCCATGACGCTCCATAGTTGAATATTGGAAAGACGCCATCAAGTTTGTTTATACTACATTTAATCAGCCAGTCAAACCGCAGAGCGCTCAGCCAAACCTTCCAGATCACTCCAAAGCCGCAAGTTTGTTTATACTACATTTAATCAGCCAGTCAAACCGCAGAGCGCTCAGCCAAACCTTCCAGATCACTCAAAAACCGCAAGTTTGTTTATACTACATTTAATCAGCCAGTCAATTCGCAGAGCGCTCAGCCAAACCTTCCAGATCACTCCAAAGCCGCAAGTTTGTTTATACTACATTTAATCAGCCAGTCAAACCGGAGGTTTGTTTATACTACATTTAATCAGCCAGTCAAAACCATGTCTCAAACCTTCCAGATCACTCAAAAACCGCAAGTTTGTTTATACTGCATTTAATCAGCCAGTCAAACCGCAGAGCGCTCAGCCAAACCTTCCAGATCACTCCAAAGCCGCAAGTTTGTTTACACTACATTTAATCAGCCAGTCAAACCGCAGAGCGCTCAACCAAACCTTCCAGATCACTCCAAAGCCGCAAGTTTGTTTATACTACATTTAATCAGCCAGTCAAACCGCAGAGCGCTCAGCCAAACCTTCCAGATCACTCAAAAACCGCCTCTCTCATTAAGAACCCATCCGAATTGGCGACTACAGCTACGGCTGCGGCTGTTGCTAAGAGTGTTGCTAAGGACGTCCTATTCTTCAACGCATGATGACGCGGAAATCTAGCTGTAGCTGCCAATTTGGACACGGCCTAATCTAAGCGTGATCATAAGGTCAACCTGCAAAGAGCCTGGCAACTGGAACAACTGACATAAAACCACTTGATTTATTCCGTTTTTCAAGGGATGTTGGTTTGGAAACCGTCAAAACCGGAATGAAGGGGGCAGCGGGTAACAAGGGAGCTGTGGCCATCAGGTTTCTCTTCCACACCACATCGCTGTGTTTCATCTGCGGCCATTTTGCTGCCGGCCAGTCCCAGGTCAAGGATCGTAACGACGACTACGCCGAGATATCACGCAAAATCATGTTCCCCATGGTAAGTGGTTTTAGCCTTGCCAAGAGGCTCATTGTCAGCACATGCGGACATATTTTAAAATTTCCATTGTCTTAACCACATCGTTACACACTGGTCAGCTCATACGCCATGATATCCTAAGTTGGACCATGCCACATGTCCTTGAGGGGGTGTCAATCAACATGGGACAGTGATTTGCTTAGGAGGGGGGCGGGACAAAACTCTGCCAGCATCCTGTGTGTACAAGATCAGTTTGTCAATTGTCAATGGGAGATGAAACCAAAATATAAAACCTAATCAATTAAGCAAACAAATGAGCCTAAATTAACCCACGCAATACCTGGATGTGTGTCAACACTTAACAACACACGTAGATGAAAAAATGCGTAAAGAAACCCTCTTAACCTATGGAAAGACTTGCCAGCATGTGCTGACTATGTTCCACAGGGACGTTGCAACCAAGTAGATCCCTTGCTGCAGGGTTTTAAGAAACAAACTTACATTGTCGAAAAATCGTCAACAATGAAATCAAAGATGAATTGTTTAGATGACTTGTTGAGTACATGTAATCTGCCATAACTTTGTTTTTAATGAACTTTTGTCGTGACATTTTTAAGTTTTATGGGGTTTTATTGTTAGTGACCCTTTGAGCCGCTGCTGATTGTAATTGTTATTGTTGTCATGGTTGTTTACAAAAAAATAACAAATAAATATAATAAACATGATATAAACATTGTTCATGACAGTGTAATAGTAGTTTCATTTGACTACTGTTTAAAAAGGGTGTACTGTTAATATTCTTGTTCAAAAACAAAGAAGTGAAATGTTTCTAAAGAAGCGAAATGTCGGCCGAGGTTTTCCAATTCACAGTAAGTGCATACTCATTTTTTCTCAAAAGAGAACCACAAATCCCAGTGCTTATTATGAGAACCTTTGTTGCTGTTCCTTTGTCAAGTGAGGGTTTCATTGTGGCAACATTGCGGTCATATATATGGGTGTTCAGGGGCCGATTTCACAAAGAGATAAGACTAGTCTTATCTGAAGTTATAGGACCAGTAACTGGTCTTAACTTAAGACTAGTCCTATCTCTTAGCATTGCCTAGGACTAATCCTAAGTTAGGAAGAGTTTTGTGAAATCGACCCCTGGCTAGCTGCCAAAGGCACCCTTGCTTGCCTGGGGCTCAAACAAGTTGTTGCCACATCCTTTGCAATTCAGCTTCTCAGCTGCGAGTAAGGATGATAAGGCTCCCAAATTATTATAATCATATCTTACTCTCTCGCAGGGACGGACGTTGGCAACTCATGATTATGTCTTCTGGTGTGGTGATTTCAACTACCGTATCGACATGGAGAAGGAGCAACTCAAGGAGTTTATCGCTCAGGAAAACTATGAGGCATTGAAGAGTTCCGATCAGTTACTACAGCAGAAAAAAGACGGAAATGTAAGACTTTTTTCCCCTTTTTTAGTTTAATAATAAATAATGTTAATAAATAGTCTTTATATAGCACACGTACCAATAAGGTACTCAAGGCACTTCAACAAACATACCAAACATTTTAAAACAGGATGTTTAAAAATAAAATAAAAATATGAAAAAAATAGTTAATGGCCTGACGTTTCAAAGGCTAAATGACAAGTCAACACACATGAACAGGTATATAAGTGTAACAGAAGCATTCAAGTGGAAATACATGAGTAGAGGCAGAGAGCAAACAGACAAGGCAAGGGGTAAACAATGAATAGGGAGACAGAGGGGGGGTGGAGGGAGGGGGCTGGTCTGACCACTAGAAGTTGGAAACACAAAGGACAAGATCAAAACAATTGTTATTATGAGACTATTTTGTGTAGCACCTGATAAGAGTTTACAAGGTGTTGCGGCGCATTCAGCAGCCACTGCCAGAAACAGCGGGTCGAACCCCTTCTCTTAGTGATAAGTATAACTGGGTTCTTTCACAACACACAGGACCTACAACTTTATGTCCCATCCGAAGGTCGAAACAATCATTGTTAAGTGTCTTGCTTAAGGACACAAGTGTCAAGACCGGGACTCGAACCCACACTCGTTGTTCAACCCCAATTTATTTAAAATTTACCTAGTCAGTTTCCCTTGTTGTTTATTACTTCATTATTAAATTCGTAATCATCGGGCCAACAAGAGGCACTGATCATGGGTAAACTGAGGGGTTGAACAGAAATAAAGAGTGTTTTGAAGGAGCAGTTGACCCTTTCCTTACCATTCATTCATTCATTCATTCATAACTGGTTCATTAAAAATTTACAAATCAACTTGGCATCAGTTGATTTGCAATTACATTTTGAATAAAAAGTTTACAAATTAAAGGAAAACACAAGAAAGTAACAACATACAGTGTAGGAGTTAAAACAAAAAGTTACATACACACAAACAAAGCTACTGAAGTGGCAAAAGGACAAAAGGTTTCAGTCAAGTTAAGCAAGGTACTGTTACAAAAACTTATATAACTGTACAATAACAGGGAAATACAGGTTGAAAAGGAGCCAAAACTAAGTCAAATGTTATTCAAATTACGAACGAGGTTTGGCAATGCACTGTTTTTCATTCTTTCAGTTTTACAATGAAACTTGGGAGTTTTTATATTCCGCCATACAGTTCTTGTGTTTCGGCACTCCTGGCAAGTAACGTTGAAATTGTGTTGTTTTATCAAGAGTTTTTTCCATGAAAGAATAACAGAGTGATTGGCGACAATCTTTTAAGGATTGAAGCGAGCATACATGTAGGCTTCTTTAGTCGACTTTGGTTGACTGAACTCATCTCACCACCTCATCCTAAAGCGACTTTAGTCTATCGAGATGACACACAAAGAAGCACTCAAGCCCAATGAGCACACATGCCATTTTTTTTATTTTACACTGGTGTGTGATAAGATTTGTATACTCATTGCTTTCTTATTTCTTAAGACTTGCAGACATGGCAGAGGGACAAAATCCTCAGGCTGTAAAAGGCCTGTCAAGTTGATTTCATAACATGAGTTATTGTTTGTTGCAATCCTACATAGTTGTAGATATATACCATAAAACTAACCTGTGAAGATTTCATTTCAAAAGGTGGTAGCATTTTTCAGATATTGCCGTAAATCTGGAGCGGCTATGTCCACGCAAGAAGAATAATCTGCATTGGAATACACATTCTGAACGCTTCTCAATATTAAAAATATTTTGGGGATAAAAAGTGATATATTTTTCCATAACCGCAGTCCTTCGAAGTAAAAAGTATCTCAAAATGCATTATACTATCTAAAGCTGCTGTACTTCTCACCAAGTAAGTTTTTATTGCTATAAGTTTTCAGAGTCAGTACCAAACGTGTACGATGCCTTTAAAAACAACTCTGCTATGCACAAAAGATGATAAAAGTCAATGTATCCCTTTTTTTACGTACCATATTTTGGACCAGTTAAATATACCATTGCGCTCAAGGGTTGTTGATTGGCAATCATGGCAACTACACGTAAGTAAACACCCTTTTGATCACTGGATATTTGCAGACATTTCAAGGTTTCCATGAGGGTGCTATCCAGTTTGCACCGACCTACAAGTATGACCTCTTCTCCGACGACTACGACACAAGCGAAAAGAATCGCAGCCCAGCCTGGACAGATCGGATCCTGTGGAGGCGCCGTAAGCGACGATTCCGGAAGAGATCCGAAGGTCAAGAGTCGGAGGAATACTGTGATCCAGGGAGAATATTGCATTATGGGAGAGCAGAACTGAAGGTTTCTGATCACAGGTATTGCTGCATCAATTTGAATTTTTTTTTTTTTTAATTATGCATGTTCGCCCCAAACAAGGCTTAAAGCCACTCTTGGTAAGGGGCTACAAGAAGAAAGAAAAACAATTATTAAATGTGAAAATAACTCAGGGGAGCTGAAGGTAGGAATTGATATTCCTCTTAAAGCAGTCTAGATTGTAGGATGGAGGGAAACATGCACCAGGCAAGGAGTTCCAAAGAGAAGCAGTACGTAGAATAAAGCTGTTGGAATGGCTCTTTGTTCTACATCTCAGCAAATCAAGAGTGTATGGGTGAGAAGAAGCAGAAAGTCTGGTTTCACGCTCAAACATCCTGATAGGAGGAACTAGGTCGGACACACTGGTGGCACATTTACCATGGAAATATCTGTAGAAAATGAATAATCTAATAGCGTAGGCTTCTTCTATTTTGCTTTTTTCGTTACTCAACATTCTCTTTTTTCCTTCCCTCCTTTTTTGATTTACTATTATTATTATTTGATTCAGCATTATTGTTAAGCATACAGAGAAGATACGTAACAAGTAAACATATTGAAAGCAAAGGATAGCCCAAAAAGCTGCATAAACACGGCTTATTTCCATCAGGGTCCTTAAAAAACATGAAGACATTCAATTATAAGAAAAATTGCACAGGAAAATGCGAACAATGCTTTGAAAATGATTATTAGAACATTTGATGCTATTATGAAGTAGATTCCGTTCATGAACCCCCCTTACCAAAATTACCAATTCATTCCAATTGGATATCCAGTTGGAAAGAATTGGATTGAGTTGGTATTGAGTTGGTGTTAGTTGGTTTATATTGGAATACTGAATTTCCAATTGGATCAAAGACTTAGACCAACTCAGTCCAATTGGAAATCCAATTGGAGTCAGTTGGTTTGATTTAATTGAATTGGAATTAGTTGGAGTTTGTTTCTACCAATTGGAAATTTCACCTCCTAAATTAATTCCATTTGGAAACTTTATTTCCCAATTGAGACCAGTTGGGTCCAGTTGGAAAAACTCCAATTGGTTCCGATTGGAAAATTGAATTGAAAATTTTGGGCCATAAAAAAAAGGATTGCACTCTGTCCCTTTAATTCTTGGAACAATAAGAATTGGTGGAACTACCCCTTGTAGAATAACTATGCATTTTGAGAGGAGAGATGTTGTTTCACTGCCCTTTTAAATTGATAATGATTATTAGAACATTTGATGCTAGTAGGAAGTATATCTTTTCATGAATCCTAGTACAAGGGCTTTTCCCAAACCTCAGCTTAGGCTCTGTCTTTGTCCCCGTCTCTGGGTTTCGTTTGATGTTGGAAACGTGGAGCCGGAGTCCACGCCGAGGTTTTGGAAAATGCCCTGGACTCTAGCAGGACCCTAGTATAGGGTCTCACTGGGTGTAGTCTAGGTGCAAGACAATTTTATTTGTATCCAACAGGGGAAGTTTTGTATCAATCCAAATTAAAAGGTCTTGTTCCAAGACTACTTCAGCTGTTGTCAAATATATCCAATTCCACTTCCCTTGTATACATCCTAAATCCTTATTTACAGCTCTCCTCATCAGGTTTGTGAGCTACAGGTATCAATTTCACTTACAAGGCATTCTTGGTTTCATTGCAAGAAATGTATATTAATAATAACCCTCTTTTTCACAGACCTGTGGTGGCAGTAATCGAGATTGAGATCCTACAAGTCAACGACAAGAAACGTTCAAGCGTTTACCATGATATTGTCTTTGAGCAGGGTCCGCCCGATGGCACCATCATCTTGTCGCTCACTTCCCCCGGCAGAGACGATGTTCATGAGTTTGACGACGAGGCGGTGGATCAGGTCTTAGAGTTACTGGTGTGTATCGGAGATGCTATTCTGGTGAGGTGAGTCTTGAAGAATGTGCCCTTGAGCAGCAGTACGCAAACTTTACGGCCGGTGACCCAATGAAACTTTCAGGCATTCAAACGCAACCCACCTACCGATTGCGGCTGATTAAAGGCACTGAACACGTTTGGTAATTGTGAAATGAGGAATGTCTCAACTTTTGACTTTTTTAGTTATTAATATGAGCCCAACAAAAAAAACTTAACATTTTAAATTTTAACACTGGTCTTTGACAATTGTTTTCACTTGGTGTATTCCAACATATGCATAAAATAACAAGCCTGTGAAAATTTGGGCTCAATTGGTCATCGAAGTTGCAAGAAAATGTTGAAAGAAAAAACACCCTTGTTGTACAAATTTGTGTGCTTTCAGATAGGAATAAAATGCTTCTTGCAAGAAGTCTTTTATTATTTTAGTGAGAAATTACCTCTTTCTCAAAACTACGTTACTTCAGAGGGAGTCGTTTCTCACAATGTTTTATACTATCAACAGCTCTCCGTTGCTCGTTACCAAGTCAGTTTTTATGTTAATATATATTTTGAGTTATTACCAAACGTGTACAGTTCCTTAAAACCCCCCTATTGCAGAGGTGCAAGTAATATCAAGCTAATATCAAGCTAATTTTGCGCTTTATAAATCTCTCTTTATTACTATTATTATTATTAATCTTAACTTAACATGAGTAAATTATTTAATCAAAACATTTTTTTTTACTCAAGTCGGACTTTGAATATCAACTCCAAAGTAGTGTCTCATTTCTGTATTACATTTTTTTAATGACAGCTGATTTTTGTTGTAGTAAGAAAGAGGTTTCAATTAAACAAATCGGTGTAATAATTATTGGAGCAGTACATTTTTGTTTCACTACTGTTTGCAATCTGAACTCTTGAAATCCCACAGAAGCCTAATGTTTTTCGACCCCCTAGGTCAAATAAAATTAATGTCAAAGTCGTTATGACTTAAACAAGAGAAATGTTGTCCGAGCTATAATTCTAGAAGGATTTGTTATATCAACTCCAAACTTGGCGTATGGATTGGTCTTTGGATACCCCAGAAGCCAGCCTGTTGTTTTTGGACCCCCTAGGTTAAATGTAAAGGTCATTTTGGCTAAAACAAAATGAACTAACTGAATGATAACTCAAGAAGAATGAGATTAATCTCCACGGAGCATTTGTGTTTGTCAACACACCATTCTTGTTTTTTATACTTTTATGAGTAATTAGTAATTACTCATAAAAGTAATTATTACATCGAACTGATAATAAAAGTTGAGGAAAGATACCTTGTTGTTGATGATAGAACAAGTGGGAGAAATCTCTGTTGCTGACTGAATGATGACCCTTTTTCAATACGCTGCCCTAGAGTGCTCTAAAAAAAACTGTAGGAGCTTGCTATGGTGAACTGTTAGTAATGTCCATGAGAACATATCAAGCCTAACCATTTAGAGACCATAGCTGCCGCAAGGGGCTTGTACTGAAATGCCCATAGCTGCCACAAGTAGCTTGTACTGAAATGCCCATAATGGCCGCAAACAGCTTGTACTGAAATGCAATAGTGGCTACAAGCGGCTTGTACTGAAGTGCCATAGCGGCTACAAGTGGCTTGTACTTAAATGCCATAGCAGCCACAAACATCTTATACTGAAGTGCCATAGCGGCCACAAGCGGCTTGTACTGAAATGCCATAGCGGCTACAAGTGGCTTGTACTGAAATGCCATAGCAGCCACAAACAGCTTATACTGAAGTGCCATAGCGGCCACAAGCGGCTTGTACTGAAATGCCATAGTGGCCACAAGCGGCTGCAAGATTTGACTTACTTCTGCTCAAACAAGAGGGTCAAAGAAAAGGTATCGATCCGAAATGATGCTTTCAAATGATTCCCATGTTAACATAGAATGTATAATTCTAAAACATAACCATGTATTACTATTTCTCCTGATCTTTTTCCTGAAAAAAAACATGTATTTTGTTTCATTTATTTTTTTAACTTAAAGGCATCGTACACGTTTGGTAATTACTCAAAATATATATTAGCATGAAAACTGACTTGGTAACAAGTAACAGAGAGCTGTTGATAGTATAAAACATTGTGAGAAACGACTCCCTCTGAAGTAACGTAGTTTTTGAGAAAGAGGTAATTTCTCACTAAAATGATAAAAGACTTCTAGCTAGAAGCCTTTTATTCCTATCTGAAAGCACACAAATTTGTACAACAAGGGTGTTTTTTCTTTTATCATTTTCTTGCAACTTCGATGACCATTTGAGCCCAAATTTTCACAGGCTTGTTATTTTATGCATATGTTGGGATACACCAAGTGAGAACACTGGTCTTTGACAATTACCAAACGTGTACGATGCCTTTAAAGGGACTCATTGCCTTTGAATTGGGTGTTTTGGGGCTATAAAAGCATTATGAAATGAATACGGTTGGAAAGATGTTTTAAAAGTAGAATATAATGATTCACACAAATATATCTCAAAATTGTGTGCTTTAACTTTTACTTTGTGGACTTACGCGGTCCGCCATTTTGTATAAATGTTCATGAAGTACAAGGAAAACCATGCAATTTCGAGGATATTTGTGTGAATCATGGCCGAGCGGATAAGAACACCGGACTCAAGCTTGGCGTTTCTGTTCAGCAGAGTGCGGGTTCGAGTCCCAGTCGTGACACTTGTGTCCTTAAGCAAGACACTTAACCATTATTGCTTCGTCCTTCGGATGGGGCGTAAAGCTGTTGGTCCCGTGTGTTGTGTAATGCAGGTAAAAGAACCCAGTGCACTTTTCTTAAAGAGAAGGGGTTCGCCCCGATGTTCCTGGTTTGATTGGCTGCATATTGCGCCACAACACCTTGTAAACCATTACATGGTGCTAAGGAATTGGTCTCATACTTTAACACGTAGCTCCACAATACCTTGCAGGAAAATACCTTGAATATTGAAGCGCCTTTAGCCTCACTGAGTGACGGATATGAGTGCTATATAAGAAGCCACTTTCATTATTATTGTTATTGAATCATTATATTCTACTTTTAAAATGTCTTTCCAACCATATGGACAATTGCTTTTTATTGCCCAAAGCGCCCAATCCAAAGGTAATGAGTCCCTTTAATGGAATGGTCCTTTCAAGACATCACCTCAGGATGTTTGTATTTATTCCTACAATCCACTTACCCATTGTATTCGTTGTTCTTGCAGGTTTGTTGAGATGTGTATGTTGGTTACATTCAAGGATGCAGTGAGTGCTCTGACAGCAAGAGACCTTGAAGGAGCCCAGGTACATTTTTGTAGGTTCTCAACTTTTTAGATGTTCAGGCACCGCCAAGAACACCTCTGGTTTTTTGTTTTTGTTTTTTCCAGGTGTTCAAGCATCGCTCGGAACACCTCTTGCTAATGTTCAAAATTGTTTAGGTGTTCGGGTGTAGCGCAAAAACGTCTATTTTTTTGTTCGATTAAAGAAAATCAGGTAATGTTAAAATGTTTTGAAACGCAGCTAAAATTAAATGTTTGCACTATATCTCCCTAAAACATGGAAGGAACCACTAATAGCCAATCTGAATGCCAACCATCAGTGATACTAATATTTACTAATGACGGTATGTTTTGATAACTGTCTCGCTTTTTGCGTTGGTTGTAGGTTGTTGGGAAGGAGCTGCACGTCAACCTCAAGACTGAGGATTGGGTGAACCAACTGGAGAAGGAACTAGCAATGTGTGCCCCTAACACAGAGAGACTATTTAACCCAGTCAGCAACAGCCTCTTAGGGGAGAGCTTTGATATTCCCTCAATGAGCTTCGACATGGACGGTGAGAAACGTTTGCTGCTCTTAATAATATCAAGTTAAAAACCACAAGGATTTCTAACTTTATGTTTGAAATAAAAAAGTCGCATCCCCTTAAGGTGATCCCCTGGCTACCGCTTCCCAGGTTGTATCGTAAATTTGGGTTTGATCCCTGGATACATGGAAGCTAACAATGTTGACAAAATAGGGAGACCACCAACATAGGGCTAAAAAGCTCAGTTGGTAGAGCACCACACGATACACCGGTTACACCGGTTGTTGGTTCAAATCCTGCTCTTGTCAATTTTTCTTTGTTCAAACCCAGCTCTTAACAATGGTGAGATTTGCACACACCACACAGGCCGCAGGCAATTTGCACCAAAACCAGAAGGCCTGATATCATTGCTGCAAAATGCAGAATTATTTCACCAAATTACAACTGAATTTAATGACAACTCTGCAGGATGGTTGTATGGTGTGCTTATTGATGAGGATGGAAATGAAATCACTCTTCCAAAAGCAACACTGTGCTTTCCCTTCAGGGGGCATGTTTTATAGAAACTTACTGGAACCGTATAATCAGAGAACCCAGAGAACAGCTAGGTGGACTTCTCTGTCTTGCTGTGGATACAGCGCATCAATACCTCATGTCCACGCCTGTATGGCAAAATGGTGACACGCATTGAGCATTTCTAGGTTTATTTTGGGTCAAACTGCCTGTCATGTGAAACCGTTTTGCCATATAAATGTACCAAATAAGGGCTTTTTAATAATAATGGCTCTTATTTAGCACAATTCCAAAGAATGAACATTGCGCTTCGAATATTCTTACCCCTGGTCACTGGACCTTTTATTTCATCCCTTAGACCATCTCAGCTCCTTTGGGAGTATACAGCCTGTGTTGCCAAGTATGTAGTGCACCAAGCTAAATCAATCACATGAACCATCTGTGCCCTCACAGGTACCCATTTACCCCTGGGTGAAAAGAAGCAATTATAGTTAATAATAATAATAACAATAATGCAGTTCTTATATAGCGCTTTATACTCCCGATGGGTGTCTCAAAGCGCTCAGTATCTTTCCTACAAGGTAAGTGGAGTTACATGAAGTATGAGACCAATTCCTTTTACACCATGTAATGGTTTACAAGGTGCTGTGGCGCAATATGCAGCCAATCAAACCAGGAACACCGGGGCGAACCCCTTCTCTTTACGATAAGTGCACTGGGTTCTTTTACGTGCATTACACAACACACGGGACCTACGGCTTAACGTCCCATCCGAAGGACGAAGCATGTGGTTAAGTGTCTTGCTTCAGGACACAAGCGTTACGACTGGGATTCGAACCCACACTCTGCTGATCAGAAACACCAGAGCTTGAGTTCGGTGTTCTTATCCGCTCGGCCACGACACGCCACATGTGCTATGACAGGGATTCAAACCCACACCCTGATGACTTGGCCATCAGACCTGGAGTCCGATGCACTTAGCCGCGACACGTTATACTAATGGCTGCACGCTTCCATAAATGGTCTCATGTGAGTCATGCAGATTGTGACTTGGTGTGTATTTCTATGATCAGAACTTTACAAAGTGCACCAAGGCAAAAGCAAGGACATATGAATGAGTTCCCACAATTGATGTAGTCGAGGTCTGCTCTGCTATGGCTTGTCGCGGCCGAGCGGTTTAGTGCATCGGACTCAAGTTCTGGTTGTTGAGTCATCGGGGTGTGGGTTTGAATCATGGCCATGACACGTGTGTCCTTGAGCAAGACACTTAACAATAATTGCTTCTCTTCACCCAGGGGTAAATGGGTACCTGTGAGGGCAAAGATGGTTCTTGTGATTGATTTAGCTTGATGTGGCTACATATATGTTGCTTTATACTACCCGGGGAGCTGAGATGATTTAAGGAATGAAATATATGGTCCAGTGACCAGGGGTAATAATGTTTGAAGCTCAATGATCATGCTTTGGAATTGCGCTATATAAGAGTCGATATTATTATTATTAAGTTGTATGCAAGTAGATGTAATGACAAATTGACTTGAAATGAAGTTAGTCTTCTTATAGTAGAAATGAAGTTAGTCTTCTTGGTATTCATGTTTATATTGACGCTGTTAAGTTGCAGGGATTGAGCTAGCCTCCGAACACCAAGCAAGCTCAGTGGTCTTAGACTTTTGAGCTTCTGGTGTCGACAAACGCCCATATTTGCTCTTTCTTTGATTTTAAAAATAAACCTTCTATTTATATCGTCGATGCCATTCCTTTTCCATGTTCATGCAACTCTTTAATATGTGATTGTATTCTCTTATCTTAATTACTTGTTAATTATTTCCGTTTGCTTGTTTCCTATGTTCTTAGTTGCATTTTTTACAGAGTGATTTTGTTTATTAGTTTCATTGTTTTTGTTAATTAGCAATCGATGTTCTGCTATTTATTTCCCTGTTTACATAAACCAGTTGTTGCTTTTTTTTCATGTTGTTTCAAAATGGGTTCACTATTTATTATAATTTATTTCATATTGTACTTTCATTTTCAGCTGAAAATTATTTCATGTACACTTGGTTTACATTTTAATACTCTTTTTCTATTAACACCTGAGCTGAGCATTATTTGTTCATACCATTGTGTTGCTGTAGATGGTGTATTCATTTTTAAACTAAAAAATATGATTAGTTTTGAATTATTTGTAAAGAACCAACAGTTTTAAGTATTATGGATTCATTTTTCTTGCAGATGGAGATTGTGAATCAGTTGAAGACAGCGAGGATACCCATGTCCTCCCTGCCCCACTTGTACCCCAGCTTGTTACCTCCCGTCCAAACACTCCAATCAATGACTCCTCAGAACCATCCTCTGAGTCAACTCAGCCAAAACCTGCAAGACCCTCTCGACCCCCACCCCTCTCTCGCCAAGTTAACCCACCCACTAGGCCATCAACACAGCCTGTGAAACCACCCCCTAGTAGGCCAAATGTTGCACCTCCGACAAAGGTTAAAGCAGGCTCAGATGTAGTATCAAAGGAAGCGGCTGATTTGACATTTGCAGCCCCTCCCCCTAGGCCAGGTGCCCCACCCCTAAGGCCAGGTGTACCACCCCTTAGACCAAACACAGTACCACCACGTCCAGCACCTAGCCATGGGACCACAAGGTCATCAACTGTGGTGCAGGTAAGAATGAATCCCCTTTTGCTATTAAATAAATCATAGACATTTGTAATTTGATCAATTTAAATTTATTTGGGCCAATTAAATTGTCAGTTAAGTTGTGAAAGAAATAATAATAATAATAAACTACAGCATTTATAAGGCGCACTTTACTGAAAAAAGAGAAACATCAAAAAAGGTCAAGTTCAAGTTTTGTGTTGGAAAGCAAGCAAGCAAGAGTGTGTGTTTGTTTTTGAGTGGAGGAGAGAGTTGTGTGAGTGTGTTGTATTAGGTGTCAAGTCTGAGTGTGAGAGTCTAGGTTCTATGTTGTATGTTTGTCCCCCCCCTCCCCCGAGGAACATGGAGACATGTCGAGATAGATCTTAGATGTTATTAGAGTCTTTAGACCTTGGTCTAGCTGTAAGAGATACACATTGCAGGTTTTTCTCATTAGCCAGCAACCCGAGTCAAACATGCACCCACTCGGGTTGGCAAACTGCAGTTTCAAGTCTGAGTGCCCCAAGAGGTACAGATCCTTATCAGCACTAATCGAATAAACAACCTGATAAGAATTGCATTGGTGTGGCATTGTTGGGCTACCTGAATGAACCATGGTTGTTAGTTGTAATGGACAACATTTGTAAGAGTTATTAAAGACTGGAGAAGATTAATAATTATGTAATGTTAAGTTGATACCACTTTGAACTGAAACCCTCTTTTGCACCAAACCCTTTTCCCCTGATTTACCCTCTTGCTGTTTATCAGATCAGTGCAATGGACATGCTCACTTTCCAGTCCAGCAGTGGAGCTTAATTGCTAAATGTCTTGTCAGGATTAACTCGGTGGGGAGTTTGTGTACTTATAAATGCCCTGGGAAAGACTTGAGAAGCAAAAATACCCAGGGGTATAAATGGGCACCTGCGAGGGTAGAGGTTGATATTGTGTTTGAAAAGCCTTTGGAGCGCCACGGCAGCTCGGGGCTGTATACTCCCCAGGGAGCTGAGAAAGATTACAGGAATGTTATTGGCCCAATGACCAGGGCACTAATGTAAAGCGCATTGAGACGTTATTGTGAAATGCGCTATATATAAGAACTAGTTATTATACAACAGCCCAAATTTTATAATGGAGCAAACCCTTCATGACATGTACATGTAGTGGTCCTTGCAATTGTTTTCATCATAAAAACTTTTGTTTTTCAGTCAAGTGGGATCAGCAAACCTTTTGAGGTTAGTCACAAAGCACATGCCTCCTCAGAAGATGAAGCCTTAAAGCTTCTCCAGGACCTAGGAATGGATCTAAAGACACCTGCAACCCGCTTCCAAGCCCATCCTTCATCTGGGTCAACTATGCGTCAGGTCCAAAGCTCTGGAGACTTACAATTAGGCAAATTTGACATGAGTGATTCGGAAGATGCCATGAGGAGAAATGTCAGCGAAGGCAACTTGGAACTCATCGACAATGATGTCAATGAGAAACTTATGCAGAGCTCTGCTCTTGGTGTCCCGGTTCCAGTTCCTCGACGGCCTGTGCCAAGGCCAAGGAGTGTAGTCTTGCCACCCGCTGTCAATGAAGGAGCAGAAGTCAAGAGTGCTGATTCGCTGCAAGAGGAGTCAAAAGGGGATGGAGCTATTGGGAGAATGCCTCCTCCTGTGCCCATATCAAGACCTGGGCAACTTCCTGCAAGTGAGACTCCTCCAGCCTGTCTTAATGCAGATGGTGTTGAAGTAGGTATGCCAGAGCCCTCCATGCCACCTCCTCCAGTTCCCAAGACACGTCCAAGGAAGGGTATTTCAGAACAAGTCCCATCTGATCCCCAACCATCTATGCCAACACTTCCACCTCCTATTCTTCCATCTCGGCCTCGGCATCCATCTGAAGATTCATCTGACACTACTCTCAGCTTTGAAAAGTCGTCAACGTTAAATACACAAGAAATGCTTGGTAACCCATCATTCACAACATTGGACGAGAACTTTCCAGACGTTCATCCTAATCCTACCAACAGCAATAACAGTTCTTCCACAAGTGATATTATCGACGATGACCGTCCAAGGATTCCAAGTGTCCCTGCCAGGAGAGCACCACCAGTGCCAGCCTCTCGTCCAAGTGCTGTTGGGCCGGACGTGTCATTAATGAATTTGGATGAGGAGCCCCATATGCCAATGCTTGCTCCGCCTCCTGTTCCGCCAACTAGACCTTGCCGCCCCACTACCACTGAAGTACCTCAAGGTGCAACAGGGAATTCTTTTGATGGGAGTTTAGAAGGACCTGCCGGGGCACCACCACCACTTCCAGCAAGACCAAATATTATCCCTTACTGATAATCAATAGGCATTCTATTCGTTGGCCATGCCAAGCATTTGAAATAATAGCTAGTAGGATGAAAGAGCTTTGGACCATCAAGGAGGGGTAAGCTATACCTTATTTTTGCAAGAATGATAACTTTTTATCTGAGTTCAGACCTTTTTATGTCTGCGTGGTGTAAAATACGCAACTGTCAGGTTCTTCTATACAATAAATCAGTCTCTTTGATCTATTTCTCTTTAGTACTGTAACTGTTCTCAGAAGCCATGGAAACTCATTTTCTTAGGGGGTTACTTCATAAAAGGTGGACATGCCATCATTTCAACATACCTTAGATAATGTTGATCATAGTTTTAAACCTTTTTGTTAGCAATGATTCTCGCTCCTGTTTTTGAGGTTACTTTTATGCATTACACATGCAATTCAATTGAGTAAGTTTCTTTTGACCAGGCTGCTTTCGTTGTGTAGACATTTACAAAAAAACCTGGTATACAGTGAATGTTAATGTTTTGTACCTAATTCGTAAAATAAACATAGACATGTTAGTCTGATGGATAAAACAAGGAAGGTAGTGGTAGCACTTAAAGACCAACTAGTTACACACAAAAACTGTGTGAGCTTTCATAGCAACAACTACTTCATCATGAAGGGAACAACCTGAGTAACATGTTATATAAAAAATAAAATAAAAGTTATGGGTGAATTCACCCTTAACTTTCTTGCATCTGATGTAGTAGTTGTTGCCGCTACGAAAGCTCATGCGCTTTTTTATGCAATTCGTTAGTCTTTAAGTGCTTGTTCTTATTCCAATAACCAACCAGAAATAAGAATTGCTTTTACCCTTCCAAGAGTTAGTGACATCGGGAGCCAAGGAAGCATTGGCTGAGGGAACAAGGTTTTTACCAAGCTTATTTGCCAGAGGCCATAATCTTCTGGCATGCCATCAGAAGTAATAAGCCATTTGCGAGTTAGATTTGAATAATGTCTGGTATAATGAGAGTTGCTATGTCACTTGGCTCGGGGTAAGCTTTTGCATAGTTACTTAAGAGATGACAAACGCCCGAACACAATTCTGAATGATTGTTTATGGCAAAAGGGTACCAGGCTTCGTCCATCTGGAAGGTGCTCTACAAAAGCTTGCCCCGGATCCATGTGACTTAGAAACTGTTCCCAGTCTGAGGAATTTAAATTTAAGAGGTAACTTTTGACTAAGCAATTCAGTGTTCAAGAAATTGTTGAAATAGAACTGGCAAATGGCAATATTAGAAGTCGTTTCATTGTGATTCACAGCAGCTGCTTCGCCTAGCCTCCGTCACAAGTAAGCCTATGAAGCATGACCACCTCGCTTACAAAACGCTCATAATGCTATTATGGCAACATAGAAGATATGGACAATTCCACCGTTACGGACGTTACATACAGGGGTGACTAGCAATTTTTAGGAAACAAAGTAACATACTTGCAGTCAAAGTAGATTTTATTTATTTTGCACATCATTACTATAGGCCCTAGTGTATAACATGACATAGTGAAACTGTACTTAGCTTGGTTTATTAATTACATATAATCACTGAGACTTTTCAAGCTCCTTGACATATTGGTAAAACTCTGTGAAGTTTCTGGGCAGAGGTTTTTTAAAACAACTATGCAGTAGTAGATATAAGTTCCCTCTATACAAACATAATTGACAATTTAGAAAAAATCATTTTGATAATGGACAAATATGAAGTTTTTGCGATGTGAAATAACGTGGGAAGAAACTCAAGAATAATGATTTTCGGCTTTAAATTGAATGTTGAATGTAAGATAAGCCTTACAGACATCTGGACATTGATCAGAGATGATATTTGAACCTTGAAAAAAGGCATGGTAATCCAAAGGCCACTAGCCTATACATATGTGGTTTATGTTTTGAAAGGCTTTTGAGGCTATTTAATAAAATATTACTCATTTTTGAGGGCAAAATTACTTTCAAATAGGAATGATATCATGCCTGCATTAATGGAATCAATAATCAATCAGGATGTGCACTTTAAAAACTCTTCTTATAAACACTGAACAATTGTCAAAAACAATGTAGAATCAGGCCGGAATGCCCATAAAGAGGCATTGTCGCCCAACAGGAAACGTTTAAATTCTAGGTTATTAATTGGCAAACTTCAAGAATAATTAAAATCTTTAGCCTACTCATTTTCTGAGGAAAACAAATTGGGAATCACATTAAGAATATCAGTGTCTGCATTGAATCAATAATCAATTCACTTTAACAATTATTTCATATAAACACTGAACAACTGTCAATAACCAAATGTAGAATCAGGACAGAATGTACAGGACAGAATGTCCAGGACAAAATGTCCAGGACAGAAGGTTCATGACGAGGCATTGTCATAACGTCTTTCTAGCCATGTGCATTTTATAACAAACGGTTACAAACGCTTTTTTAAGACCAACTAAACTTCAAGAAAGATTAAAAATCATTTCAGCTTTGCTGACATCAAAGTCAAAGTAAATACGGCTCCCCAGCATTATGATTTTGGGTTGCTCGAGTTTTGTTATAACATCCTCCCCGGCTGGCCACGTGCACATATATGTTTCTGACGTCATAACCAAAACGGTAACCGAGCTCACAACTCGGTTATCGTTCAGTCTGAACAGCAGAACCAACGACCAACAACCGAAACAATTTTTGGTTACCGCACCCCAGATCATTATGCTGTATACTGCCTGCCTTGGACATGTGTTTCTAACATTCCCACCAAAAGGCATAAAACTGATACAATTTATACTCAACTGACCTAGTTCTATGTGCATCGGTCTTTTTTCATGTTAAATAGGGGTGTGTACATTTTATTTATTACTATTGTGCTGTGTAATGTGTAACGTCCGTAACGTAACGTCCGTAACAAAATTTTGTAACGTCCGTAACGCTCGTTAGCCTAGTTCTAATTATTGGATTTTCAAGTTTCATTGTGGATAAAGTTACCATCAAAAAACGCTTTGAATAAAAAAATCATTATTAGATTTTGTTTTAGAGTAATAAGATGACCAAAATGTTACGGACGTTACATGGGCGTGTGGAAAAAAACGTTTTTTAAATGTTGCTGTTGATAAATAATGAAAGATTTTACCTGCAAAAGTGAAAAAAGTTCAAAAAGTCCTATTTGAAATTCTTTGAGTTATGTCAACTTTCGCGTGGAATTGTCCATATGCACTACAAATTTATATCAAGTTATTTAAAACGGCATCATGAGTGTTCTACAAGTGATGCGGTGATGCGTTACAGCGTTTACTTATAAGTTCATACACAATGTTTATTCAGTTTGCGGTAACACCATGTGTATATATCTACTTATATGTAGCTGTATAGATTTGTTCTTTGAGAACTTGTCTTGCTATTTATTCTACTGGCCCTGTGGAGTAGAATTTGGGAGACTACTTAGTTCTGAAACGAACTTCCCTGCATATGAACTACTACTTTCGCTAAGACGTGGATCGAGAGACCCCTCGTTGTTAACTTCACTGCCCAGAAGTGACTGTGTAAGTCCTTAATAGTCTCCTGAATTCCTAAATCTACTCCGGGGGGTAGAATAATGTTGGGGGTTTTTTATGAGAGATCGCCTTACATCACAAGGCCGGAGGCCACTTGAAGGTGAGGGTTATACTTAATTGATTTGGGCTATCGACCCAAATCAACTGCCACCAGAGGCACGTTGCCACCTACTCGTGGGGCTGAAAAGGGGTTGCCCCCTTCACAGTCCGAAAGAATGTACATGTAGGCATGGGTATCATCCACTAGGAGCCTGGCTGTAGAATTAAATGCACTACCTTCCGAACTGTTTACGAAGCAATTATGGTTAGGTGCCTTGTTCAAGGGCACAAGTGTCGTGACCGGGATTTGAACCCTCACTGCTGCTGACAACACCAGAGCTTGGGTCCAGTGAACTAGACCGCTCTGCCTCGACACGCTAAGAAATAGCAAGACAAGTTCCCAAAGAACACATCTACACAGCTAAGTAGATATATTCACATGGTGTTACCGCAAACTGAATATACATTGATACCTCACCATGCAATTGATACCTCACCGTGCAATTGATACCTCACCATGCAATGCTTCAAAATCCATATACGTGCACAATGACCGACTCTGAGACGATAGGTGGCAGCACGCACTTTTTCTAGAAAAACTTTCTCTACCCACTATGTTTGCTTCTATATCATTCCCCGAAAAATCGCCCATTACCAAATTATCTAACCAATGTATAACAATATAATCTTGCACTGACGGCTTACTCGGCCGAAAAATTGACTTGCATGCTGTAAACCATAGTGTCATATATATATATATTCTGAACTAATGCTACTTGTATATAAAGGACTATTATTTCTTGTAGAATAATACGGTGTACTATTTATGTACTTACTAGATATGTGCAATTTTGTAGTGTCCTTTTTATTTATGTTGTTAAAGAAGTGTAGTCTCAATAAATACTTTTATATTGTTCACCGCCGGCTATTTATACATAACAGTTGTAGTGATATCGTATACATATTATATTTTACTGGTAGGGTATAAGATGTATTACTTAAGATACGAAGTATTACAATGGTATTGTAAAGATAATGGTGATTTTAAGCTTCTTGGGATTTTATCCACATATTTACTCCATTAACTAGTTTTTATCAAATCAAGAAAAGTTAAGTAAACTAATTTGCCTGCTACGCAAAAGTATTGTGGTAAGCAGCAAACATATAGAAAAGGCTCTGTGGTTGGCATAATCATTTAATGTAGCTGATGAAATGTTTCAACTTACATCAGGGTGTCCGCGTATCCTTAAAAGTATTAACAAATATTAATTTCAGTTCACTGAGGTCTTAAAAAAGTGATGAAGTGAATATGAATTTTGCTACATGTATCAGTTCGTAAATAACAGAATCGCGCTGCACATACAACAGTTGTAAATTGGGAGCAGGTGGAAACTGAAAATTTAATCTCGCACATGGTATTTATACCGCCCGTCATGAACTGTACGCGACAAATGGGAGCTGACGCAACGCCACTCTCTGGCTGACAACCTCGTGTTGTTTTCTGACAACGCACGTTCTACGTATTACGACTATCATAAACTGCATGTATAGCTAACAGAGTTCGAAATTAGCGGTTGCCCGGTCGCCAAATGCGAGTGGAAACAGCGGCAGGCGAGTAAAATCCATTAGTCTTAAATTACTCTCCTGCCGGGCAAGTCAAAAACAAATTATTTTTCACGATAAATGAGGGGAAGGCTTTCGGTGGTTAATCCTAAAGAGATATTTGTTTTAAAGTCCTAAAATTGTTTGACAAGTCTTGATATTTGCTAGATTTAATGTGGCCGCAATCGCGATCGTTCATTTCCAGTATACAAACGTTAAAACACGCATGCACACATTATAGTCTGGCTCTCTCCTCCATGTTCCATACAACAATACGTAGGCGAGTGGGGAAACACACAACTCGAATTTCCAGGGTTGGAAGACATGCGGTGGAGTCTTATCTCAAACCCGTTCCGGTTATTTTTATGCAAAATTATAACATCGTACCCATAAACACATCGCTCTCGCCGCCAATTTTGTTCCCAATGTGCGTCAAGAGGGATGGTTAAATCACGAAGATTTCTTGCAAAAGAAGTTCTATATCACGAATCCATGAAAAGGTTTTTTTGTGAAAAAAAGTATTATTATGGGCAAAAATTAGGGGATAAGATCGTCGATACACGCAATTTTTGGCGAACTTTGCTTCCGTGTTTTTTATGGGGGTTTTTCTCGACGCTTCGAAAATTGTATACATACTTTCTGGCCGCTCGAAATATTGGTTGACTTGTTCGGCCGGCGAGTGTCGGACAAATTTCGGACTTTTTCATTTGTTCAGAATCTCACCCCTGCCTACTTTATTCACATATTTTTGATCTTAAATTTTGTAAATTGTGGCATTGAAAGGTCCTTAAAAATCCTTAAAATTTGACTTGCTTAAATGTGCAGATATACCCTGTATTTGGTGTACGTTTTTAAAGATAATCCTATTTATTAGTTTTAATAGCCTTTTATCTTCCTCCCCAGCGGAACCCTAAATGTTGTAAAGCAAATATTTTCATTTAAATATACAGTTAGTAAATAGCGCATGAACACACATGTTTACATGTTTATTTCCATGCTGTAGGATAATTCCAATAATATACCTATTTCTCGGAACTGTGTATTAGAGGAGTTGCGACATAGAGGGACCAGGAGCCGATTTCACAAAGCAATAAAATTCATCGCAAGACAAATTTTCAGTATCACCATAGTGATTTGTATTGTGACATAACACTTTACTAAGCAACTACGATTGATTTGCAGTTACGATCAATCTAGATCTTTGTGAAATCGGCCCCAGGGCCCAATTTCATAGAGCTGCTAAGCACAACAATTTACTTAGCATGAAATTTCTTCCTTGATAAAAACAGGATTACCAACCAAATTTAAACGTGATCTTCAGGATAAGCAAACAACAGCTGAATACCAGTAACAAGCAACACATGGAAATTTGGTTGGTAATCCTGTTTTTATCAAGGAAGAAATTTCATGCTAAGCAAATTGTTGTGCTTGGCAGCTCTATGTAATTGGGCCCAGTTTTCTTATAAGGTCACATGGTTGCTGGACGCCATTTTCGGTACAAATGTAGCACAACCCAATGCTAGTCTGGCACTGTGTGAAGACATGCGTTTTTGGACGAAAAAATGGCTTCTTATCCCAAGATGTCGCAACTCTCTCAATACACAGCTCTGGAACGTCTCACATAGTGCGTCACCAAGAGAAACGGGCAGCTTTGTACAGTAGCCTTTGCACCGTATTAGACTGGTCCCCTGTCCCGTCATGATGGAGAAAGACAGGAACCTCTCTTAGAACCTCTCCATAGAACATCATCGAAGCTTTACTTGAAGTACATGTGTACTTGTGCGGTTGGTAAACGGTTGCTACCAATAATTCCAGTAGCAACTTGCGTCCGGCAGGTGCAGATCTCCATGGATAATAGTTTCATTCTTGCCAGCGTAAACAAAGTCCATGTTAGTTGAACTACTACTCTCTGTGCAATTTACTAAAATGGAGTTCACCGAAAAATAAAAGTATGTGTTCATATTTTTCCTGGCGTGTGCGTTACGATAATATTATTGTTATGCAAAACTTCAGGGTGCATCTTGGCTCAAAACTGAAGTTTCCGTTTGATCTATTGTGAATGCCTCTGCATCGATCGTCTAATCTGAGGGCAAACTCTTGGTGGCGCACTTTATTAATAATCCTTATTTGAAGAAAGTACAAGTAAAGTATTACCAAATCAAACCAAAAACTCTTAACCTTTGTAATGTCGTTGACCCAATATACCCTAATCCTGTTAAAATACTCTAAGAGATCAGAAATTAATAAAGATCTGAAATTAAGGAGGAATGAGACAAATGGTACGTGATATTATTTTTAGTTGTACAAATACAGTGCTAGCCTATGGTCGTGTTGATGATTCAAGGATACCATGGAGGTATAAGACCTTAAAAGGTCTTATACCTCCATGAGGATACTTCACTAAATCAAGGTGTGGACTCTGACAACCAACAAACTAATTTAAAGAAGACAATTATCATTAGTTGAATACATTAAACTTTGAAAACTGCACATTTAAGGTAACGTCACTTGACACGTAATGACGTCACAATTACGTAATTTGTACTAGGCACATCTTTGATATGTGGCTTTTGCTTGGACCAAGTCTGATGAAGATCCAAGCTTAGACTAGGACCAAAGTGCCGCACAGAAAAAAACTGTCCATAATGTTTATTGGGATTTCTGCGGTAGAAAATATAAAATAAAATAAGAACAAAAACAATGCCTTTTTCGCGGTAACGCGGAATAGCCAATAAATCTAACAATTAGTCTATCTTCGTCACTTTTTAATAATACACTGGTTTATTGTCTCTTTAATACCCCTATCATAATAACAGTGACATAGTCAACCAAATATGACTCGATATTGGATAAAACGTAGACCAAGAAGGTAACCCGTGTTTACAAATAGTGACCTCATACATTCCAGGTCATTTCCTGGCAGGCGAGATACTACACTGGTTATACGGGAAACCTTAAATTTGGTGTCATAATTTCCACATAAATTCAAGAGTTATCCAAATATTACAGCCGGACAAGTTTTGAGATGTGCCCTCTTTTTCATATCAAAAGTTGACAAAAATCAAACAGTGTAAGAATTATTGTGTTCTTCCATTGGGCTGTGTACAAATCGTGCGGCTCTTTTAAACACCAGATGTCACATTTTGCATGGTCTATAGATACAATAAAGTCTAGTCGTTTTCAATGGATGAGAAGTAGGTTTCTCATTAATTTCAAAATTTGATTCATTTGAAAATTAATCATTGGAAAAACACCCGGGTCAGAATTGACCCGGATTGAGGATCCTGGGGAAATGACCAATTACTGGGTCAGGCTGACCCGGAATCTGTGTCAAAATGACCCAGAAATGTGTCAACATGACGAAGAATCCGAGTTAAAATCAAATTCTTTGACCACTTTCCAGATCACCCTGACCCAGAAATCCTGGTCAATTCTAACCAATTTTGTTATAGAATGTACATACAATACAATCTGGTCGTTGTCAATGGATGAGAAGTAGGTTTGTCATTTCAAGTTTGATTCATTTGACAGTTAAAAGTATCGTACACGTTTGGTAATTACTCAAAACAAATATAAACGTAAAAAATTACTTGGTAACAAGCAACGGAGAGCTGTTGATAGTATAACACATTGTAGGAAACGACTCCCTCTGAAGTAACGTAGTTTTTTAGAAAGAGGTAATTTCTCACTAAAATAATACAAGCTTCTTGCAAGAAGTTTGTATTCCTATCTGAAAGCACACAAATTTGTACAACAAGGGTGTTTTTTCTTTCATCATTTTCTTGCAACTCGGATGACCAATTGAGCCCAAATTTTCACAGGCTTGTTATTTTATGCACAGTTGTGATACACCATTAGTGAGAACACTGGTCTTTGACAATGTCCAAACGTGTTCAGTGCCTTAGTCATTGAAATTTCTTTTAAACAAATAATTGATCATTACAACTCCTTGTTAAAATCGAATTATTTTACCGACGACAGGGCTGCTACACAATACTTCTCATGATGAAAGGCAAGACACCTCAATCAGAGTCTTAAGTTTGCATCCCTGGTTACCATGGTGATAGACATTGAGGGAGGATCCTCACTGGGTCACCCAATGGAGTGAAAGTTTCGAATATTGTACTTTAACGTTTGAATAGATGGAATTTACGAAGAAATATTTACTTGTGAATCATTCAGTTATTTCTTTTGTCTTACTTATTTACGCATGTTTCTCGGTGACCCCACCCGTCCACCAAACATTGTAACCACTTGCAGTTTGTATTTTAAAAAGTGAACAGTTTATCATTTTTGCAATCTAAACACTACAATTTCATTATGATTAAATAGATTCAAATAAATGAAGAAGAAATATAAATTGAGCATTCGTAATCCTCTGGCGTAAACATTTCGTGTGTTCTATTCAAATAACTTCAAATAAAAGTCTTTCCGAATTTGTAATCTCCGTAAAAAAGATTAGTAGAAAAAAAGAAGAAGAAAAAAAAACATCATCAACAAACCCACCAAACGCATTCTGTCTTATTAATTAACAAACATCATTTCCACTAGTGTTGATCGGTTTCCTGTTCATTGTGCTTCAACATTGTGCTTTTCATTGTTGCTGTAAAATGGTTGGATTCGAACCATATAGTGAACAATATAGCGGAACGAACCTCATTCATCCATGGAGGTAGAATTCTACCTCCATGATTCATCATAGTTCTAGCTACGGTAAAAGTAACAATAGAAATAGAATAGCATGTCCACCCAGACAGTTTATCTGTAGTTAAAGGCATCGTACACGTTTGGTAATTACTCAAAATATATATTGGCATAAAAACTGACTTGGTAACGAGCAACAGAGAGCTGTTGATAGTATAAAACATTGTGAAAAACGACTCCCTCTGAAGTAACATAGTTTTGAGAAAGAGGTAATTTCTCACTAAAATAATAAAAACTTCTTGCAAGAAGTTATTATTCCTATCTGAAAGCACACAAATTTGTACAACAAAGGTTTTTTTCTTTCATCATTTTCTTGCAACTTCGATTACCAATTGAGCCCAAATTTTCACAGGCTTGTTATTTTAATTTGTATGCATATGTTGGGATACACCAAATGAGAACACTGGTCTTTGACAATTACCAAACTTGTACGATGCCTTTAAAGGGACACATTGCCTTGGATCGGGCGAGTTGGTCTATGAAAAACGTTTGTAACCGTTTGATAAAAATAAAATGAATTATATGGTTAGAAAGATGTTTTAAAAGTAGAATACAATGATCCACACAAATATGCCTCGAAGTTGCGTGGTTTTCCTTTTACTTTGCAAACTAACACAATCCGCCATTTTGTGGAGTCAATAAAATTTGGCTCTACAAAATGGCGTGCAGTGTTAGTTCACGATGTAAAAAAGAAAAAAAACGCAATTTCGAGGTAAATTTGTATTGATCGTTGTATTCAACTTTTAAAACATCTTTCTAACTATAATGCATATTTTATAACAAACGATTACAAGCGTTTTTCATAGACTAACTCGCCCAATCCAAGGCAACGTGTCCCTTTAAGTTTTAACAATGCCAAATTTTGAGCTGGGCCATTTGCCTCTCATACTATTAATGTTTTGTAATTTCAAAAGAATATTTAACCGCTAACCCAATAAAATATGGAGTCCAGCGTATCGCCTTGGCACTGTGGTGGGGCTGGCTACGTCGGGAGGGGATTTAGTAAAATTTCCATCCGACTGCCACTTTTTCATTCATTATGAAATAAAATATTATCTTATTTGCTCAAATGAGATTTTGCAAGAAAAAGTGAAAGTCGGATAGGCCTACACTGTCAAGTTTTACACTCTACATACATTTTTCTGGGGATTTAAGAGGCATTTCAACCATGCAACATTCCCTTAGAAAAGTCATCCCCCCCCCCGCAGTCACCACAATGTGGGTCATCTATTAAAATGACACGTTGCCTTTGATTGTGCCATTTGGGCTATAAAAGCATTTGAAAGCATTTGTTATTAAAAAAATATGATTGGAAATATGTTTAAAATAATAATCCACACAAATATGCCTCGAAATTGTGTGTTTTCCTTTTACTTCTTGAATTAACACAGACGACCACCATTTAATTTGTAGAACCAAATTTTTGACTCCACAAAATGGTGAACCATAATTGAAACAAAATTAAAACTTGGGACGACGATGCTTACAGCTTATTTTGTAGATACCCCATTTGCCCAAAATTGTGCGACCATTAAATACATCAATCAATCAATCAAATTTAAACAAACTGATACAATAATTTTAACAGAATAGACTGTGCAAGTCTCGTTCGTATTCGAACATTGGGACCCGTTAAAGCGCGTGAGTTTGTACTTTCCTTCACGCGTTAAAGCAATGTGCGTGGGACCATAGTGGTCCCAAAAATGTTTGAATACGCGCGAGACTTGCACGGTCTATAGACTGAGTTATTATAGGCTTACATAGGTTTAATGATACAATAACATACAATGATAATACAATAACATCAATGTCAATTTGGCAAAAATCATTTTCAGGTACATGTAGGTGATTGTTGTTAAACCTATAGACACTGGATGATGTAGTGAAATTTCAACACAAACGGCGAGAACAAATGCTTCTTCTTATTGTTTTCACAGGCTGTAGGATGCGATCCCCTCTGAAGTAAAATAAACCTTCATTATTTCACTCAATTACTTAGAAATCATCTACTGGCACCGGGTTCTGGGGTTCCCCTGACATAAATTAAATAAGGGGTTGTTTAATAATAGGCTATTTCCACTCTACTTTTTTTCCTTTGCATTTTTGGTAAAAAAAATGTTCTAGCGCAATTGTTATTGTTTTCTTTTCTATGTGTGTTTTGATACAGTACATGGTTGAAAAGCTACGGGCAATAACAAATGGTAGGGGGGCACAATGTGCCTCCACCCCTCTGCCACCCCCACCCCACCCCAACCCTAGTCCTGATACGGTTAATTAAGTACATAGATTTGAAAACTAATCTCCCATAATCAGACACAAATAATAAAAATAATTACTTTCAAAGATCCTGTAAGTTTGCTTAGGGGAGAAAACCGTGGAGATGGACCTGTTATGCATAAAATCATATGTGAAATTTCAGCCTCTGGCTCATTGGCCACCTAGCGTTCCAAAGTCTCCCATTAAAAGTTAAATATTGAATCGTTTTTAAAGGCACTATATTTCAAGACTAAAGAAATTTAAGTTTTTTAATTTTAGATCTTAATTTGACTAGCCTAAAGTGCAGGTGAATTAACACTAATTTGCTCACAGATATAACGGCATACTAAACTTATACCACTTGAGTTTCTATTAACAAAATTACCAAAACGTTTTTCAAAAAATGACCAAAGCTAAACAAAAAATTGTAAATATACCGTAAAACAAGTACAACTTTACATGTGCACTTAAAAAAAAAGTTATATGCTACAAGCAAAAATGTCAAAAATGTTTTTGTTAACATCTCAATTCTGTTGCAATTCATCGCAAAATATTTGCTTCACATGTGTGTATTACCTGTGTGCCCAAAGGTTTCGCTACTTCCAGCGCCAAAGCTGGCGTACATTTGTGTGTAACTTTACCAAAAATCACCCATTTCATCGTACACAATTATTTCTTTTGACAGAAACTTTGAACTCTGAGAAGACCTTAGTCTTTGAAGAACGTCTGTTATTCATAGCCCAATTTTGAAAAATTTCAAGCAGAACAACAAGTTCAATCTGAACTCTATGGGCTTCTGGTAATCAGTTGAGAGCTAGTTTGTTTGAAATGGGCGTGGCTTACAGTGGAATGACATCACACGTACGAGTACGAACAAAATACTGCCTTTAACAAAATCTGCTGATTTGAAAAACACCGCGAGTCATGTAGTCATATACCTGTACATCATAAACAGTTCATAAATATAGTGACATTGTGTTGATTTCCTGTTGCTGAAACATGATACAGAAGATAAAATACAATTCAACAAGCTTGTTGAGAAATTATCCGAGTACTAAATGTTCGGAGGAAAGTTTCCTTCGTTGCCAAAGCAAAAATAAAGAAACCAGTTATACTAAAAATGATTTCTCATTTATTCAACACATTCAAAATCGAAGTAGTTGCATCCCTCACTTTCTTGAAAATACTTCTTCAAGACTTGGTAGCGTGTGGCGTTATTGAGCTCACAAACACGGGGCGTCGAACCGGATGAACTCTGCTTGATGTTGAAAGAGAGACAGTCTTGGCGCTCCATGCATCGTCGTCCGCATGAAGCTACTGTGTCAGTTGGGTATCTGTCCAGGGTGTGGCCGGAGAGACAGCGAGACACAAAGCGACCAGTAGACTCATCTGCTGTTAGGCAGTACACATTCGTAGCAGACTGACCACATCTGGCTTTATGAGGGCGCTCACAAATGAAAAATAACTTCAAATAGTACCATGCATCTCCCCAATAACCCAGAATGCTAGGATCGTTTTTGTAGTCAAAGGTTATCATGAAGCCATAATCATGATCCTTAGCAACTTTATCGTCATCTGGTTGGTCTGGCTCCCATTTACGATATTCAGTTGGATATTTACCATCCTCGTAGCAGTTCCATTCACCTTCAACTTCTGCATCATTGCAATTGATCCAAAGACCTACAGTGCCCCCATGATGCTGAAATGAAGTGAATATGAATTCATTCTCGTCATCTGAGCTTGGGACCATTATAGATGCATTGTTACGATCACACTGCATCACGGCAGTGGACCAGCTGCCCTTCATGGATCCATCCAGACCCAGGTAGCAAGAATCAGCAAAAGCCACCCATCCGTCATTGCACCCACTCGCTGCAAAGACATCATTAGTTACCATAATGGTAATAGAGAAAGTGACCATAGTGATTGAGGTCACTATATCATCAGCAAAGAACTTCATTTTCAGTAGTCTTCTGATTTCTTGTAATTTGTCAATTTTTGAGATACAAACTCCAAGGAGTCAGTTGTTACATGTACGTATGCACGCAGTCACAAGTAAAATGAAAGTCTGTGATGCAGTTCAAATTTCGGTTGCACTGTTCATTAGTTGAGTACACCACCTTTCTCCTGAATTACACTAATGTAATTAATTGCCATAAAAACCCCGCAAATTAAACTGTCTATTATTGTCTATACTGTACGAGGCTACCACTTTGTAATTATCACATTATCCTTCCTCAATTGCTTCTGATAACAACATCTCCAGTTAAAGGTAGGATCCTGGAATAAGTTATTTTTATTATTATTTGTTTTATTCTGAAGCTTACTTGTTATACAAATGGTAATGGTAGTAAGCATCCAGCAAAAATTATTTTGTCTGAATTGCCCATGTACAATAGAAATTAGTGTCAACAAATTTTGAATACCCAGAGATTGCCTGCAGGCAACTTTTGGAAATTTCTGTGGTGTCCGTTTGAATGTTGTCACCTCTCTTTAAACATATGGAATCAACACTCTGGATGAACATGCTGTGACAGGTTTGTTTTTTGGCAAATTGCAAATTTAACTATTATTGTCTATACTGTACGAGGATACCACTTTGTAATTATCCCATTACCCTTCCTCAATTGCTTCTGGTAACAACATCTCCAGTTAAAGGTAGGGTCATGAAAAGAAATGTACTATTATTTTGTTTAATCTGAAGCTTACTTGTTATAAAGATGGTAATGGTAGTAAGCATCCTGCAAATCTTTTTTCGTCTGAAATTAGTGTTTGCCAACAAATTTTGAATCTCCTAAGATTGCCTGCAGGCAACTTGGAAAAAACTTGGAAATTCCTGTGGTGTCCGTTTGATGTTTTTTTTTATCAACAAGTAGACACTTTATTCAACTGAAACTTTCGCCGGTGACTTGTATTGTATCTTTGTGGATATTATTGTACTACAATTCAGTACATTGACAAAAACCAAACGATGATCCTACCTTTAAGTGTTCAATCATTTTGCACAGCCACTTTAAAGACAATGTTTCCATTGGAGGTTTTCCATTTGATTGAACCTAAGGGATGGAACTTCACTCAGTATTAAAATAGGATATTTTTTTAATTTAAACCTTATTATATATCTGCTGCATCTGATAGGCAAAATTTAATCATTTTGCACTACCACTTTAAAGACAATGTTTCCATCGTAAGTTTTCCATTTGATTGAACCTAAGGGATGGAACTTCACTCAGTATTAAAATAGGATTTTTTTTAAATTTAAACCCTATTATCTATCTGCTGCATCTGATAGGCAAAATTTACCAACCCAACTGCAATTACATGTTTTCATGAGACAAGTTTTCATGACTGCTACTATTAACCCACTGTTCCAACATTTAGGTTGGGTTATTGCAGTCAACTCAACGGGATGTACATTATTTGTGGAAAACGTTTAATTTCAACCTTGAAACTAGATACATTACTGAATATACATTGCACAAAATTGTTAATGGCCTGACATATACAGTGCTTAAAACACTCATAAGTGTAGAGTAAAACACAAATAATATTCGTTATCCCTGATGCAAAAAGGCCTATAGTAGTTAAATGTTTGTCGCGGTGATAGCGTTATAACACCTCGTGATCGAAGACTGCTCTCGCGCGAGGCTGCTGGCTCCCGAATACTCCTATTTAAATGCGACTGTAGTCGCGAGGGCATTAGTCTCGCGGGAGCCAGCAGTCTCGCGAGAATATCGCCCGTGTCGCAAAATTAGTTTTCAATAAACACACCATACAACCAAATCAACCTGTGACTTTTTCATCAATAATTATTACATTTTTTTTGTACTGGTTGTTGAGGTGTTATATTAGAGAAAAACAATGAAAAAGAAATTACATTTATTGTCAGGAATTTAGTGCACATTCATATCAAAGGCAATTGCTTCATGCCCCTGGCCATATTGCCTTGTTGCCCCTTAAAATGCTCCTGTACAAATTTCCATTTCCCTCATAAAGGTGCGCCCTTTACCAAGTAAAAACTGCCTTGCCCTGACAACAAGGTATTATATTTAATCACAGTGCATTATCAGGTTTGCTGTTGATAGTATTTTATATCAAAAGACCTGTACTTAGACAGTTGCTTCACCCCCTGGCCTTTGCCTTTGGCCTGATAACTTTCTCAGAAGCGACTGAGGCAATCGCCTCCATGCCTTGATGCCCTTTGAAAGGTTCCTGTACAATTAATTTACATTTCCCTCATAGTCATAAACGTGCCCTTAACTAAGTAAAAAACTGCATTGCCCTAACATTGAGTTGTCAGGGCTGTATGTGGTTTGCTGTTTATAGTATTTCAAATGGAAACTTTTCTCTTGAGGATTGGTGCTGGTATGAACTTTTAAATCAGTGAGCTTTTAGATTGAAAATAATTTCAAAAGAACTGACAGTTAACACTGTTTCTCCTTGCAGGTTTGTTCAGTGGTGTCCTAGCAACTCGGCTTGGTGTACGCAGAGTATCTATGGTTGGACCAGCAATTAATGGACTGGCAACAATACTGGGATCATTTGCTACCGATGTCACCCAACTCTACCTCTGTGGTGCTATGTCAGGTGATGACCAAAACATCAATCATTCTACGCATAAAGTTATTCTAATTTTGAAAATTCAATATGGTGATATATACAGTACATATTAAGATCACGGCCCAGTTTCATAGTGCTGCTTAAGCACAGAAAGACGCTTAGCGCTAAACAGTTGTTGCAGTATTTGCTGCTTTAGCAGCAGTATAAAGTTGGGCCCTGGTAACCATTAACGCTTACAGTGACAATCCCCCCAATCCCCCATCCCCCACCATTGCCAAAAGTCAAATTCAAATGGATATATGGTGTTCTACATCTGCCATCTCGCATCTTGTGTCATCGAATCTCGCGATAGGTTTTCAATCTCGCATAACGTGTTATCGAACCTCGCCTTCGTTTTCAATCTCGCGTTAAATGCTAACAGGTAATTTGATACTCTGCTTTTGTTCACATTGATGTACATGTAGACTGGTTCCCTGCTGTCGACTCTTTAAAACAAATGTACCTTACATAATTGTTACGATCCAAAAAAATCTCTAAACTATCCGTGAATATAAATCACTCAAAAAGCCTGAATTTTCTCAGATGCAACAAAGAAATCAAACAAGGTGACACTGATGTATAAGAACACAGAATCCAAGTGATTTAATGATAAAACTATCAACCACTTCAGTTACCGATTTGGTTTAACAAACACACACTGATTGCATAAAACAAGTGTACATTAAAATGGATCTTATACAACATAAGTATCTTAAGGGCTAATACGTCAACCTGGATGAAATACAGGCGAGGATCACAGCAACAGAAGATACAGCGAGGATCACATACACTGGCTCTAAAACGATCAACTCCAGGGGCGGTAAAACAGTTCTTTGCCGATGTGACTATGAGCTATCACGGGGCGAACTCACTCCGAAAAATGTCCAGAAGAAGACGAAGCAACAACGGGTACACAATCTGACACCCGCCTCAAAATATGGGGAAGAAGACCCCAAAATACCGAACTGTAGATTAAGTTCGAAACTGTCCTTTCCGGATTTAAATTAAGCTCTTTAACTGCACTCGGTCAACAGCGAACTCTACCAAAAGCTCCTCCAACGAGTTGAATCACAATCACAGAAGTCGTAGCTTCCACCAGTCTTGAGTATTTGTGTTCCCTCGAAGATTGATCCCCAGCCTGTATATAAAGGATTTGTGTTGTTTTCTGGAAAGTTCTAAAACTAACTTCAAACTTCCAGAGCTTAGATCATTCTAGATCCTTCATAACGGATTAACGCCCCCCACTAGGGTCAACGGACTTACACACAGAAAATGATTGACAGCGTGCGTTGTATACACGTAATTACATGTACATGTATTAGGGTCTCATGACATAATTCACAATTATTTCATTATTAGCTGTTCCGACATAGTAGTCGGAAAAGTTATTGTTTTCGTTTACTTAGCTATAAACACATGAATATTTAATTAGCCAATCTTGAGACCACTAAATCTCAAAAAGTATACGTTCGATCATCAAACTTTTTTCAAATATTTACTTCTGGAATACTGTATAACTATGTGATGGCCTAAAACGCTGGACGACGTCACCATGACATCATTTATTGTGCATTTTGTATGTGTGTACAAAACCCATGGCTCTGAAAATTGCATAGACATTGAGTTTGTGAAGGTCACACACGTAACATTAAGTCACACACAAGACACAAATGTAACGTGTGTGACCCACGTCACTTTAAAAAAAAGTTTTTATTAATATTATAATAATTTAGGGACGATTAAAGTTGTTCACAATATAAAGTAACTGACATGTTACACATTAGTGTAGAAATAGGTTTAAATTTGATGGTTCAGGCTCACTTTTCAGAGAATGGCCCAAATAATCACATTTCCTGAACCATACGGTATGTCATATATTCATATATTGCACATTGAACAATTTATTCAAAAACGCGACCCCAATTTGACCTTCCCTCCGGTCCAAACAGGAAGTTCAAATTAAAAATTACAACTTCTGAACCAGGTGGGGTGAGGGTATGAATAAGGGTCCTATAGCACAGGGCTCAGTTAGAATGAAGAGTCAGTATCAGATTGAAGGTCAGGTTTAAGTTTTTAGGCAAACTTGATGTCAAAATAAGGGCCTGTCAAAGGTGAAGGGTCTTCTATCTCAAAGTCAGACTGACTTTAAAGGTCTGGAGCGTATAATCAAGGTAATAAAAAAAACCGGAACAGCTTTGTGTTTGTCCTAGGACAAACACCTAAAATGTCTAGTTATTCTTTGGCTCTGTCAAAAACCCATAGGTTTTGTGCACGCATTTTGTTAATTCAAACAAAAATACTTAGCTTAGTACAAAGAGTCAGATCTTATATCATATTAAAGCTTAGGTCATGAACTTTAATACAAATTTAATTAGCTTAAGATAATTAATTAGTTTAATTAGTTATAATGACATGATTATTTAATTAGCCAATCTTGAGACCACCGTACCTAAAAAAGTATACAACCGATTTTCAATTTTTTCAGTTATAGACTGCTGGGCATTGGAGATTAGCCTTGGATAACCGTGATTACATGATGACCTTTACTTCAGGGTCAACCGGAAGTAGGAAAATATCTCAAGAACTACACAACCGATTTTCAAACTTTTTTCAGTTATAGACCATTTGGGCATTGGAAATTCGCCGTGGGTAACCGTGACCCCATGTTGACCTTTACTTCCGGGTCAACTGGAAGTGAGGCCATATCTCAAGAACTACACAACCGATTTTCAAGCTTTTTTTCAGTTATAGACTCCTTGGGAATTGAAGATTAGCATTGGGTAACCGTGACACCATGATGACTTTTAATACTGGGTCAACCGGAAGTGGGACCATATCTCAAGAACTACACAACCGATTTACAAACTTGTTTCAGTTATAGACTCCTTGGGCATTGGAGATTTGCCTTGGTACCGTGACCCCATGTTGACCTTTACTTCCGGGTCAACCGGAAGTGGGACCATATCTCAAGAACTACACAACCGATTTTCAAACTTTTTTCAGTTATAGCCTCCTTTGGCATTGGAAATTAGCCTTGGGTAACCGATTTCAAACTTTGTTCAGTTAAAGACTCCTTGGGCATTGGAGTTTAGCCTTGGGTAACCGTGACCCCATGTTGACCTTTACTTCCGGGTCAACCGGAAGTGGGACCATATCTCAAGAACTACACAGCCAATGTTCAATTTCTTTTCAGTTATAGATCCTTTGAGCATTAAACATTGAACCTCGGTTTGTGTTTGTTCACAAACACCTAATGTCTAGTTACAATTTTTTTCTGCTTATAATATAAGAAATAAAAACCAACAGATGCAGCTAAGTTTGTCAATAATTCAAAGTGTCTATCAAGAAAAAAATAACGCCAACATTAAGTATTAGGATAATATTCATTCCCTTCATTCAATTACACAGACAAACATATACAACAGAACAAACAAAGGCAAAAAAAAAAATTTTAAGTTCTTTGGATTGATTGGATTGATACTTTAACTCATGTTGTTGTAAAATGACGAACTTGTGTTGTCGTCCTGTGTCTCTGTTTGTCTTTCTAAAACCCTAACCGTGACCTCTTGATGACCTTTACTTCCGGGTCAACTGGAAGTGGGACTAATCTAAATAACTACATGTTATTTGTTTTACAGAGCGTTAACATTTGCAGCTTTATTTGACTTGACTTAAAGGCGGGGTTATACTTTGGTAATGACTTTGAAAAAAATGTGATTCGAAATGAATTAAAACACTTGAATCTGAGAAGCAGTTCTCAGATTTATGAGGGTTGGTGTCCTTTCGCGAATGCTGCGGCCAGAGATACGTTTGGTACCTGCTGTCACCTCTCTATTATACGTTCGTGTGAAAATACCGTAAGAGTTTTTTGCTGTTTTCTCAACAAGTAGACACTGTATTCAACTGAAACGTTCACAGGTGACTTATATTGTTTATTTCTTGATAATTTTGCAAATAATAAAACAAAAATAAGTTGACAAAGACCGATCTATGACCCTACCTTTAATTTGAAGCAGTGAGGACATACAGCAATCTGATTTTCACATTCACTTCGCAACATTTCACATTACTTGGCTTCATCACATGTGTTAAAAAGGCCAAATGTCAATGTGTAAGTCCTGCAATAAAACTAATTTCTAGAACACAGTGACAGTTTGCAGACCAATACATTTTAAATATTAACGAAGAGTGTACACTATTAATCAATTATTCAAATTAACTAAATAATTTCCGAAGTTGTACTCAAATTGTAATTGTTCAGACTTTCCGCGTTCAATTTAATATCCATTCCACTGTCCAATTTTACATAATCAGAACTCCGCCATTTTATTTATTTTTAATCTAAAAAATTCAACATTCCCCATCTACACCTAGCCAAATAGCATGGTAAATGTTTGTTACCATCCGGGGTCTTTTTCACCTAAACAAAAATTCCATCAATGACCAGCTCTCTCGGAATTCCCATAGGATTTGTACAGCAGTTACTTGACCTTGGGGTTAATAGCCACTACTGCGTGAAAGGAACCATATAGTTTCCAGATGGCTTTTTTTCTGTATACTTGTATAATGGCTGTAAGCAGTGACCTGGTTGTTTATTTGGAAGAATTGAGAAGGGTCCATACCTAATGGTTTGGGCCATTTGAAAGTGATTGGGTTCTCCATAAAAATGAATTACACGATAATGCAAACGGACAGTAGCCTACTGTCCGATGGCGTAAGCGTGTGATTGTTTTTGATGGTGTCACGCAGGGAACCCTGCACTGTTAATTTTTTTATTAATTTTTTCAAACTTGAAACTTCAAATTTAAGATTTTAAGAAGTATTTCGCTAAATATGGCAATGAAAAGAAATTGTTTGCCTTTGATACAGAGAAGCAGATTTTACTGCTGTTTAATTCATTTATTTTCATGATTGAACTTTACAGAAACATAGAACACAATAGCACTCTAAGCAGTCAAAGTTTTTATAAAAGAGCAATCTGCAATAGTCAAATAATCTTCATTCCAATCCAAAACAGTGATCGATATTTATCAACCCTAATCTTAACTTGTTGACACATTTCATCTTGTTATTGACCTCAAATCAATTTGTGATACTATTTTTATTTTAAATTGTTTGATGTATTTTTTCGTCATAACAGTTTTAGGGCAATTTTAGTCTTATTTCTACCAAGGATTTGCACTTCTCGTTTTAATAATTTACTTTCTGTTTTCCGTTGCTATGAAGTTTTGTTTTTCTTTTGTCCCCTCCCCTTCTCTCTTTTAGATTATGCCTTTAGTGATTCTGAGAAGTCTGCCTTGTTTTAAATGTCAATTTTGCATTGGGCATAAAGAGTTCTGATTGGTTTTGCCCTCACACCGATATGTATAAAGTACTGGTCTACTGAGTCATTTCCCGAGTCTTTTGGAAAATGATCCACAAGCATATCACTCGGATGGGATTCTAATCTACGACCTTGCCATGCGAGAGCGGATGTGTTACCGCCATACCACCGAGTTAGCCCAATAGCTAGCGACAATTTAAATCGTTAACAGTGAGCCTACCTTTGTTCGGGTGTTGATGTTTTTCTCGTGTTTTAAGCATTTGTGTTCAAATGGAGGGTCTAACTTGAGTTAAATGTATTTGAATTGTGTTTCCATGAGCGTTTCATAAAGGAGCGAAAATATCAAAGTCAATCATTTTTAGTTCCTACTCTTGGCAGAGTTTGAGTTTATATTACTTGCCGTACTTTCATGCTGCATTTCTTGAGGGAGTAATACTAACCTGTCCAGCTTGTCCATTGTATTCCATGTCCAAACGGCACATCTGCCTTTTGGTAGTATTTACCATTCAGATTACAAGCATGGCAACTTATATACCACCATGCACCGTTATAGAGCTCAGCACAATGACCATCCCATCCATCATTATGTCCTGGTCTTTGGTTGTGAATGGATGCCCATTACTAAATGCCATTGAATCACCTGCTGTACTCTGAGCATCATATGAACCAACATGGAGAGTGTATTTGTCACCTGTAACATTAAACTCACCATAAGAAGCCCAAGCTGTATTGGACTGCCAATCTTCAATATCTACTCTGAGTTGCCATTGTCCTGATCCAGTTAGTTCACGCAGGATATTATTCCCCAACCAGAACTCATTTTGTTGATCACCAAACCCGAATTGGTATTCAGTCCAGTTACGGTTAAAGTCAACAGAGCCATCTTGTCTCCTCTGGAACACGATCCAGCCTCCTCCATCTGTCTCCATATCACAGTAAACCTGTAACCCATCGGTCGGACGTGTAGGAAAGATGGTGTACGTGCCACTGTCACGGTAACCAGCTTGATACATCATCAGACAAGTGCTGTAACGTTCACTGCCGGGTGCTGAAAACGATGGATTGTTCACGTTGTCACCGTAGTAGAAACTTCCTTCCGATTCGAAGAAGTCATCGGGGATGTTTTATACTCTGGTGACATTGTTGAATTCGCAAACATGGTTATCTATTCGATAGTTGAATGATTCACACAGTGAATCCATAGAGCAGTCTCGCCCACAGATCACAGGAGAAGATACAGTCTTCCAGTGAAACACATGGTTGAGTAAGGCTCGGTTTTCAGCCAAGTAGAAGGTCTCGATGAACCGTTGTTGGTTTGCACTCTGGCAGGTTTGTACCATCAACATTAGAACAAGGGGTGTGATTAGAACTTTCATGATTAAGGTATTTTTTCGAAAATATTTGTAAATCAATCAGATAAATACACGTTTTGCCTATATCGTTTGTTTTTCTCTTATCTGTGAGTAGAATAATTTTGCAACAGTTTCCTGATTTTCTGATCATCTGAACTAAATCTCGAGTTGGCAGATTTTTCATGCAGTAAGCTCCACCCATTGACGTCACTAATACATTATCTATTAGTTTGCCCTGACTGAAATGTTCTTTGTCATCATCACCAAGAGTCTTGATTAAAGACTAATTGCACATTGTCAGTTGAAAATCTCGAGAGCTCTGGTTTTTACATCAAATTATGCTCTCAATTCCCGTACTGAGCCTGAAATTGATTAAGTCTACATTGGGATGGATGTTATTAACAATTTGTAGCTGATAGTTGTAATTGAAGAGCGGAATCAGTTGAGGGCTGTTCTTTGTTATCTCTCGGGACTCATAAAATAGCTACGACTTATTTACATAAACAAGCAATCAATAAACCCGGTTTGCTTAAAACCCTTATGTGAGTTTCGCCCACGCGTATTAATATATTTTCTCACAATGCATCTGTTTTTATGAAATCCTTTATGCTTATAGGGGGAACCACGGGTTACTGATAGCTAAAAAATTGTCAAAGTCGTTCCAATACAAAAGCAATTTTGTTTTGTTTTAATATATTTGTTTTTAAATTGTTTGTTGGTGCTGTGGTCCAGGATCCAAACGATAACTATTCGTGTGTTGGAACAATAACAGCCAGTTGTTTTAACCAAATCACAACTAAAAGCTTTAACCTTTGGAGGGAAAATTCACGCATAATTCAGTCACAGCTTTTCGAGTAAGCTTGATTATTTAACCTACCACCCTCCTTATCCCCTGCCTGTTCTTGCAGGTTCTTTATTTCGTGGCGTCTTTAAGAAGAATCTAATACAGCCAACTCTTCATACACACAATGTTTTACACGTTTCATGAGTGCTATAATTATCATTACTGACATTGAAAGTGTTTGTATTACACAGTGATTTGAACTGTGTAATGGATAAGCCACTCCCTCTGATCTACCTCAGCGGTTGGGATGTGCTGTATCTTCCCTAGGACAAACATGGCTGTCCACCACAGATTGAAACCATTTAATTTGGCATTTAATACAGGTCTTTGTACCAACAATTATTGAAGTACATGTACGCTGGACCTTGGTGTCCAATGATTATGTTGTTATATTTATTTGGGCCTGTTGGCCATAAAGTGTTGATGCCAGCTTGCCCAAACAATATTCGGTATCTGGCGAACGAGTTTCAGTTAATCATCTGAACCTGTAGCGAAGAATCACAAAGGTTTGTCTTCAGTGTTATCCATTGATGAGTAGGAATATATGATATGTTGTCACAACGCATGTATTCTGATAAAAATCCTATATGCTCGAGGAACCACAATACTGATAAATATATATAATTTAAGTAATTACAATACATTGTGCAACTCCCTGGGCATAAGGACAACTGTGGAGGGCGCCCTGTAATACGAATCACCCGCAACGCACGGGAGATTCCTGAACTAAAATTCTGTCTTAAGGTTTCTTCAAAGTAACTAATTTGGCATCACCTAGATTGGGTTTCCTTGCAATAATCCTTTCTAAATAGAGGGTTACTTCATGACGTTCAAAGCCTCGCCCTCACATCTCTCAAAAACTGTTAAAGACAGTTGGAGAACCTGTCAAAGTTTGCATATATTTCATTATTTACATATATTTTGTACAACTCTAATATACACTGATAATACAAAATATAAACACAACAGACTTGTCTGACGTTTTCCTGTCACAGCTCAAAACTGGTTTTATTGTACCCACAAGGGCATGTCAAATTTGCCCATATCAATTAAATAGCCAAAGGCGGGCAATTTGCCCAAAATAGTGTAATGCCAAGAAAATTGGGCAATTCATGTTCGCCTCAAGGTATATACAAACAAACAACGGCAGGCTTGCCCACCATGACAAACGGACCTGGTCCAACATGACATCACAAACACACGGGCAACGAGCGGCCCACAAAAACGGGCAACGAGCGGCCCACGGGCAACGAGCGGCCCACGGGCAACGAGCGGCCCACATAAAACACGGGCAACGAGCGGCCCACGGGCAACAAGCGGCCCACGGGCAACGAGCGGCACACATAAAACACGGGCAACGAGCGGCCCGGGTTGATCACACCCTTACATTATCTATACAGCCTTGCATGGGGTTGAAATTTCCACCGGTTGAACCACCGGTCGGAATATTAGCCCCGTCAGAACCGACGGGTGCTAAAAGCATGCTTACAGTTTCGGCTGTAGTCATTTAAACAATTATTGGTAAATATTACAAAATGAGGCAATGTGAGACCTAATCCCATACAAAAACAGGCCACACGCGCCACAAAACGCGACCCATGGGAGAAAGGACGGACATGCCTTTACAATTAGATTATTTAATAGTAGCAAGTATTAATACAAGTACGAATATTGTTCCTGAATGTATCCAACCCTTCGGGGGACAGATGAACTCCACCAAAACGAAATGCATTAAAAATTGCAGTTTAACTTGTTGGTGATGCAAGAATTGAAACCCCGTTCGCCGATAGCCGACCTGGCCCATTTATTGACGAACCGCCTTTTCATTTCCAATTTAGATTGGGAAAAATGTGAAGAGGTGGGGGGGTAAAATCTGGAAAAAAGCCTTAACAGGGCAAATAAATTGGTCATGTGATTGCAGCAAACAAATTACCTCAGAAGAACCGTTTTTTCCGTTTTAGTGAAATGAAAATGTATTATGATAGAAGCCGTATGCGTCCCAACATCACAAAACTGAAAAACTGTAACAGTGACTCCTGAAAACGAGTTTTAAATCGGCAGTAAACTCGCCAATGCGCATGAGCCCCCTCAAAAAAGTGCCCAAACTTGCAATATAATAATAATGATAATAATATAATAATAAAGATACTTATTAAAGCGCTATACGCAAGGCCTCAAACGCTTTACAAAATTAAAATAAAATATCACAAATTGAAAGTAGGCCTAAAAAGAATACAAAAATGCAAGAAATTATAAAAGTACAAGTAAAATTGTCCATAAAAGAAACGCACGAATAAAAGAAAAGTATTTTAAAAAGGGGAGAGGTTACCAGCACTTGCACCCTTAGCCAAGATCCTCAGCATCTGGCCAAAAACAAGAACAAAAACAACAACAACAACACAGGAATGAACAGCTAAGAAAGAATTTAAAGCACAAAATGCATCATTATTTCGAAATTAAATGAGTTTTCAGGCGACTCTTAGATGAAGTGACCGAATTAGCTTGGCGAACAATAAGGTGTTCCATAAGGTGTGAGCAGCAATTGAAAACGCTCGACCACTATAATACAAAGTAGATTCTATCAACACTGAAATTGAAATAGGCAAATCAGAAGTTGGATCAGGCAAACTGTTAATCTTATAATGAATCTCCGGCCCGGACGCAATTATAGGATCCGCCCTCGGGGCCAACATCCGAAAATGTTTGATCTGAAACGAGACAGTGAATTCGCCATGTCACTTTGTATCCCGGGAACGTGAACCACTTTGAACAATACCTTGTGCATGAGGCAACAACACACACAGTTATGGGCAATTTTGCATAATCCTATACAACGATAATACTGGCTATTGAAGAACAACTGCACCATTGTCCGTGCAAAAAAGCCTTCTTCGGCTTGATAGCCAATCACCCTAATGCACAGCTACCACAAGTGGATAACAATCGAGACATGCGATTGTCTAAGGAATGCCAAAGGCACCGCCCATGTAACTTGTGTCCCTCAAAGTAACCCCCGAAACCAATACTCGCGGCTGCATAGGTATAAGCGTGATTGTGCCATTGTGATCGAATTTCGTTGGCGAAACGGCCAGATACAATTGAAAAGAGTGAAAAATTCCCACCAAGTTTACAAATCAAGCTTGGCCCAAACTTTATTATGGGGTCTGTGAACTCATTTGCTAAGGCCAGTCAAACGCCTGGGAAATGCTCACCCTTGTGCAATTGCCCGGCAAACAAAATTAAGGGATCCAATTAATGATTGGATTTGCTGCAGCGTTTCTTTCCTAAGTTACGCAATGTGGCTTGAATCATATTACACAAAGCCTGCCCTTTGTCAGCTGGTACGCAAACCTGCTGTTCCACTGAATCACTTTCCAAGCCCAGAAAAAGTATGGATTATTAAACTTGGATTGCGGTCTTATCCAACGCAATTGGCACCCCTAATAATGAGGAACATACAACTGTACTCCTTCAAATGTATGTAATAACGCACCACAACTTGGCGCCGATGCTCCCACAAACAAAAATCATTCAAATAATGAGCAACCAACTCTGATTGGTTTACTTGACGCACCTTATATCCGATAAATGTGCTGAAAGTCTCAAAAGGAGACAGGATATGGCCATCCCATTGTAAACATAAATATTTACCAATCGAAAACCCAAAAGCTCATTAGGGGACACCCGTAGTAACAGGAAGGCCGAATTAATATCTGATTTGGTCATCCAAGCCCCGTGATCTGCCCCATATAACGTCCACTGCTTGATCGAATGACGTGTCATGCACAGTGCATTGACGTTTATCAATGAAATCCCTCTTTTTTTCCCCCCGACAATTTATCGTCTACTAGTTGTGGCTACTGGGCAGCCGATGAAAGGCAATGAGAATCAAAACCACCCAAAAGGAGATCAGCGGCCTCACTGTTTGGGTAATGGCATAAGCAACGGCGCAGAACATTAAGTTATAATTGACATTAGGGGCACGGACATTCTCCCGTATTGTTTCGGCAGCCCAAGTTTGTTCGCCGTTTAATACCCTTTAATAAAACTGTTAAACAACCTGCCTGGTTTAGGACCAGCCCGTTTTTTCAAACTGTGAGCCAAAGGTTTGGACGAGAAATTCCTAGGGCTCTGTACTGTCCTAGCGTATAGTGTCATAATTATTACTGTTAAATCTAATGTTGCTAGCCCTGCACACATTACATGTTGTTATCCCATGACCCTCCATTTACAACGTTTACATCTATGGGAAAACAGCAACGTTGCCAATGACAACCTTTGTCAGTGTTAAAAGCTAAACAATTATGGGCAGCAGATACCTGGTAGCCAGTGTCCGCCCTACCTGGAATAACAAAACCGGTCCGGACACATGCCCATAATACTGTTGTTCGTACTTGCATGCCCGGCACCAGAGCCGACTTAGCAGCCACTGTCACCCACAATTCTAAATCTAAATCAGCCCATAATCTTGCTGGGTTAGCCTCTTGACACAGGTGGAATTGTTCGTCATAATTAATATGACCGCCAACCAAAACCTGGGAACTGCAAGGACGCGCTTTTTATTGTCTCCACATACCCTTCCAAATTCTGCACACCGACCCGGATGGGGTCCGATGTAAACAGACATAAATGTTGGAAGGCACTTGTCCATTTGTTTATTTAATCAATCTTTTGTTTTGCTTTGGAACGGAAGCTGGTTGAACCAGCACTTGATTGCCTTCAACCATGGAGGAAAGAAATCCGCTGAAGTCATGGTGGAGCTATAGTGGCGTCTAGCGTCAAGGTAAAAACAGCATTGTTACAGAGTAATGCAACAAAGTCTACACACAGCCCGCCCCTCTACAATGATTAAATTATTGCCATAAATATTAAACAAAAAAGGGGGCATCTTGTCCAGCCTCTCTTTAACAACAAAGCAGCAGTGTGTTATAAACATTATAATTACACCTGCAAGGCTTAAAGTGATTCCACCGCTGGTACATGCGGTTGGAGTACATGAGTCAGGCGCCCGCCTGAACTGGAGGGCGATGTCAGTGTTACCACGGTGTTACCAAATTAACAATACAACCCTAACATGTTTAGACTAACCCCCATTCATTTGTTTGGTCGCAGGCAGTGGCCGTCCGCTTCCCTAATAAATAATGCCAGACGTGTGAAGAGCGCCCCACAGGGAAGGACAGCCACGACCGGGGCTAACGTACACGTAAATAACAACATACAAATCATAACCTATTATAGCTGCAGTTAAAGGTTGTCACTTGCTGATTTGATTAATTAGCACTCAACCAGTTTACAGGGGTACAACTTGTTTCAGATCCAGTAGCCGGTTACGCAAACTCGAAAACCCTGTGAGAGAAACGAGAACGTAGTTTGGCCCCATGCTTGCTATCTCAGACCAACCTAATGTTTGGATTCTCTACAAGCAACCTAACCGCAAGGTTTTTATTTGCTTTAAACCATGCCAGCAGGAAGTTTAGGTTCATCCATGGGTTCATCGGCTGTTTCGGCGGTTGATGTGACTGGTTGTGGGTAGGGTCAACACAATGTTTCCACTAGAGTATTATTAATCACAATAGTGGGCTTGGTATCATTAGAACTAAGTGGTAGTAATCTTGGTAATTTATGCAGATTATTATCTCCCATGATGGTACCCTCAGAACTATTGGCGTTATATGGTATTGGAAGCGTGCCCAACATTATTAGCACTACTAGGCCTATTAATACTATAAAAAACCAAGCCAATAACTGACTCGGAAGCAATATTACCACCGCTTGGTTATAGTTGCCCGGTCTGACAGTTTTGCATACTGACGATACTGCCAGACTCACCCAGTTCAGCGGATGGTCAAGGTGGCATGACGACTGGAACGCCTCGACGCCGAGCAGTCCAACGACCCTGGCCTCTGCTGGTGCTGCCACGACGACCACAAACCGGCTCCCACCACAGGCACTATAGTCCACTTTGAGCCGCCAGTCAAGAGGATCGACGACTCGTCCGCCGTTGCGAAGGCGTGCCCCCAAAAACTCCGTCGACGCAAATTAATAAAAAAATCGTAAATTAGGACGGACGGGTGCCGCTCCACGAAATTGTTTTATAAAGTTAATTGAATACACAATCAATGATAAAATTTAATTATAGACCTTATGCATATGATGTCATTTCAGTAGGGCGCCCTCACTTAGAGGTCAAAAGGCGCTTGTTCATTGGCTAATCTTGTGCGCCGCGCGTACAAATCTGTGCGTTTCTATTGTTTCGTCATCGTTTTACCTCTAAGATGGCGGCTGGATGACGTCAATGCATAAGGTCTATTAGCAAAACGAAGACAGCAGTCCAGTGTGAACTGTATCTTATGCTAAAAACGAAATTAACTGTGTAAGCAAATTTCGATAAGATAAAGGCCTAGAATTAACTTCAACATAGGAGAGAACTATTGAAAGTTGTCATTGTTATGATGGGTCCTGATTGGTCCAGACTGGCCAATCGTTGCGAACCTTTGTGATACTGTGCATCCCTGTGGTGAAAGTAATTTCACTGTTACGTAAACACTATGTGAGTGAGACAACGGAGGGCGCTATCCAGGGAGTGTATTGCAGCGTGTAAGACATTTTATCGCGGAGAGATAAAATGGAATATTGATATTTAACCACACTCAAAACGTCCTTTAAACAAGTACAAATCTTTCTGTAGTTTGGTTGTTTTTGTCCAAGGGTAATGAGAGTGGACATCACGCCTAGTGCGTGTTTAATCAGTTGTAGGCGCTGTTTGTGAACTGCTGTTGATGCTGGTGGGAAATTTCGTTGGCGATAAAGTTCAGCATTAGGTGATTTGCTCAGTGTTACGTTTCTGACACTCAGTGCGTTTCAGTAGGAACGCTCAATGTGACGCGTTGATCGTATTCTCAAGTGTGTCCATTAGCGCCCAGAAAAAGGACGATAATTTCGAGTACAAGAAATCCAACATTTAGTCTATCTTTGTCACTTTTTAATGATACACTGGTTTATTGTCTCTTTAATATTCCCATTATTATAACAGTGACATAGTCAACAAAATACTACTCGATATTGAAAAATAACGTAAACCATGTAACCTTAAACATTGCACGTCATTTCCTGGCAGGCGAGAGACTAAACTGGTCAATGGAAAATCTACCATTTTGTGTCATAATTGCAACAACAATTCTAGAGTTATAAAAATAACAGCCGGACACGTTTTAAGATGGCCCTCTTTTTATCCATATCAAAAGTTGATACAAATCAAACAGTGCGTCTCCATGAAATAAAATATTTATTGTGTTCCTTCAATGGGGCTGTGCACAAATCATGCCTGCAGGAAGTCCAGGCTCTGTGACTTTATGTAAACACCAGATGTCACAGGTTATATGGTCTATAAATACAATAAAATATAGTCGTTGTCGATGGATGAGAAGTAGGTTTGTCATCTCAAATTTTGATTCATTTGACACTTAATCATTGAAATTCCTTAATCATAACCAAACTTTTTTGTAATCTAAAGATTGTGCCTTGCATGATGTTAGGCAAAACAACTCAATCAGAGTCTTACAGTTTGCATCCCTGGTTACCATGGTGATAGACCTTGAGGGAGGATCCTCAATTGGGTCAGCCAAGGGAGTGAATGTTTCGAACACTGTACTTTAATGTTTGAATAGATGGAATTTACTAAGAATGAATTACTTGTGATTCATTCAGTTATGTTTTGTTTTCTTTCCTTTCTTTGTACGCATTATAAAAAACTTAAGATTTCGTTTCTCGGTGACAACACTCCATCCACCCCACAGTGTAACCACTTGCAGTGTGTATTTTAAATAGTGAAAAATTTATACTTTTTACCATCTAAACACTACAATGACAATAATATTCAATCGATTCAAATAAATGAAAAATATATTTAAATTGAGCATTCGTAAACTTCATGCGTAAACATTTCTTGTGTTCTATTCAAATAATTTCAAATTAAAGTCTATCGGAATTTATATTCTCTTTAAAAAGAGAGTAGTCGAAAAACAAATTAAATCAAAAAAGGAGCATCAATAAACCCATCTATCTGATGAATTAAAAAACATCATGTCCACTATTGTTAATCCGTTTCCTTGTCAATGAGTTTCAAGGTTGCTGCCAATGTATGAAATAACAGGTATTTATTATTGTTATAATTGGGGGGGGGGTGAACAAAGAAAAAATGATTTAATTTGATTTGATTTTATTGTACACATCGATGTAATGGTAAACACTTTCAGAGTTTTCTGCCCGAATCCTTGGTGAGAATTGAACTATGATTTTCTGAATTCTAAACCGCACTTGGAAGATCCCACCATTCAAATACATACTAGAGGGTCACATCCAAGTTCCATGGTATTTTTATTCAAACATTACTGCTCATAACATAATAGTGGCTCCTTATATAGCGCTCAAATCCGCCACGCAGTGGCGCTCATGGCGCTCGAGGGTTTCTACCCTGGTTACTGGGCCATTGATTGCCTTCCTTAAACCATCTCAACTTCATTAGATACTTCAATTATTGAGGACTAAGCTAAACAATATGTTTATATTCATCAGCAAATACAAACATTGACAACAACCAGCTTATTAACTTATTGCCTATATCTATGTCTGTTTTGAATATTAAATCAAAACATCAATTTGAAATCCTCCTCCAAAAGTAGTCTATAATTCAATAACAGCAAGTATATATACAACGAAATGACGAATATAGAAATTCATCACTACTTGTTTTTCTTTCTCAGTTTCAATAAATCACAAAGAAATTATTATAAACTTTCATGATTCAGGAAAACCACATTTTTAGAAACATTGATTGGTTTGTGTACGCTTCTTAATAAGAACTAAAAACCAAATAATAATGATAATAACTAGTTCTTGTATAGCGCATTTTACAATAACATATCAATGCGCTTTAAATTAGTGCCCTTGTCATTGGGCCAATAACATTACTTTAATCTTTCCCAATCCCTGGGTAGTATACAGCCCGAGCTGCCGTGGCGCTCAGAAGGCTTTTTTTTCAAATGCAATATCAACCCTTGAAGGTACCCATTTATACCCCCTGGTTGAGGAGAAGCAATTACAGTAAAGTATCTTGCTCCGGGACACAAATGTCATGTCCGGGGCCCGAACCCACACCCCGATGACTAAACCACAAGAGCTTGAATTCGATGCTCTGAACCGCTCGGCCATGACACCATATCAGAAATCAGTAATTTCTTCCCTAAATCGCTTCTCTAATTTTCTCTTTTTTTTTCTATCAATGTATTACAAAAAGACAATAATTACTGAATCAGCAAAATAATTATTCCCAGTTTCAGGAAATCACAAAACAAAATGTATGTATAATACTGAATCAGGAAAACCACATCTTCAGAAACATTGATTGATTTGTGTACGCTTTTTTTTTGAAGATTTAAACAATCCTGCCACATACTTCCTTTTAGTAATAGTATAGTTGCATTTTAAATTATAAAAATGTATTGTTTGCTTATAATATACGAAATAAAACCCTACCCAGTAATTGCTTGCCTAAATCTCTCTATGTTTTTGGATGCAGTAAACGAAAATTATAATTGTAAGTGTCTATCAAGAAGAAATTACGCTTACATGAAGTATTAAGATGCTATTCTTTCCCGTCATTCAATTATTACCAAACAGTATTATAAGCTTTATTGAATCAGGACACAAATATTTTCTCTCTTATTTATAAATTGATTGTATTGATATTTTCAATCAGTAATAGTTTGTGTTGTTGTAATGAAGACCAAAGTCAGGCCAAAGTCTTGTGTCTAACTGTTTCAATTTAAAACCCCTAAACTGTATCCGACTATCATTGATAATCTGAAGAAATGAGCACAATTAAAAAAAATCTAACCAATACACAAAAACGAAGCCAAGTCCATGCTGCTTGCGTCAAACTCTCTTGGTTTTGGTAATTCAATCAAAACAAGCAATCTTAATTTTCCATTACTTACAAAGAGATGTAGTTCAGCATGTGAGTTCTAAAGGAACCAATACATATGCAGAACTGTGTGCAATTGTCATTACAATCAAACGCAACAAATCGTAGTTTAAAAAATAGTGGTAAAAACAAAAATGTTTATAATAATAACAAATCATATTTCATAAATACCTTTGTTTTATATTAGGTACAATTTGCACCAGTTAAATACTACACGACTGCCATTGGTTACTGCAGCCAGTAGACCGTTGGGAAAATGTGTATACCTCCTTTGTAATGTTGATTTCATACTTTTGTCAAAGCTAATAATTTTCCAGACGTTGTAGAGATAGTTTGACCAAACAAAAGTAACAAATGTTACTTTTTAATTTTCTTTTGTGCTACCACTCAACAATTTTATTTTGTTTTACCCATAATTGTTGAGTGGTGTTCATCGTCTTTTTTTTTTCTAGAGCATCAAACAGAGTCTATTAGTTTTATTATGAAAACTACCGTTTATGTTTGTTCCAGTCAGAAGTTGTGTCCCCATCCCAGAATACTCCCAGCTACGGTACTAACAAGGAGAACATTCACATTATTAAACATCAGACTTTAAACATAACATGCTTCTGTGAAGATTGTAATAAGTTCAACGTTTGAAGCTTTGCGCATGCGTATTCCCAAAAGAGCAACGCCCAACTGAGACTTCAATTTGATTCGACAAGGCAAGAGCGCGACGTTTGTCACCAACTCGTGCAACTACTGGGGGAAACACAGCAGAGCTCGCCCTTTTGGCGAATTTAGTTCATCATTTTCTAATTACTTGAGTTCGGCAGAGCACAAAGGCAACGTTTAGCGCAAGCCTTACTTATTACACAGGGAAATCGATGGAATAATTACTTCACTTTCCTCGGGGTTCATATTGATCAACTATATGACACTCTAATCTAAACTCCCATTAGGGAAGATTTAAGTGACCATGGAAATGAAATTGCTTTGGTCGACAATCTGAACGATTAACCATGCCATTTTGGCACCTAACTTCCCAAAAGAGGGTTTGTGTTCAACGCGAAAAGTGTATTACGCTACACAAACAACACACAAACCTCTTCAATTTGTTTTCAACCATCTCAATCAGTTATTTAGCGGAAAAGCAAACGGTTAACCATCGCCACCAAAATAATATAAAGAAAGTGAGTGACTCTCCTTCTTTATTGTGTACTACGGTAAATCGTCGCCATCAACACCCCCAGTATATCAGACATCTCTGCACTCCTTGTTCATGTGACTCACATGGTCAAGTGGTTATAACTTCCTCCTTCCAAGTACTTGTCCTGAGTTCGAATCACGGATGAAAAAGTCGTGTTAATTTTCTTCTTCTTTTTACGCCCTACTCTGCATGCAATGAATGTTCACTGTTTGTGCACAATCTTAATTTTGTTTAAGCCCTCCTTTTCATTTTGTATATTTGTTTTCGATTATTTTTTCATGCTCAACAATTTCAGACAATCCCGGAATTATCTCGTTCGGGGGAACGGGGAGGGTATATTTATTGTCACATGGCCCAAGCAGTTTGGCCGGGATTGTAGGCCTATTGACGATTGCAATAGGCCACACATAACACTTAAATATTAATTGCAAAATCATAATGATAACAGATTAATCTGGTAATCTACTCTGTGGCAGTAGAATAGTCTCCCGAATTCCGAAATCTACTTCGCGGCAGTAGAATACATAGCAAGACAAGTTCTCAAAGATCAAAAATCTACACAGCAAGGTAGATATACACACGGTGTTACCGCAAGCCTAATATACATAATGATAACGTTCCCCACTTAACAATTTTATTTTGTTTTACCCATCAATGTTGAGTGGTGTTCATCGTCCTTTTTTCTAGAGTATCAAACAAAGTCTATTAGTTTTATTATGAAAACTACCGTTTATGTTTGTTCCAGTCAGCAGTTGTGTCCCCATCCCAAAATACTCCCAGCTACGGTACCAACAAGGAGAACATTCACATTATTAAACATCAGACATTAAACATTACATGCTTCTGTGAAGATTGTAATAAGTTCAACGTTTGAAGCTTTGCGCATGCGTATTCCAAAAAGAGCAACGCCCAACTGAGACTTCAATTTGATTCGACAAGGCAAGAGCGCGACGTTTGTCACCAACTCGTGCAACTACTGGGGGAAACACAGCAGAGCTCGCCCTTTTGGCGAGTTTAGTTCATCATTTTCTAATTACTTGAGTTGGGCAGGGCACAACAGCAACGTTTAGCGCAAGCCTTACTTATTACACAGGGAAATCGATGGAATAATTTCTTCACTTTCCTCGGGGTTCATATTGATCAACTATATGACAGTCTAATCTAAACTCCCATTAGGGAAGATTTTAGTGACCATGGAGTTGAAATTGCTTTGGTCTACAATCCCTGCCATATCTCATCGGGCTCCGCCACCCACCCCCACCACCCCCCGGCCCCCGTTCATGAGTTGGGGAGCGGGGGAGGGTATATTTATTGTCACATGGCCCAAGCATTTTAGCAGGGATTGTCTGAAAGTTCGCTTAGTTTATCTAAATGGAGTTGAGTGGACAGATATAAACTTCAATCTTTGGTGGAGCAGAGAAAATACAATAAGTGAAGAAAAGCATTGGATAGTTAGTACAGAAAGCAAGAGGCATTTGTCAACATGGTATTTCTTGGTTTAACCCTGCGTGACACCATAAACAAATTCACACTCGGACTCCCTTTTTTACTTACTTGTGGAGAACCAAATCACTTCAATTTGATTCGACGAGGCAAGAGCGCGACGTTTGTCACCAACTCGTGCAACTACCGTGTAGGACAGCAGAGCTCGCCTTTTTGGCGAATTTAGTTCATCATTTTCTAATTACTTGAGTTTGGCAGGGCACAAGTACGACGTTTAGCGCAAGCCTTACTTATTACACAGGGAAATCGATAGAATAATTACTTCACTTTCCTCAGCGGCCATATTGATCCACTAAATGGCACTCTCATCGAAACTCCTACTATGGGAGATTTTAGTGACCATGGAAAAGAAATTGATTTGGTCTAGGCCTATTTACGCTTGCAACAGGCCACACATCAGAGTACGGCATTGAGCACACCGTTCCATACCAGATCTTACTGAGGTGAAGTTACGGTAAACGTGTAGATCGTCTGAACACAGAACCAGCTACGATTCAAGAGTTACGATACATCACAACAGTTTCGGTATAAAGTACTCTTAAATAGTGCATGCAAACAGTTAGTTTCGGAGGCGACTGGCTCTACCACGGCCTGCTATACTTCTGATATAAACTGAAGGTAGGTAATCATTCTAGCTAGTCATGTTCACAGCCGCAGTGGCGTATGATATAATGGGTTGTTTTGTTGAATTACTCTTAGTCGTATTCCTTTAAATCTCGCGCATTGCGAGGCAAAACAAATGGAGGTGGTTTGCTGAAACACGTTTCGCATCATCGGCCTTAACAATACACTTACTTATTGGGCAGAGAATTGTCTTCCTAAGAACGGAGTGTTGTTTCTTCTCAAAAGTATTCATAAATATAAAACAATGGTTCAAGTAACTACCTGCGAATGTTTCCGTGTGCCACACCTTATAGAAAACAACGTTCTAGTCAGGATAACAAACCAGCGAGCGAAGCCTGGGGCCCGCTGTAGGGCCGCGGGAAAGTTTGTTGACAGTAATGTGCTCTCTATAGTGCAATCTAGGATGCTTTGGAGGCATTTTACACCTTATTTGTACCCAGTTGAAAATTTGCTTAATTGCCTTTTAACAACTGTTGTGTAATTTTGTTTAAGGTGGGATCAGTCGGCTAATATAAGGGGGCCACACGCTAGCCTTTTTTTTTTGAAAGAGCATACACTGGGATGTAGTGTCGTGTGTAGTGTAAGGCATTTTACGTGAAGAACGAGCAAACGCGAAGCCTTTCCGGAGTGTAAAGTCCGGGGCCTGCTGACTCGCCCAGAACATTTATTTGACATTTATAGAAAAACTGATGCTTTTTGTTGTAGAGAAACTCCAGATGCGTTTTAAAACATTGTTTGTTTGTTTGTTTGTTTGTTTTGTTTTTTGAACAAGATGTTGCACTAATTGCCTTTTATTTCTTTAATTTTCCTGACGGAATGCCTGTTTCTATCTAGTGTGCAATGTCCTGCACCAGGGATATTGGGCCTGTAATGATTCTGCCATCACACTAAGTGTCATTGTTTTCGCTTTATTTATTTAACCATCACTCTCATAAATACTTGTATTGCCATTTTTAATCAGGCCAAACACTTTCTTGTCAAACACATCCCACTAAATATATTTGAGCATGCAGTACTAAAAACACTAGTTACCGTAACGTACATCTCCCCATGTATTTGTATCGTATCGTGATAGAAGATAAAATAAGATCTGTGCATAATGATAAGTCTTGGACATAACTCATATGTCAAAAGTCTCCAATTTTCGAAAGGCACCTTATAAGATAGATACTTGGCCTAAACAAGGTTGGCTTGTTTTTTCTCCATCAGGGCTGCAAGTAAACTCGAAAGCTTCTATATGTTTTAGAAATACAAAAACCCCTTAAAGGCACTGTACACGTTTGGTAATTACTCAAAATATATATTAGCATAAAAGCTTACTTGGTAACGAGCAACGGAGAGCTGTTGATGGTATAAAACATTGTGAGAAACGACTCCCTCTGAAGTAACGTAGTTTTTGAGAAAGAGGTAATTTCTCACTTAAATAATAAAAACTTCTTGCAAGAAGTTTTTTATTCCTATCTGAAAGCACACAAATTGTACAACAAGGGTGTTTTTTCTTTCATCATGTTCTTGCAACTTCAATGACCAATTGAGCCCAAATTTTCACAGGCTTGTTATTTTATGCATATGTTGGGATACACCAAGTGAGAACACTGGTCTTTGACAATACCAAACGTGTACGATGCCTTTAATTACCAAAAACGTACATGAAAGCCATGTAGCACTTTTACCTGCAAAGTATAACGCTGCAAGTATTGATTATGCGATCCACACAACCATCTCAACTTGAAGGTATGACAATTGTGACGCCTTAGCATGGATATGGAGTAAATACATAAAGCCTAAATTATAGAAACGTTACTGCCCAATATTGTCTATAGGCAACGGATTTAAAAGTTATTGCAGTCGTATAACTAACGATGTTGAACGGAAACAGTACGGCCACATTTGATTGTGTCGTTTACCTTCAAGCGTATGATTGGTAGTTTGTGTATATCTCATTGCTGTGGAAACGGTGACGTCAATGGTGTCACGTGAAGCTAACTGAAGGAAATAAGTTGGTTACCAAAGATTTGGTTCATTTCGTCACGCGTATCACGAAGTAACCTATCTGTCAGAAATCATCATTTTTTGCAAATCGGGTTTTTTACAAATTATTAATATGCTCATTACTGTTAACATTTTCAGCACGTTTCAATACAAGTAAAAACGACTTATCACGACTTATCATTATGTATCATTATGTATCATTATGTATTTTCACGAAGTGAACCATCTCGATACGCCACTTTACCAATGAAATACAAAGCACTACAACGAAGTTCAGGCGCGCGTGTGTGACATTTACATTTTCACGAAGTGACCTATCTGGAAGCGTAGTATTTTCACGAAGTGACCTATCGCAATAGGTCTCAATATGCAATGTGTGTGTACACAGCGCTCTGCTGGCAAAACTGTTTTCTTCATTTTCACGAAGTAACGTATGTGTTTAGGAATTAATTAGGTGTCGGGCATTCCGCCTGGAACACCTCCTGTTTTGTTCCCTTTTTAGGTGTTCGTGCAATCCAAGCACGAACACCTCATTGTTTTTGTTCTGGGTTTTTTTTGTTTAGTTGTTCGTGCAATACAAGCACGAACACCTCCTTGTTTTTGTTCTGTTTTTTTTTTTAGGTGTTCGTGCAATACAAGCACGAACACCTCCTTGTTACTATTCTGTGTTTTTGTTAGATGTTCGTGCAATACAAGCACGAACACCTCCTTGTTTTTGTTCTGGGGGGGGGGTTTCAGGGTTTTTTCTTCATCTTCTTCTTCTTATTATTATTATTATTTCTTCTTCTTCCACGGAACTCTTCTCAAAAGCACAACTCAAGATTGAAATTTAATTGAACATTGCAACTCATCAGACAATTCAACCTTAATATGAAGACGGCACTAACTTACTGACGTCATGATGACGTCATCAGGTGTCGAATTACCAGGGTTTTAAAGTTGAAAAATGACCATTTGGTATTCGCTGTATCTCATTGAATTTGAAAACTTTGATGTTCATAATTGGGCATCGGATAGATCTAGACTGGGGTAACATTGCAAAAGTTTACGCACAAATCGTATGTCCTTTGCTTCCGGTCAAAGTTTGACTTTGTTTTTAAAAAAAAAAATCAATGTCGGGGAATAACTCAAGATCGAAAATGAATTTAACATTGAAACTCATCAGACAATCGGACCTCAATATCAAGATGACACAAACTTGATGATGTCATGATGACGTCATCAGGTATTGAATTACAATGAATCAAAGTTTAATATCTGTAAAAAAATCATACTCATGAACCACATGATGGAATTTTACAATCTATACATCATCGGATAGGTCGTTAAGAGTTCAACAAACGCTACACAAAGCATGACCCCATTTGACCTTGACTATCGGTTCAAATCGGAAGTTCAAAATTTCACATAATTCGTATCTAAAAAACAACGTATTCCTTAATCAACATTTTTGCATCAAGTGATAGATGATTGAGCCTGCTCAAACTTTGCACAGACATGACAACATTTTGACTTTTACATCTGGTCAAAACCGGTCGTTAAAGCCAACGTTGGTTAAAGCGCACGTGTCTCTTGACGTGACTCACGTTGACAACGCACGACGGCACGACAGTGTGTTAACACATGTAGGCTCTGCGCACACGCTGCACGTAGCACGTGTAGTGAGTTTACATTGTGTATAGTCTTGGTGCCAAGACGCTCCAGTTGAAGACTAATGTATGTACTGTACAGCTACATGTATGAATACATTTGGCGTGACGGTGCAATATACAAGGAAACAACGAGCGAAAAATTCAATATTTGAAAATGTCATAACTCCTGAACCACATATTGGATATTTACAATCCATACATCATCTGAAAGGTCTTAATAAACTTAACACGCGCTACATAAAGTGTGACCTTGTTTGACCTTGAATTCCGGTTCAAACCGGAAAGAGAAATTTAATATTTAAAAAAATCTTTACTTCTGAACAACTCATTCGATTTTTACAATCTATTCATCATTGGGAAAGTATGTAACAATTTTAGAAACTATATACAGAATGTGACCCCTTCCTGTTCAAACCGGAAGATGAAATTTAATATTTGAAAAAAACTAGAACTCTTGAAACACATTAGATTTTTATCATCTATACATCATCACAGAAAGGGCTCCAAAGATTTAAGAAACGCTACACACTGTGACCCCTTCCGGTTCAAACCGGAAAGTGAAAGTTAATGTTTCAACAAATCGTAATTTCTAAACAATACTTTGGATTTTTACAATCTATACATTATTGGGAAAGTATGTAACAACTTAAGAAACAATACACAGAATGTGACCTCATTTGACCTTGACTTCCCGTTCAAACCGGAAGATGAAATTTAATACTTTAAAAAATCATAACTCCTGTACCACACAATGATTTTTTTACAATCTTTACATCATTAGAAAGGTCTTTAAAATTTCCACGAGCGCGCACAAAAATGTGATTCTTTTGACCTTGACTTTTGGTCCAAATTGGAAGTTGAAGTTTAATATTTTAACTTATCATAACTCCTTAACCAGACATTGGTTTTTAAAAAGTATACATCATTGTTAAGGTCTTCAAAAAGTCAACAAACGCTGCACAAAGTGTGAACCCATTTGACCTTGACTTCCAGTTCAAACCGGAAGTTGAATTTTTATAATGAACAAATGTAACTCCTGAACCAGACGTTGGATTGATAAGGTAACTTGTCGACACCAAATCATTCACTGATAATTTGATGGCATTACTCTCGAACACCTTGTTTTTGTAACCAACAACAACTGAATCACTAGTTAGGTGTCCGTGCAATACAAGCACGAACACCTCTTTGTTATTGTTCTGTTTTTTCTTTTTCTTCTTCATCTTCCTTCCCCGGAACTCTTCTCTAAATAATAACTCAAGATTGAAACTGAATCGAACATTGAAACTCATCAGACAACTGAACCTCAATATAAAGACGGCACCCTAACAATGACGTCATGATGACGTCATCAGGTGTCGAATTACAAGGTTTTTAAAGTCGAAAAATGACCCTTTGCTATTTGCTGTATATCCTTGAATTTGAAAGCTATGATGTTAATAGTTGGGCATCGCATAGATCAAGACTAGGGCAACATTTTAAAAGGTTAACGCCAAAATCGTATGACCTTTACTTCCGTTCGTACCGGAAGGTCAAAGTTTGCCTTTGTTTGTTTTTCATAAAAAAATATATTTCGGGGCATATTTCAAGATTAAAATGGAATTGAGCGTTGCAACTCATCAGACAATTGAACCTTAATATCAAGACGGCACAAACTTGATGATGTCATAATGACGTCATCAGGTATTGAATTACAATAAATCAACATTTATTATCTGTAAAAATTCATAACTCATTAACCACATGTTGGATTTTTACAATCTACGCATCATCGGATAGGTTGTTAAAAGTTCAAAAAAACGCTACACAAAGCATGACACAATTTGACCTTGACTTCCGGTTCAAACTGGAAGCTGAACATTTCAAAAATTCATTTTAAATTCATATCTCAAAAACCACGTATTTGTTTATCATATTTTTGCATCAGGTTATAGACGATTGAGCCTTCTCAAACTTTTGCACACATATGACAACATTTTGATGTTTACATCAAGTCAAAACCGGACGTTAAAGCGCACGTTGACAACGCGTGATACGTGTACACATATGCTGAATTAGACTTGGTTCCAAGTCCGTGAACGGTTTTTTGTCCAACGGTTTGCTAATACAGTTTTCATAAAATAGCACCCTCTTGTGGGTCAATATTGACGTCACTCACGTTGACAACGCACGACGGCACGATATGTAGGCCCTACGACGAACACGCTGTAGTGAGTGACAGTGTGTATAGTATTGGTTCCAAGACGCTCCAGTTGAAAACTGATGTATGTACTGTACAGCTACATGTATGAATACATTTGGCGTGACTGTGCATTATACAAAGAAACAACGAGCGAAAAATTCAATATTTGAAAATGTCATAACTCCTGAACCACAAATTGGATATTTGCAATCCATACATCATCTGAAAGGTCTTAATAAACTTAACACGCGCTACACAAAGTGTGACCCTGTTTGACCTTGAATTCTGGTTCAAACCGGAAGTTGAAATTTAATATTTAAAAGTATCTGAACTTCTGAACAACTCATTCGATTTTTACAATCTATGCATCATTAGGAAAGTATGTTACAACTTAACAAACGATAAACAGAATAAGACCCCATTTAATTTTGACTTCCGGTTCAAACCGGAAGTTGAAATTTAATATTTGAAAAAAATCAGAACTCCTGAACCACACAATGGAATTTTATCATCTATACGTCATCAGAAATGGCTCAAAAGACTTTTAAAAAAACGCAACACAAAGTGTGACCACATTTGACCTTGACTTCCGGTTAAAACCGGAAGTTAAAAGTTAATGTTTAAACAAATCGTAACTTCTGAACAACACATTGAATTTTTACAATCTATACATCATTGCGAAATTATGTAACAACTTAAGAAACGATGCACACAATGTGACCCCATTTGACCTTTACTTCCGGTTCAAACCGGAAGATGAAATTTTGTATTTGAAAAAATCATAACTCCTGAACCACACTTTAGATTTTTATCATCTATGCGTCATCCGAAAGGGCTCCAAGGACCTAAACTTTCGATACATCGTGACCTCATTTGACCTCGACTTCCGGTTAAAACCGGGTGTTGAAATTTAAACTTTAAAAAAATCATAACTTCTGAACTACACATTGGGTTTTTACAATCTATACAGAATTGGAAAAGTATGTAAAAACTTAAGAAAAGATACATACAGTGTGACCTCATTTAAGTTTGACTTCCGTTTCAAACCGGAAAATGAAATTTAATGTTTGTCAAAAACATATCTCCGTGCACGCAATAGATTTTTACAATCATTACGTCATTAAACAGGTCTTTAAAATCTCAACAAGCACTACACAAAATGTGACCCCATTTGACCTGACTTCCAGTTCAAACCGGAAGTTGAAATTTTATAATGGAAAAAACTAACTTCTGAACCAAACATAAGATTTTTGTCACCAATTCATTTAATCATAATTTGATGACATCACTCACGAACACCTTGTTTTTGTAACCAACAAAAACTAAACACTAGTTTTTTCATACTTATTTTTTCTTCTTCTTATCCCCCTTGAGTTTCCGCTAACTAAAGCACACTTTCAAAGCTCATATAAACTTGAAACTTCACATATTATAGTTAGATACTCATAATGAGATGAAGCCGTTGCAATGTCGTCATGACGTCATCAGGTATTAAATTACAAGCCGTTTAGATTTAAAAAGTGACCATATGCTAATCACGATATTTTATTATATATTAAAGCTGTGATGTTCATATTTAAGCATCTGATAGATCAAGACAGGGGCAACATTTGAAAAGTTAAGGTCAAAATCGTATGATTTTAACTTCCGGTCGTACCGGAAGGTCAAAGTTTGCCTTTTGGGTTTTGTGTCGTCTAAAAACATTTTTCGGGAATATTTACAGCATAGCTCAAGATTAAAAAATGAATTGAACATTTAAACTCATCAGACAATTGAACCTCAATATCAAAATGTCACAAACTTTATGATGTCATGATGACGTTATCAGGTATCAAATAACATTAAATCACAGTTAAATATATGAAATAAATCATAACTCATGAACCACAAGCTGGAATTTTACATTCTAAACATCGTCGGAAAGTTCTGGTAATGTTCAACAAAAGTTAGAAAGAGCGTGACCCCATTTGACCTTGACTTCCGGTTCAAACCGGAAGTTGTAAATTTGAAGAAAATTTCAAAAAATCATATCTCAAGAACCACTCATAAATTAGTCAAACCCTTTACATCAGGTTGTAGGTCATTGAACATGCTCAAACCTTTTGCACAGAGATGATACCATTATGACCTTAACTTCTGGTGCAAAACTGGCGTTAAAGCCAACGTATCTAGTTAATCGGCATTTAAACTTTGTATAGAGAAAAAAGCACTGTGGCTGGCCGTTCTGCTCCATTGATCAAAAGGTTCAAAGTCCACGAAGTCAGTGTAGAGTAGTTCCACATTTTAAACGTTAGCAGTTTGGTGGCGCTATACCAAATGAATGGTCATGGTAATTTTACCGCGCTCTGTGACATTATTGGCACGCTTCGTGACAGACACCGGCTCGTTTTAGTCTCTAAGGAGAATCTACGCAAACACGAAATGTGAGCATTTACGTCGGCCAACAAAGACACACTTTCCAAGCTCACATAAACTTGAAACATCACATATAGTTAGCTATTTATTAGTAGATGAAACTGTTGCAATGGCGTCTCCAGGTGTCAAATTACAAGCATTTTAAAAATTACATATTTAACTCTTTGAAAATCCGTATCAAATCAAGGATAAGAGACCCCAGGCTGCTTTTCGAGTACTATACAAGGGTAATAATTATAGGGGTTTTTTTTTGCGTGACATTTGGAACCAACTGTTTGTTTCAATCCTATCTCAAAAACGCGACCACCTTTTGAAATAAATTTGCAAAGGTTAATTTTTATTGTATGCAAGTACATTTTTATATAGGATTAAAACAATCGAACGGTTAACCAAAGATATACAATGCCTTTATTAGGCACACTTTCAAACTTTTTAATCGTTTGAGAACAATTGTCTTGAACAAACGTCACGATGACGGCATCAGATCATTTTTCCCTTTTACAACTTTATCAACTTATTTATTACATATCTTGAGAACTAAAAAGGGCTGCACTAAATGCTTCGTCAAGCTGAAACCAAGCTTACCTTATTCAAACTGGGATACATAATACCCCTTAAGTGCATTTAATCCCCTGGGTATACGCAAATGTTGGAAAGGTGGTAGTGACTGTTAAACACAATCCAACATACATTAACATGTTTACTGTGCATTTACAATGACACAGCTTGACTTGGGGGGGGGGACTGGTTGCAAACCAGACACATAGCCACAGCTGTCGGCAAGACGTCAGACACTTGCTACAAACAAAGAACAGACGGCTCAACTTATGAAAGGGTTAGATCTTGGGAGGTCTGTATTTGACATGGGCTATTTATGTGCTAAGTACATGAGTGTATGGTGAGTGCAAATAGTTTTCTGCCCCTCAAACAAAAATCTGGGACCTGATACCCCCCCCCCCCTTAGATATGTGGAATGGTCTTGTCTGGGATGTCAGGGAATTTGAGTCCCACAGGTCATTACACTTTGGAGATTATGCTAATTTAATCAATGTGTGGAGCACATCTGTCCACCCTCCCCTCACCCCCCCCATACACAATTATATATTTACTTACTATTAATTACACCGAACACCTATTGTTTGTTATTAAAACCAGTTTAAGTCTAGTTACTATTTAAAATAGTTGCAGGAATGAAAACACACTGTCAGTTATGTACGAATAAAGTAGTCGGCTTTTTTTTTGTCTTACAAAAATAAATATACATAGTAAGCAGACTCCGAAACAGCAGTTTGAAAAACAACACAACTTCAATCGCAATTTTCTCCAAACACGCTTTTTTTGGGGGGGGGGGGGCTGTGAAGGAGATCTCTGAAGGGTCACTTCGTGTCACGTGTGACGATTTGATCAGTTTAATTGAGTCAAAGACTCACTCACAGTGTCTGCACAATTTTTCTACTAATGGATCAGAATTTGTTTAAATTATTGTATATTTTTTGTCTTTCATACATTTTTAGAAAACTTATCCACCAATGTTTATCATGGAAATTATCATCACAACCTTGTTTCTGATGTTGATGGTACAAACCTGCCAGAGTGAAAACCAGCGATTATTTTTCGAAACTTTGTACTTTGCTAAAAACCGAGCCTTACTGAATCATGTGATTCAGTGGAAGACTGTATCTTCTCCTGTGATATGTGGACGAGACTGCTCTATGGACCCACACTGTGTATCATTCAACTATAACATCATAAAACGTATTTGTGTGTTGAATAATGCCAGCAGAGCTCACAGCCCCGATGACTTTGTAAAGCTGCAAGGAAGTGTGTACTATGATGACAATGTGAACAACCCCTCGTTTTCAACACCCCGCACGGAAAGCTGCAGCAGTTGTTTGATGATGTATCAGGCTGGTTACCGTGACAATGACACATACACCATCTTTCCTACACGTCCGACTGATGGGTTACAGGTTTACTGTGATATGGAGACAGATGGAGGAGGCTGGATCGTGTTCCAGAGAAGACAAGATGGCTCTGTTGACTTTTACCGTAACTGGACTGAATACCAATCTGGGTTTGGTGATCTACATAATGAGTTCTGGTTGGGAAATGATATCCTTCGTGACCTTACTCGATCAGGACAATGGCAACTCAGAGTAGATTTAGAAGATTGGCAGTCCAACACATCTTGGGCTTCTTATGGTGAGTTTAGTGTTACAGGCGACAAGTACACTCTCCATGTTGGTTCATACGATGCTGAGAGTTCAGCAGGCGATTCAATGGACCATAGTAATGGGAGACCATTCAGTACCTTGGATCAGGACAATGATGGATGGGGGGAAGAACATTGTGCTGAGAGATATAACGGTGCATGGTGGTATAATTACTGCCACCATGCTAATCTGAATGGTAAATACTACCAACATGCAAACGTGTCGCATGGACAGGGAATAAATTGGCATACATGGACAGAACTTAATTACTCCCTCAAGAAATGCAGCATGAAACTACGGCAAGTGATATAAACTCAAACTCTAACAAGAGTTTAACTTATAACACTTGACTTGTTCAACTGCGGGGGGGGGGAGGGTATTTTCACTCAAAAATTAGCCTTGAAAATCCAAGTCGTGTTCAACTTATGTCAACTGTACGCAAACGTTATCTGAGGTATCTAGCCCTATGGTATGGTGGTCTCCCTATGTTGTATTTTTATCAATTTATTTTGTTCGGGTGCCAGTCAGAAGCCATTCAAACGTTAATTCAACAAAGTGGATTTTTCTTTGTTCAACCCCAAATTTATATAGGTATATGGTAATTGTAGTCAACATCTGGCTAAATTATTTCCCCTAAAATGCCCCCGTTGTTTTAAAAACAATGATATTATTATAATAGTGCCTAATACTTGCTTCTTATATAGCGCTTTATCACATCCAAATGGGCATTTCAAAGCGCTGAGTATTTTGTCTGAAGTGTCGTTTACAAATTGGTCTAAGTGTATTGTTTTAAAATACTGAGTGATTGATACTTTAAATATTTTGATTTGTTGTATATTTTGATTTGATTTGTCGTTATTTGATAAGAATTTTACGCAATCGGTCAAGATTTGTTTGGTTTTTTTTGGTTTTTTTATTGTTGAATGTCAGTTTGGTTCATATACTACTCAGAGTACATCAAGTGATTCAATTACATGTTATCATTACGGACGTCCATTCTCAAGAAAGGATCAGTACAATGATACATATTAACGTAATTGGCGTTGACATTTGATAAAACAATAAGGTTGGAAATTAAAAGGCTGGAAACTATTTAACTACTGCAGACTGATTGACGGTAATATAAATAGATTGTATAAAATCACAGCGGTATGTGATATGCTAAAGCCACCTGCAACATTTGTTGTTTAAGACAAGTATAAACTTGAATTTTCAAACTCTTTAACTTGACATTTTTAAGACTTCAAAAGACTTCTTCCTTTCCATGTGTTTAGGTCAACTGAAATGCTAAGAATTGTACGAGCGGGTACTTATAAAGAAAATTACGAATCAACAAGGAATTATTTCTTAAAAGTCTTTTGCCGTACGCCAACATAACAAACCAGAACTTGTTTTTAACATGGGAATAATTGGGTTCAGAATTGGAAAGAGCGCCCTCAATTTGTGTATAATAAGGATTCCATCTTCAAGTGATGCTAACGTTGACAATGCAGAGTACAAAGACCTTTTAAAAGTTTTCAAAGTCAAATCCTAAAATAAAAAGACGGTGTTTATCAATGTGGTTCAATTTTGTTTTCCTTTTCTAAACCAGACGACAAAACAATTGTTGATTATCTGTTAGTTTTTATAAATTGGGCCACTCTGGATTGTATGTGATCCTCTTTGGTATCGGTGCATTTTCCAAGAGAAGGTGATATAAAGTCATAATCTTCGTCCTCAATTGCCAGTTCGAGCAAATTTTCAAACTCTTTAACTTGACATTTTTAAGCCTGGATTTTAAAATGGGACTATTTGACAAATTTGTACAAATCGTTGTACATTTATTGTTTAAAAACACTGACTGATTGATAGTTTAAATATTTGGATTTGTCGTATATTTTGATTTGATTTATCGTATTTGATTAGAGTTTTTACGCAATTAGTCAAGATTTTGTTTATTATAATTTTTATTACTGGATGTCATTTTAGTTCATACACTACTCAGAGTACACCAGGCGGTTCAATAACGGATGTCCATTCACAACACAGGATGAGGACAATTATACAGATTTATGTAATTGGCGTTGACATTTGATTTAACAAAATGGAAGTTAAAAGGTTGTACATTAGTTGAATACTGCAGACTGGTAATTGTGTATATAAAATATGGTGTTTGAACTTTCACAGTGGTATAAAATGAGTTTTATTGTAGAATTTTAAAAAAAAATTGAAGTTCATTAGAGTACTAATATTTCCTCTGTCGAGTATGTTTGATAACTGATTGGTCTGGTTGTACGAACCTTTAGACTCTTAAAACGACGTGTTAAAGTAATTATTTGGTGTTCTGGAACAAGGATCCCATTAGGGATGTATTGTTTTAGTAATTTAATTTGTCGGTTTATAATTTACGTGAATCGACAAAGATGATTCTTGAAGAGGGGGCATGTACTATGGGACTACTTTATGAGTTTGGCATAAGGATTTTTGATTATAATTAGGGCACAGGACTACATAATGGTATCGTACACGTTTGGTAATGACTCAAAACAAATATTAGCATAAAAAATTACTTGTTAACAAGCAACGGAGAGCTGTTGATAGTATAACACATTGTAGGAAACGACTCCCTCTGAAGTAACCTAGTTTTTGAGAAAGAGGTAATTTAAAATAATAAAAACTTCTTGCAAGAAGTTTTTATTCCTATCTGAAAGCACACAAATCTGTACAACAAGGGTGTTTTTTCTTTCATTATTTTCTTCGATGACCAATTGAGCCCAAATTTTCACAGGCTTGTTATTTTATGCATATGTTGGGATACACCAAGTGAGAACACTGGTCTTTGACAATTTCCAAACGTGTTCAGTGCCTTTAAGCCAGGGCGCGGTCGATAATTGCCAGTAGCTGTCAATCTGGCTTAGGTGGTTCACATCACGACCCGCTCGCCGGGGAAGTGTGCCATAAGTATTCATCTTCATTGTTGTAAAGTTTGGAGTTATGTTGAATAAAAGCTCTTCTCAGATGCTATAAAAACACAAAGTATGGTCTTCGTTTCCTTGTATGGTGTTCTAAAGACGACAAATGTGCGTCGCGTCGTGCCATCGCCCGTCGCGTCGTGCCGTAATACTTGTATCTCACTCGACACAGGGATAAGCTTTGTAACGGACAACGTTTTAAAAGCTTTTTGAACATCTTGAGTGCGTTAAAACTGTATTAAAAATTGGTTAGAAAAGGGGCGACGCGACGGGCGACGCGACGGACGACGCGACGGACGACGCGACGGCACGACGGCACAGGCGACGCACAGCACGACGCGACTACATTTGTCGTATTTAAAACAATGTGTGGACCGAAAAGCTTAGCCTACGCTACATTGGTGACAGCGGCGGCACAGTTTTAGCGACGAGAATTTACAATTTCCTATTTTTCTGAGATGGCTAAGTGCACAAGGCCAAGCAATTATGGAGTCCGACTCACCACACGGCGATGATGACGGTTGCCAGAGGGGAGGCCAGACTGGCTCCCCGAACCAGCGGTCTTTCATCAAAGTCGATGCTTTGCTGTCTTTCTTTGAGTAAAGCCTGGGGAGCCTCAAGGGGCACGAGGACAGAGTGGAAATATTAGAACCCGATATTTTAGGAATTCAATGGTACAGCCCGGCTTAGCCAGACTGAGGGTTATGGGGAAGGGTTGGGGAGTGGGACCTCAGCTTCTGTTTAATTGTTTAATTAATTAGTAATAGAAGGCCGGTGAGGTCGTCGGTACCCCCTTTTGGAACCGTCGTGGTCCCGGCCCACATTTGTTTTCAGATGTACGGCTCCACTCCGGGTCATGCTGTCCTGTGGGCGTAGGAACAACTCTTTCGACAGACGGAGCCACACCGGGGACCACCACCAGGATGGCCTCTACCATAGCCCCCCCCCCCGCCTCTGTTCTCATTGTTTTTATTCTTGCCATTGTTGGGAAGGGATTGCTTCGTCGATGGGTTACTGGCGTTGCTGCCTGCTTTGGGGACAAGCAGGGTCCTAGGTAGACTGGCCCCTGTCTTTATCCGCAATGATAAAGAGAGGTACTTGTCTTACAGACCCAATGATTTCATTGGATACAATGATTTCATTGGATAAACGTGCAGTGAAGTAAACTTTCCATATCTGCGTTATGATTGGTCCGCTCCGAAGTGACGTGTTTGTCAGCTACACCATCTGCATGAACTTTTCGATCGTCTGATGCATGCTGCGTGCGTGTACAATGAACATAAATGTTTGTACGTAATGTACTCTATACACAATGTAATACGTGTACACGTGTGAGTCTCTGCTGTGGAATGCGAGGTTAAAGGTACATCTACGAGGATCCCTCCATTGGCTCAAGGCCGCTATCTGGCGTTATTCACGAGCCTCGAATAAGATGTTCGGGTTAGGTCCTAGGAGGGGGCAAAGTAACGGCTGTACCGATCGGCCGTTAGGGGGCGCCAGCACGGCTCCGCAGTGGCGCCTCCGCTGGCTGCCCTCTGCAGCTTGGCAATTGAGAAACCCGCTCGCCGGGGAAGCGTCCCATAATTGTTCATATTTATGTTTGTTGTAAAGTTTGGAGTTGAGTGTGTTTGAATAAAATATCTCCTCAGATGCTTAAGAAAACGGAGAAAGTGTCCTCGTCTCCTTGTAATTGTATGAACCGAAAAGCCAAGCCCACTCTTCAATATTTAAAGGAGTTACGCTAATCTTTATGTTGTGTAGTGTCTCTAACTTTTGAAATGTCTCTTCAAATTCTGCAAATATCGGCCAAATGAAAATCACAATTCCCCAAGATGTTTACAGTTTTTCGTAAAAAGTATATATTAATGGCAATAACAGTTTACGGAGCTGGTCTTGTCTGAGTGGAACTGACCTTTGTTGTTGGCTGTCCCCCACCAACCCGGTTATTACCACGCAGTGAAGACCGGTGTGGCAGGAGATTCTGTCCCCCGGAGATTCTGTTCCCCGAACTGTGTACAAACTTATTCTGATAGCGCCCTCTTTTGAATCATCCTCTCATGGGGGACAGAATCACCAAGGGACAGATTTCCCTATGACACTGGCTCATCACACTGTTATTGCCTAATTGTTTTATAGCACGATTCTGTGTTGTTTCCTTTCATGAAAGGAAAAGATAGACACTATTAGCCTAGTTTCGGCTTAGCGCCACCAACCTGTTATGAAAAACAACACAAAGGCAGTACCTAAACAGACCACATAAAACTGTATTGAAAGACTTCTTCCTTTCAATGTGTTTAGGTCAACTGAAATGCCAAGAATTGTACGAGCGGGTACCTAACATTGTAAGTAAGCTAAAAAAGGAAATTTACGAATCAACAAAGGAATTATTTCTTAAAATTCTTGTGCCGTACGCCACCAGCTTGGCCATTTGCCAACAGAACAAACCAGAACTTGTTTTTAACATGGGAATAATTGGGTTCAGAAATGGAAAGATAGCCCTCAATTTGTGTATAATAATGATTCCATCTTCAAGTGATGCTAACGTTGACAATGCAGAGTACAAAGACCTTTTAAAAGTTTTCAAAGTCAAATCCTAAAATAAAAAGACGGTGTTTATCAATGTGTTTCATTTTTTCTTTTCTGAACCAGACGACAAATTTAAAGACACAAATAAAATTAGTCAAATTATGAACGTTGAGTAGTTTATTGAAAAACGTTTATGAAGCGCAAGCTTGCTAAACTCTAGAAACTTCCGGGTCAGAATTGACCCGGATCTGGGGTCCCAGTGTGGCTTGCCTATTTCTGGGTCAGGCTGACCCGAAAACCGATTTCAAATGGGATTTTAACTCAGATTTTGCGTCAGTTTGACCCATTTCTAGAAAAATTTTACACAGATTCCGGGTCAAACTGACCCGTAAATGGATCAGGCTCCACGGATCCCAGAATCCGGTCAATTCTGACCCGGGAGTTTTTAGGGTGTATCAGGAGAGGAGGAAGAAAATTCGATGGGAAACAATTCTTTCGGACAAAGTCTCTAGTCGGAGCTAATGACTAAAATCTAGTACATAAAGGCTCTAAGCCCATTTCTCATTCCTGATTTCCTAAAACACCATGGTGTACATTGCTTTAGCTTATACAATAAAGAAAACAGAAGTTGTACAGTTATTTCTATCGGATTTTTAATAAATTTAAACCGAGCAAGTGTCGGTCATCCCAAACCCACGGACTGGACCCAAGGGATTACAATCCGAGTCAACTCTAGTTTGTAAGACATCTGCTCTAGAATGGCAAAGGTCTTGGGTTCGAATCCCACCAGAGTATTATGCCTATGTTTTTTTGTCCACATGACTCGGGAAAGTACTGATACAGTGCTTGACACACATCGGTGTAAGGGTAAAACCAATTATAATATCCCTTATAAGGTGTTACATAAATTTGTCTCAAAATTCAACAAATTTCAAAAACCTGTCTTATTTTTTTTTCATAAACTATAATCTAACTAATCTAATCATCTATTGTTTTAAGTGCATCACGTACAATTATGTTTGCAAAGAGCCCTTTAATTAAAACTCTGCGCTGCAGTATGGCGGTATATAAACTTGGTCCCACGGTGGTACAGTCGCTGATTGTACCGATACAAATTTGCGTGTAAAACTGTTTTAGCTCCTCACTAACTCTTCTAAAATGGTTTCAATAGACTCAGAAAGGTTCACTGAATCCCCAGAACCCCACAAAAAAGGCAAACACAAACCCATGTGTGCAGTGGCAGTCGGGGAAAAAATAAAACAAATGTTACCAAAATACTGCTTGTTTCCGTTATTTTCACTGCTTACCAGTCTACTTAAAGACAAGGTATCTTGTTTACTTGGCCTACCCTGGCCTACCCAACCACTTACAATAAAGATCTGGTCGTCTTGTGTCAGCCTGATGTCTCCAACCACAAAGCCAGAGTGACAGGATGATTGATTGCCTGATAATAGCAGCGACAAGATCAATGACCTTGTAGGGTGTATCGTATGTCAATGGGTATACAATTCCCATGGGGCTTCTATAGGGCTTCGAAGTTAAAGGTTACTGTATAGGTTGATGACTCACCCCGAGCTAAATAGGCTATTACAGTGTTGTGGGCAATGTTTAATCAAGGATTATGAGAAATTTCAATTTTGTGTGACTGCACCGTTAGAGAGTAAACACAATTTGTTTACAGTGGTACAGTCACCGACTGCGCGATCCAACGACGAAAAGTTTGCTTCCGTATTTAATTATCTTTACTTATCTTCATATCCCTTGCAATTAAACGCTCCCGTATTTAATAGTTTGATGACTCAAAACCAGTACAGTGAGTATGACGGTAAACTTGTCTAGCGCCCTCTTGTATTCAAAAATTCCCCTCTAGGCCGATCCGATCAAGACACGACGGGTAACAGCGGAAGAATGAATGAAAGGTCCAAAGGTCGGAACGATACCACGCGTGCAACGGAATGGCTGTGTGTGATGTACGACCCGTATGCCACGTTCAGCGTGAATTACGTGTAATGTTCACAGACACGGTGATCGTGCTTGTTTCACGATACCTTGACGGGCGTTTTTAAATCGGTAATTTCGTCAAGAAATGAATAAAAAACATCGAAACAACGCTGCTTGATCTAAGTTCGAGCATAGGCTTTCATTTGATGTATCGTTTGTGTCTTTTCAGACTGTTATTCCTGAGATCGAACGATAACAAATTTCACGGGTTGATGCTATGAGAACTGTTCGGATGGAAAAAATAATAGGAAACTAGACTTGAGTTTGTTACGAACAAATACTGGGGTTTCGGTTTATTTTGAATAATAAACTTTGAATTAATTTAATAATTTGACACCTAATGACCAAACGATGACGAAAACATGTTTTTTGTACGAACTTTGTTTAACGCAACAAGATGGCACAAAGATTGTGAATTTATGATATGTGGTTGAGGAAATGTTTTTTGTATACGAATTTCCTGTTTGGACCGGAAAAAAAATATCAAAGTGGGGTCATTTTTTTAAAAATATAAACAAATGTGTCATTAGCTCCAAGACTTCACAAGTTGACTTTATGACATGTGGTTCATGAGATTTGGATTTTAATTGGAGCTTCCTGTTTGTACCAGAAGTTAAGGTCAAAGAGGGTCGTAAGTTACAAGATAAGTTACAAAAGTGCACAAATATTTTAACTCTTTGACTACGGTTCAGACGGTATAAATTTTAGTTAATAAACTACCACGCCAAGCTTAAATTTGTTAAGAAACTACACCGCACAGACCTTTAAATGAGTTGTGGTGGGATAATTCAATGAATTTACGTGGGGATAAACCGCTACTAATATCCTCAAAACGCTTCCGTATTTAATTATTTGTAATTGTCTAAATAACCCTATAACGCATCCGTATTTAGTTGTATTTACTTATCTTCATATTCCAAAACGCTAATTATGTCATCGTTAGATAAAACCATAGCGAAGCAGTGATCCAAATGCATGAATGGAAGGTCCAAAGGTCGGAACGATGCCACGCGTGGGAATGAATGGCTCTGTGATTTATGGACCGTATGCGATTTACAGCATGTGTTGCGTATAATGTACGCAGTCATGGCGATCGTGCTTGTTTCAAGATGTGTTTTAAATCGGTAATATCGTCAAGAAATGATTTTTTTTTTAAAAATCGAAACAACTACTGCTTTATCTAAGTTTGAGCACAGGCTTTCATTTGATGTATCGTTTGTGTCTTTTAAGACTGTAATTCCTGAAATCGAACGATAACAAATTTCACTGGTTAATGCTATGAGAATTTTTCGAATGGAAAAATAATAATAGTTAAAAAAAACTACAAATGAATTTATTACAAACAAATGCTGGGGTTTCGGCTTTAACAAGGCGAACTATTAAGAATTGAATAATGTCTTGGTGACGTAATGTTTTTTGTTAATTAATCAGTTGTGACAGTCCCGATGATGGCGATCGATTGTCCGCCAGACGTGAAAGGTCAAGTTAACGAAAATGGATCCTGTCTTTAGGGCGCTTTTATGATGAAATTACTATTATATTTGAATTTCCAGTTTGGAGTAGATGGACCGGTATAAGTTCGGGTCATGTGGGAGGATGAAATGTCATGAATGTGGCACTGGTAAGGAGCTAAAATATGTCGTTAAATTATAAATGAAAGATAAATTACATGTGCTGTAAAAGGTACAAATAACACAGAGATTATAACTCTTTGACAAATGGTTCAGAAGATACATTTTTTTAATAATAAACTAAAATGCTAAGGCTAAATTTAATTTCAAACTACCACACAAACCTTAACTTTACGTGGGTCAAAAAACCTTCTAATATGCCTTTAACGCTTTCATATTTAATTATTGTTCTTTGTCTTAATATCCCTTTAACGCTTCCGTATTTAATTTTCTTTTATTATCTTCTATCCCTTGCAATTAAACGCTCCCGTATTTTCATAGTTTGAGGACTCACCACCAGTACAGTGAGTATTACGGTAAACTTGTTTAGCGCCCTTTTGTGTTTGAAAACTCCCCTCTAGGCCGATCCGATAAAGACACATGAATGAAAGGTCCAAAGGTTTGAACGATGCCACGCGTGAAACGGAATGGCTGGGTGGTGTATGGACCGTAATAGTAATGTACAGCGAGTATTACGGGCAATGTACACAGACACGGCAAAAGTGCTTGTTTCACGATACCTTGACGGGCATTTTAAATCGGTAATATCGTCAAGAAATGAATGAAAAACACTCAAAACAACTGCTGCTTGATCTAAGTTAGAGCACAGGCTTTCATTTGACCAGATAATATGTGGAGCTGGATACAGCGATCAAGGTGAAGTTGGGAAGCCAATGAGGTTGGGCAAGTAGCGGAGCCGCCGATTCACGTCTGTCAACGGCACATAAAAGGCGTGCAGCACGGTTTTGTAGTCGCTGGAGTTTATCCAGATTGAGTATCCGAAGAGTAGGGAGTTGCCATAATCCAGACGGGATAGAACTAGCGCACGAATTACTTTGGTGACATGATTCAAAATCGAGGTATCTGCGATTTCGCGAAATGTTGCGAAGTTGAAAGTGGATGCTGCGGTTGAGGTTGAGAACATGTTTTGACATTGACATATTTGCATCACAATAGATTCCCAGGTTGCGAACGGACTGCGATGGTGTTATGACAGTGTCCCTTACTGTCAGAGTGACAGGAGGTAAGTTTCGAAGCGTGTGTGTTGAAGCGGCTTTAAGAAATTCAGTTTGTGTGTCGTTCAGTTTGAGCATATTTTGGGTCATCCATAGCTTCACATCTGGGATGCACGAAGACAAATTGTTAAGTGCAGATTGCATCGATTCAGGATCCTTGGGGTTGAATGTGGAATAAATGTTAGTGTCGTCAGAATATATTGAAACGAAGACCGTGTTTGCGAATTATTTCACCGATCGGCTTTATATAGATGGTGAATAGCAATGGACCTAAAACAGAACCTTGTGGTACCCCGCAGTCAATTGATTTTGTGTGTGAAAACTCGCCATCAATACACATACTGCATTTCCTATTGTAGAGGTAGCTACAAAACCATCTCAGTCCTTTCCTTGTCAGGCCAATGGACTCACTGAGCATCCGTAGAAGGATTCGGTGTTCCACAGTGTCGAAGGCGGCACCTAAATCAAGAAGAACTAGGAACACACCTTTGTTGTCACCGATTGGCATTATGTCATTTTTGATTGAAAGCAGTGCAGTTTCCGTGCTGTGTCCGGATCTGGAAGCGGATTGGTGAGATTCCCAAAGATTATGAGCATCCATATTTGCTGTAATGCGGGAAACTATTACTTGTTCAACGACTTTCGAAATGAAAGGTAAGTTCAACACTGGACGGCAGTTGGCAAGTTCATTGATGTAGGACGACGGCTTTTTAAGAATCGAGGTGACAAATTATTGCGTGTTTAAGTGAGTCCGGAAAAATGCCTCTAGAAATCGAAGCATTGACAATGTGGGTGATAATCAGGAGAAATGAATTGGCAGCAGACTTTAATAACTATGTTGGAATGAGGTCAAGACTTCACGTCTTTTGGTTGAAGAGCTGATGATTTGACGAATCTCATCGTGGGATGCAATCTCAAAGTCCAGAGCAGGTATCAGGATCGGCACTGCGTAAGATTGGATCAATCTCACGCTCAAGGTAGCTGCGAATTTTGGATATCTTGTCGATGAAGAAATTGACGAAGTCATTTGCTAATGATTGACATGAATCGGACAGGGGCGGGGTTCAGTATTCGTGTTGAATAGTGTCCCAACTGTTTGAAAAATGCTGTTTGTGGTCAGCATTTTTCAGTTGATTAGCAAAATAGGTTCGTTTTGCAGTTCCAATGAGGCAATTGACTTACTTGTGCTGATTCAAAAAAAAGGGCGAAGTGCGATTCTAGGCGACTTTTTCGCAACATCCTTTCATATCGACGTCGCATTTTCCTGGCAGCATGAATATTAGCGTTGTACCATGGCTGACGCAATCTGACTTAACGGCGACGAGTCTGACGGGGCCATGCCGATCGAGCACTTCTTCGACCGTGTTGAATTCGGAGACTAAATCACGCAGGTTTGGATACGTCGAAGCATGGTTGTATGTCACTGGCAAAATCCGTGGTTAACAAGGGCAGATCGATAGACCGGAAGTTCCGCAAAGTGCTAACAATATCAAGATACGTCGGCTTTGAGGTTCGGAGATTGCAACAAACAACGTGATGGTCTGATAACGAGTTATCATAAACAACACAGGACTGAACGAGTTCGTCGTCCTCACGACTAAGGACCAGGTCTAGAATGTGCGTTGGACTCGTCGCAAGTTGCTTGAAGCCGAACGCCAACACCGACGACATGAATTGAGATACATCGGACCGCGACGGCACATCAATGTGTAGAATAAAGTCACCTGCGATCAGAATCTTGTGCGAATTAAGGCAGTTGTCTGCTATACAACTATGCGGTAAGCCGGGTAAAAGTGTAGGACTACATAACGTGGCAAGGTTGAAAAAAACTCTCAGGCTGGAAATGTCCTTAGAATCTTTTAAATGGATAACTAAGCTTACATGTGTAGTATCTGAAACTGCAGCACAAGGACACACCATGTACTTTGCATAACACAAAATGTATAGATTATTGCCATGGCCTTTTAGCATAAATAACAAAGTATACAATAATAAGTACCTTATTAATTCCGTATTGGATTAAACACTTAAAACGTGAATTTAATGAATATTAAAGCTCCCAACCATCATAAATTAATGAGTGAGGTTAAAACCCTAATTTGCACTTAGCTGCTTAAAATATAAATGACTTCACTCTATAGGGTGATTGTAAACAGCATATAGCGCCTACTAGTAGATCAAAACTAGCAGCAAGTCCATGAATGATGCAAGGCTACGCTGTACTGAAATGCTTGAAAAGATCGACAAAGTGCTTCATTGAGGCATAACAGGAAAATTGGTCCTCGCTGTGGCCACAGTACATGCTTGATACTTCACCAGATGGGTGAGGCTGTATCTATATAACTGACATCGAGATAAAGATCAACACCAAGTGAAGATAACTTTATTACAACTGACGGCTTTCAGATTAACCTTCATCATGAAAACCTTCATGGCTTTTATCGTGGTTATTTTCGTTGTGGACAGTTGCAAAAGTGAGTGCACAACAGGTTCATTCTTCAACAAGGCCCGCAACCGTGCGTTGGTGAATCATGTGTTTAAATGGAAGAATGTATCTTCTCCTGTGATCTGTGGACGAGCCTGCTTTATGGAACCACAGTGTGTATCATTCAACTATCACATCATGAGACTTATTTGCGAGTTGAATAATGCCAGCAGAGCTCACAGCCCTGATGACTTCGTTAAGCTGCAGGGAAGTGAGTACTATGATGACAATGTGAACAACCCCTCGTTTTCAACACCCAGCACGGAAAGTTACAGCAGTTGTCTGATGTTCCATCAAGCTGGTTACCGTGATAATGGCATATACACCATCTTTCCTACACGTCCGACTGATGGGTTACAGGTTTACTGTGATATGGAGACAGATGGAGGAGGCTGGATCGTGTTCCAGAGAAGACAAGATGGCTCTGTTGACTTTTACAATACCTGGGCTGATTACCAATCTGGGTTTGGTGAGCTACAAAATGAGTTCTGGTTGGGGAATGATATCCTGCGTGACATAACTGGATCAGGACAATGGCAACTCAGAGTAGATATGGAAGATTGGGAATCCAACAAAGCTTGGGCTTCTTACGGTGAGTTTAATGTTACAGGTGACAAGTACACCCTCCGTGTCGGCTCATATGATGCTCAGAGTACAGCAGGTGATTCAATGGCACGTGATAATGGGCATCCATTCACAACCAAGGACCAGGACAATGATGGATGGGATGATCATTGTGCTGAGTCCTATAATGGTGCATGGTGGTATAGTCAATGCCATGATGCTAATCTGAATGGTGAATACTACCAACAGGCAGATGTGTCGTTTGGACAGGGCATACAATGGAAAGGCTGGAAAGGTTATTATTACTCCCTCAAGAAATGCAGCATGAAAGTACGGCAAGTAATATAAACTCAAACTTAACCAAGAGTTAGAACATTAAAACTGGGAGGATATTTTCACAGAAGAAATTAACCTTGAAAATCAAAGTCGTACTAAACTTTTTTCAACTCAGATCCTGAATTTGAACGCAAAGGTCACTTTGCAGTGCCATACTAGACATTTTCATGTGGGTGTGGGCAAATAGGGGCAAATCATCAATTTGAAGAGGAATGTGTCGGCGTATTTGCCTCTTTGCAGGGGGAAATTTTGGACAATCTGTAAAACAATGATGCATTGGATAATCATGCTAATTTTGATATAAACTCCAACCCTTACCAATGGTTTGAACAAGAATTGATTGACTTATTGAACTGGAAAGGTTGTTTTCACTGAAGTAGGAAATACCCCAGGAAAATGCAAGTCTTATGAATTGATATCAACCGAGACTCTCCCTATGAACACAGAGAATAACAACACAGCAGGGGTAGGCTTTTCAACCCTTTGCATGCCATCGGCGTCTGGAGTATATAACCGATCTTAACTCAGTGATTTCTGGAAAATTATTTACCCCTGACCTTCCCAACACGTTTATTCGGCTGAATACGTTGACCCCCCCCCCCCTATCGCTACAAAGCTTCATTTTATAATTTTGTTTCGTTATAATCTCCCGTTCAAACTATGGGTTTGCTCGTGCGTTAAAACAAAGAGACGTCAACAATGGATGCCCAAGCTGCATTTCGGGAGTTTTTCGATGATTCGGACTCCGGAGATTCGGACTTTGAAGAGTCTTTTCTCGATGATTATCGCAACGAAGGTGAAGGTACATGCGATGGTAATTTACATTTACATGATGTAGGAGCTGAGTCAAACAGCATCGATGGGTCCAAATCGAACGGTTCCCCCCATTGAAAATCAACTGCGAGTGGGTGGTGACGATGAGATGCGTGGTGTTTTTCGGAGAGCGTACGATGGTGACTGGTTGGTTTAAAAAAAATATATATATGAAACAAACAAAAATGAGAAAACAATTCTGACAATCTGATGTGGACGATCATTGCTAATAACACGGTTGATACAGATAGCCAACTTAGTTGTATGTAACAAAGTAAAACAACCAGTTTAGAAGGAATGATTGTATTGATTAGTGGAACAGTATTTAAAAAAAGTTGTTTTATGTATTCATGATTTTTTTTAATAACTTAATGTGTTTTTAAATTTACGAGCGGAAGTCAAATATGTGAACTCGAAATTCAAATAATTGTTATTGTCACTGGTCTTAATGACCAAAAAAAAAACGATCAGAAAGTTTAACAGGGAGTTTAAGAATGGATTGTTTGAAAAGGATTTTATCTTTGAATTTACTTAGTTGTCTTAATCTTATTGTTTTGTATGTAAACCTTAGATTAGTGAAAAAAACAAATGATGTTTTAAAACATCATGCCAAGTATTATGAAATATTGTGGAAGAGAAAGTGAAAATCGGATTGTCGTTAAACAATTTCGACACTGCTTCATTTTAAGAACGGTCCAAAAAATTAACCATGGTTTCAAAAACATTAATATTTAGACATTGATTATGTAGATATTAGTTCTAAGAAGGACCGGCGTGAAAGTTTGTTAGAGTCTGGACGTTTCGATAGTCTCTTTTTTGTTTCAAGCATTGTCTAATCACACTGTTGATACCGATAGACAACTAAGTTGTGTGTATAACAAATGGCTCTGACATTCATTTTAATTGCGTTTTGACGAGGAAATATTTACAAAAATCGTTAATACACATTTATTATGTTAAAATTAGTTCCAAGAAGGCCCGACGTGAAGGTATCTTGAAGTCTCGACGTTTCGACTGTCTGAGTTTGACGATCATTGTCTAATCACACGGTTGATACCGACAGCCAATTAGGTTGTTTGATGGTTTTAAAAAAATGATTGAAACAATTAAAAGATAAAGCTAAATTCTTTTTATGGAATAATCAATGTGTGTTTTAAATTTTACTCAGTGGAAGTCCAATTTTGGAACTTGAAATTCAATCATTTGTTATTGTCACTGGTCTTAATGACACACACAAAATTATCAGAAAATTCAACAGAGCGTTTAAGAAAAGACTTTTTGAATAAGGATTTTCTCTTTTAAATTACATAATTGTTTAAATAATATTGTTACGTATGTCAACCTTAGATTATTTATTTTGTTACATTCAGCCAAGTAATTTGAAACATTGAAAAGAAAATATAAAAATCAGACTGTCGTTTAAACAATTTTTTAAACTGCTTCATTTAAAAAAAGGTCAACAGATTTGACCATGGTTCAATTTTTTTTAACACACATTAGTATGTAGACATTAGTTCTAAGAAGGACCGGCATGAAGGTATGCTAGGGTGTCGACGTTTCAACAGTCTGATTTTAAAGATCTTTTGACGATAATTTTCCAATCTTACGTTTGATTTTGATATCCAACTAAGTAGCTCTGCACTTCTTGCAGGAAAAAAATACTGAGCACTTTGATACGCCCATCGGGTGTGATAAAGCGCTATATAATAACTCAATATTAATATTATTATAAGTTGTGTGTAGAATAAAAGTTTCTGAAGAAATATTTGCAACGATCGTTATAACAGCAAAACACAATTTATATAATAATCAATGTGCGTTTTAAATTTGAAAAAGCCGAAGTCAAATGTGTGAACTGGAAATTAAAACATTTATTATAGAGAGGACGTTTAGAGAAGGTTTTTCTTTTTTTGTACTTACATTTTTGTCTTAATCTTATTGTTATGTATGTACACCTTAGATTTATGAAGATAAATAAATGATAGTTTAAATCATTTTGCCAAGTCTTATGAAATTTTGAGAAGAAAATGTGAAAATCAGATTTCGTTTAAACGATTTCTACACTGCTTCATATTATGAACGGTCAACAGATTTAGCTTTAATTCAAAATCATTAATACACAATTGTTAAGAAGACATTAGTTCTAAAAAGGACCGGCGTGAAGGTATGTTAGAGTGTTGACGTTTCGACAGTCCGATTTTTACAATCATTGTCTAATATTACGTTTGATACTGATAGTCAACAAGGTTGAGTGTGGAACAAATATTTCTCAAGAAATAATTGCAATGATCAGTTGAACAGCAACTTTTGTTCTAGAATAATCAATGTGCGTTTTAAATTTGAAGAAGCGGAAGTCAAATGTGTGAACTGGAAACTGAAACACGCCACAGGTCTGAATGACAAAAACAATGATCAGAAAGTTCAACGGAGTGTTTAAGAAAAGACTTTTGGAGAAGGATTTTTTTCTTTTAATTTACTTAATAATTGTCATAATCTTATTTTTATGTATGTAAACCTAAGATGAGTGTAAAAAAAACAAAAATCACTTTTAAATTTAATATAAACAAACATTTATTCACCCATCGGTCCAATTTCAGAAGGATGAAACTAAAGCGGCGTCTAGCATCAAACCTAAGTTTTAGTCATCCGAGTGTTGGTTCGAATCCCGGTCGTGTTATAATGTTCTTTGGCAACCCACTAAACATTTAAAGTTTGACCCGTTAAAGTGCGATTTTTGTATTCATTTGTTTCTCTCATTTAAAAAAAAAAGCAACGTACATTGGAACGGAGAGTTTCCAAATTGTTTGAAAAGGCGTTAATACTTACACGGTCATTACTTGGGAATACCTGATTAACTGTTGTTAAATGCAAATAATGTGATACAATAAACCAACGTATAAATACAAAGTGAACAACATCTTTGTTTGTATGTATTTGAATTTAACTATTGAAATATGTGATTGGTCAGACTGTTTTGTTTATTGTTGATGTTGTGTTGGCAGAAAGACTTAAATTTTCAATAATGGCTTTTCGACAAGAGTTGTGACGATATCAATGCTTCAGGTTTGCAGTCAACACACACACTCCACAGGAAATTATTCTCAAAGTGGACCAAGGCTTAGTAGCTTAATTTAGAAGAGGCCAAAGTGATGTAAGACAGAACTAACTGCGATCTAAATGGTTATATCCATAAAAGCAACCCAATTAAATGTAAAATATGCCTTGTTTTAACCCTGCCTGACGACACCATTACAAAAAAATCTCATGTCTACACAACGGACACTTGTCAAGTGCCCGTTTTGATATTAGCCCAAACCATTAAATATAGACCCTTCTGAGTAAATAAAATAAATTTAAGCAAATTTCTTTTTAGATGACCCCACATTTGTCTCTTTGTAGAGTTTAACAAACTCACACGCTTACAGTCTCGGACAGTTTTCAATAATACGGGAGGGGGGCACTATGTGCCCTTGTGAATAAAAACAACATTTTGAAAATGCGTTGCAACACTGCAAGGAATATAGCATTTTCCCCAAGCAAATTCTGTAATTTTCCACTAGACTAATGTCAAATCTCAACAATGTGTGGTCGAAATCGGAGCACTACCATTAATGGGCTATGAGCTATCAAAATTATGGTTTATTTTCAAAGTCCCAAAACACCCCTCTTTGAATTAAATGGTATTACCCACCCATATACCTGGTGATTATTTGTATACATACAATTCAGCCTCTAAAGACCTACCTATCCATAAATTTTAAAGAAATTACTTCTCTACATATTGTTAATAATGGTAACGCGGCCTTGAAAAAAAGGTAAATTTCACTATAATTCCAAAATCGAAAAATGGCAAAATCACTCCAAAATGACTAATCGGTTTTTGCCATGGCAACGAAGTAACTTTTTTATTTTCCACCATATTTGTTACTTTTGGGCCAAGGTCCATGAAATATAAAATATGATGGCAATCGATTTGTTTGGCCGTGGCCAGCATTTTCTTCAAAAAATTGATATTTACAGTCTCTTACTCTTACTTGTGAATGAAACTGCACTTGTTGATGATTTGATAGCTGAACGTCACGTGTCACCCTGTTGGTCCATTCAGCGCTCAGATGATAACGTCAATGCGGCCCATACCTCGTGAGCAGGTGCAGACTGCGTTCCGAGCAACGTACCGCTCACGTCTGCACATGGTGCACCAGTGCACTGGGAAATCCAGGTATACCACACCGTTATTGAGTATTATTTATTTGTTTTGTTTATTCTGGCAATAACAAGGGATACCAAGACTTGACTAGCATTGTAAACTGTAGGCATGCGGATATGTACCTGAGGTGAAACACAATTAAAAAAATATATATAGTATACAGTGTGTTCTGTGAGTTCAAACAATTGTTGGACACAACCAAATGGTTTTCCGTAGGTGTTTGGCATTTCGGATCGTTTTACCCCAATTTTGAAGGGATTGCGTACTAGCAATCCAACCTCGTCCCCCATGATGTGTCGAGCAGTACGAGGTTGACCGCTCTCTCACCCTGGTATTGGATCAGTTGCACATCCAACATTTTTGGATACGTAAATGCAAATTAGAATAGTCTGGCTGCTTTTCGAAATTCACATCTTCTTCATAGACTCGTGGTCCGGTACCAGGTTTAAAATCCTGTTTGTATATTGGTTGCCGGCCGGCTGTTTTGACAAAGGTAAACATTTGGTTTTGGTGATAAAACAAACGTATAAACATTGAGACACCGACTTAGGTAGCAGTATGGAGGTAGAGTGCACTTAGTTCTTTTAACATGTAGTTAGTCACTGTCGACTGCTGTGAACATGGTGAATACCGAATGAGTACAACTTAACATGTTTACGTTAGACTTTTGTTCACCAGTCGTTGTCCAATCAGGGTCCAAGTAAGGAGTTTCCCTCCCAGGGTTTACTATTGTAAACATGGTTTGGAAATAAAGTAAACCACGGGGACGAGGTTGCCAGCAACCTTATTGTTATCATCATAAGAAGGATTTGATATCTGTTTCCCAAATAGTTTGGGTATAAGGATAAACATGGATACAACTACAGCTTGTTAACAAATGAGCTTCGTGCACAGACTTTAGTGCCATTGGGGCTGAAAGGGTTTTAAACGGTCGAAGTACAGCCAGTAATTCAATGACATTATCATAATGGGCGTGTCGTGGCCGAGTGGTTCTGGTGTGTCTGGTCAGCAGGGTGTGGGTTCGAGTTCCGGTCGTGGCACTTGTGTCCCTGAGCAACATAATTGCTTTGTTTTTCGTATGGGACATTAGGCCTTAGGTCTCGTGTACGTGTACTATCATTGGTTGTGCACGTTCAAGAACCCATAGCACTTATCGTGGAAGAGTAGGCTGGGGTTAACCCCGGTGTTTCTGCTTCACATAGTAAGCACCCTTGTTTACAGGTTTCCTTATGCTTGCGAGCTACAGTGATTAAGTTCACATATGAGGCATCCCTGGTTTCATTACCAGAAATTTATAATAATAATACTAATAATAATAAATTATTCTTACCAATAAGAATCGTGACAATATTGCAGATCCACGCCACTGTGCGGTGAAGCATGAAAATGCCTGGTGGTTTTATGGCTGCGTCTTTTCACATCTAAATGGCAAATTTCCACCAGGGAGACGTTGTACAGGATATAATTGGAAAGGATATTATTACTCCCGTAAGAACTTTAGAATGGAATACAAAGGTTGCAATTAAGAAAATATATTGAGTATCAGACAAAATATGCTTCAATGTATCCCCGACGCAACGTTAATACCTATAATTGAAATTGTTGCTGTACCCTTTGCTAAAATAACATAGGATTCGAGCTGCCCTCTAGCTACCGAGTAAGCTCGGTGGTGTATTGGTAAGACATCTGCTCTAGAATGGCAAAAGTCGTAGTTTCTTATCCCATCCAAGTTATGTCTGTGTTTTCCCCCACAGGCCTCTGGAAAGTACCGAATATTTAGTGCTTTACACACATCAGTGTATGGGTAAAGCCAAATAATATTCAGAAATCTGGTGTTTTTAAAAATTAAGTTACAGCCAGTACTTCAATGACATTTCAAATAACCGAGACTGTAGGAACTTTGTACATAATTTTTGCGAAACCCTTAAAAAGACTACTTTCGGTTTCAATTTATTGACAACAAACATAACCCCTTCTAACTTTGGTCCATTCTAAGAAAAGCTACTACAGCTAAACTTTGCAAAGTTCCCAACAGTCTCAATGTGAATGATGCTATACCGGTACTAATCAAACCTAAAGAAATAGCCCAGGCATTGAATGGTTTTGTTGTGTCTATCGGAGCAAAGAGAAAGGACCACGGAAGGAGTTTGAACCTTCCGGGCAGTAACAACAGAGATCAATGGGCCGCACGAACCTCTGTGTAGGTTGTGCAACGCCGCATTTTACACTGGTAAACTGCAACTTATTTGGCCCCTTCATTGGATAATTCTGTGTCATTATTTTCTGACGTCATTTTCTGCAAGATTCCACAATAATATAGTATTTCGCCTCGAATAAGACTCCATCGCATGTGCAATCGAGTACAGTACACCCTGGTTCATAAGCCACAGAGAATCGCGAAGATTTTAATGACAGCTATCTGTCAATGTTTTTATTTTATTTTATCAACCACAGTTCAGGAAATTTACACAAAAATCTTAAAAATTCACGGGAGAATTATGACTTTTGTTAAAATGTTTGTTAAAATTTACATAAATACAATTTTCATTCATTTTCTGGATCGACAAGTTGCAACTTCTCCCGAGGTCCTTCCTCTATGATTGGACTAAGGGTATGTAGTAAGTTCCAAAACAATCGGAACCTGTTTTTGATATTGTTGCAACTTCTGACAAAATTTCATAATCTCTGAGATTCCTGTTAATTTTGTTTCGAAACAACTTAACAATCTCAACGTTATCAAGGCTATCGGTCTTGACGGGATTAGTGCAAGATTGCCACACCTGTTATGGCTGGGTCTTTATGCAAGCTAAATAACATCTATTATGGAGTCTGTGGTACCAGATGAATGGAAATGTGCCAGATTACTCCCCTCTATAAAGACGGCAATTTGAATGAGTTAAGTTATTATCGCCCGATTTCCGTGCTCCAAATTGTAATCACAATCTTTGAGAAGGCAGTTCAAATACAGGTTTACGACTTCTTGCATATCTCTGGCCTTTTGTGTTCTCAGCAATCTGATGTTCAAAACTGAGATTGAAACTACTTTGAACTCAGAACTGAAGGATATTAATGAATGGCTTAGTTTGTAAAAACTTAGTTTGAATACATGTAAAACTCATCGTATGTTGGTTAATACTTCTCTTAAACTTGCTTTAAAAAAGGCCTCCTGTTAAATATTAAAAGAGAGGCTTAATTAGACAGTATTAGTATTTTTTAAGTATTTGACGGGATGGATTGATTAAAATCTTAACTGGCATTAAAAAACTGCCAATGAGATATCTAGTAGGTTAGCTCTGCATAGGCGACTTGGTCAATTTTTATTTAGTAATTCTATGAAGATTCTTTGTAATTCTTGGTTTTACCCCCACTTTGAGTATTGTAGCCCATTATGGATCCCTGGATGTACTCTGCAGGTTAAACATATCAGACAACACAAGCAGCTTGCTAGAATTTCACCTGGTGTGGACTACACCACTCTACTGTAGAATTGTACAAGCAACTTATATGGGTACTCTCCGGGATTGCTCCGGATTATTTAACTAACCAATTATTCACTCTTTCTAGTTGTTTACATTGTTACAATACACGTACTTCAAAAAACGAAAATGTGTGTTTGCCTCGACCAAGAACGGAAGCTGGTAAACAATGTGAAAATGGCCAGCAACATACACATTTTTAAAGTCCTTTACATTTGAGTTGGGGAAGGGGCAAGGGCTGCGCCTACTTTGGTTAAGTTGCACGGAGCCTTTTTATCCAGGTATTTTAGGTGTATTTAATCTTGTAAACCCTTTTACACTCTGAATATTTTTAATATTTTTTTTAATTTTAATATTTTTGGGGTTCTTTAATGTGTGTAATTTGTGTTTATTGTATTCTGACCCCATGCCCCAACAGGGAGATTATTTTAACTGATGGGGCTGCCCTGGTTAAACAAGACGAAATAAATAAAATAAATCAATAAATAAATATACATTTTCGTAATGGGCGTCCAATCTTACTAATACAAATCGGGACAATATTGCAGATCCACGCCACTGTGCGGTGAAGCGTGAAGTTGCCTGGTGGTTTTATGGCTGCGTCTATTCACATCTGAATGGTAAATTTCCTCTACGGGAGACGAGGTACAATTTCAGGATATAATTGGAAAGGATATTATTACTCCCGTAAGACATTTAGCATGGAAAACAAAGGTTCCAATCAAGAAAATAAAATGAGTATAAGAAAAATTATACTTCGATGCACTGAGGCAAAATGAGAATTAATTTTTTTAACATGGTGCAGCCCTGTACATGGGGAATCCATGTATACTAGTACACCGTTATTGAGTATTAACTTATTTATTTATTTATTTTATAAATCATTCAAGTAATAACAAGGGATACCAAGAATTGACTAGCATTGTAAGTCGTACGCATGCGGATATATATGGGGATGAAAATAACAATTTGTTAAAACCCTTAAGTGATAGCAAATCTGCGGGGAGAGTTTTACGTGTTTGATGCAGAGAAATAATCGCAAACTCATACTTGTAATCAAGTGTACGTCATTAATTGTCGTAATGCCCTCTAAAGTTCCATTAAAACGGGTATGTTCGCGTCATTTGCACTTAACAATGGACAATGTTCAAACCTCTTCAAATTCAGCATGTTTAATGCATTTCTATATACTGTGTACTAACCTCCAGGCATATTCGGCCTGTAATGTTTCTGCCGAGCCACTATCACCACAATTTACTATGGGCGAGTAGACAGGCTTAAATTATTCCATTTTACGTTTTTGCAAGAAAAATTTGACATTATATGTACTTCAATTATTTACCTATCACTCTAATATATATAAGTATTGCCACTTTTGATCAGGCCAAACATTCATTTAAAAATATTTCACTAAAGAAAGTGTCAACCTGTTGCTTGTTAATTGTTTCAAATGAATAAACCATTAAAATCCTTAAGTACTTACCATGCCAGTCACCAACTGGCGAATTAAGCATTTCTGTTAATTACTCTTCGTATGAATTTAGTTAAAATCCCATTTTCCCTGACTTCCAAGAGAATACGCTTGAGAAATATCATTTACGGTTTGAGTGGCCATTGGTTTGTGGTTTGGCTGCTGGAAATTTTACAACATAACTGGTCGGCGGTCTCAAGGGAATTTCCCATTGCTCGCACACTTAGCGTTTGGGTAATTGTATTCCCCAGTCAGTTACACACAGACGTGGTGGCTAGGTATTGTAAGGGTTTGTTTAGTATGTTGTTTGTTTGTGGCTCCATGGTAATAGTGAGTTGTAATACTCTGGTAGTCTATGTTTCCGTGTGGGGGGGGGGGGTAGGGGGTAGGGGCGGTGCTTTGGAGCCTGCCTGAAAACAGCTGTTTGACTATATTAAGTGGAGTGAAACGGTGTAAATATTCATGGATCTGCTCTGGAATGGTGAAATACAATCTTAATACTTTCTGAAAGACTGTGGGATTCTGTAAGCTAGTTTAACTTGGTATATGACTAGTATATCGATATAATCATTGCCAGTTGACCTGGCAGTAGCCAACTGACACCGTATAGTTACACTGTCCCAATGGGACTGTGGTGTACTTAAAGTAAATACAAAACCAAAAATTGACGCACATCTTCCCTTGAACACGTGCAATCATGGATGATGAGAAGATTATGATTCTTCATGTCTGATGAGACTGGGACATAACTCGATTGTCAAAAGTCTGCTAATCTAGCTGCTAGGCATTAACAAGCTCGGCTCACATCTTTCCATCAGGGCTGCCAGTAAACCAGAAGTCTGTGAAAGGCTCTTAATTACCAAACGTACACTAAGCTCGCGCAGTGCTTACATGTAAAGTATTTCGTTGTAAGTATTGATTGTGCGGTCCACACGACCATCTCAACTTGAAGGTCAATCCATATCAGGTTGGTGAAAAAGCTAAATAAAAGCAAAATTAATTCAAACCCTAAGTACAGGTATAAAGTACAAATAAAGAGCCTTAATAATAAGTCTGCAAAGTTAATGGAGTTTGACTAGATCGTGTGCACCTGGAACAGTACAGCAAATCAAATACCACCAGAGATAATTGTGTCGTTTACCTTCAAGAGTATAATTAAGGTTTGGTCGTTCGTTTATAATTATCTTATTGCTGTGGAAAAGTTGACGTCAATGGGTGGAGCTAACTGCATTAAAATTGTCTGCGACCAAATATTTATTTCATCCTAAGAGTTCACTTGCTTCGAAGACTAACTATCAGTGTCTTGTCAAAATGTGCTACTGTTTCGATCTCATTGCTGTGGAAACAGTGACGTCAACGGGTGGCGCTTACTGCATTAAAACTATCTGCGACCAAAAATTTAGTTCATTTTATTAGATCAGTCGCGTCAAAGACTGTCAGTTTTAGGATAAATTTTCTACTGAAAGATCAGATTTGTTTTTATAAATGCATACCTGTTTTTCTGATACTTTATAAATTCTAATCCACGAGCGTTTATCATGGAAGTTATCTCCGGAATGTTTTTCTTATTTTGATGATACAAACCTGTCACAGTGCAAACCAACCACAGTTCATCGAAACTTTCTACTTTGCTGAAAACCGAGCCTTACTGAATCATGTGTTTCGGTGGAAGACTGTATCTTCTCCTGTGATCTGTGGACGAGACTGTTCTATGGACCCACACTGTGGATCCTTCAACGATAACATCATAAAACGTATTTGTGTGTTGAATAATGCCACCAGAGTTCACAGCCCAGATAACTTTGTTAAGCTGCAAGGAAGTGCCTACTATGATGAGAATGTGAACAACCCTTCGATTTCAGCACCCAACAATGGACATTACAGCAGTTGTCTGATGATGTACCAAGCTGGTTACCGTGACAGTGGCATATACACCATATTTCATACACGTCTGACTGATGGGTTACAGGTTTATTGTGATATGGAGACAGATGGAGGAGGCTGGATCGTGTTCCAGAGGAGACAAGATGGCTCTGTTGATTTTTACCGTAACTGGACTGAATACCAATCTGGGTTTGGTGATAAACAAACTGAATTCTGGTTAGGGAATGATATCCTGCGTGACCTTACTGGATCAGGACACTGGCAACTCAGAGTAGATATGGAAGATTGGGAATCCAAAAAAGGTTGGGTTTCTTACGGTGAGTCTAAGGTTACAGGGGACAAATACACTCTCAATGTTGGTTTATATGATGTTCAGAGTACAGCAGGCTATTCAATGGCAACTCATAATGGGCATCCATTCACTACCAAGGACCAGGACAATGATGCAGCGTCACTTAAATGTGCTGAGAAATATAACGGTGCATGGTGGTATAATCATTGCCATACTGCTAATCTGAATGGTAAATACTACCAACATGCAGATGTGTCGTTTGGACAAGGAATACAATGGAGAGGCTGGAAAGGTGTGTATTACTCCCTCAAGAAATGCAGCATGAAAATACGGCAAGTAATATAAACTCAAACTTTACCACGAGTTAGAACTTTAAACATTGGGAAGAATATTTTCACACAAGAAATTAACCTTGAATATCATGTTGATCCTTAACTTGTTCAGACCCTTAATTTGAACACAAAGGTTTAAGTAAATAAAACAAAGGCATAACTAACAGTAGGCTTTTTTGCAGTACCGTACCTAGCCATTTTTCTGTGGGGGTGGACAAGTTGGGCCAAATGCCTCTTTGCAAGGGGAAATATTGGACGAACGTAAATTAGCACAAAGCATAATCTTCCACGTCACTGTTTTATCATCGTGTTTATATTATATCGTGCGTTAAAAAAAAAATGGCAACGTGGTCTTCTCTCGACCAATCAGAATGGATAAACTATGATTCAAACGGCCATCCATTCAGTATTACGGAACAGGACAATAATGCATTGGATAATCATAATAATTATGATTATATAAACTCCAACCCTTACCAATGGTTTGAACCAGGATTGATTGACTTGTTGAACTGGAAAGGTTGTTTTCACTGAAGTAAGAAATACCCCAGGAAAATGCAACTCATATAAATTGATATCGACCGAGACTCTCAATATCAACACAAAGAATAAAACACAGCAAGGGTAGGCTTTTTACTCAAATGAAAATTCTAACAATTAAAACAAAATCAGAAAAAGAAAAAAAAATATTTCAGACTATCTGATATTAACAATCATTGCTAATAACACGGTTGATACGGATAGCCACCTTAGTTGGTTGTAACAGAATACAAAATAGTTCAGAAGAGATGATAGTACTAATTAGTGGAACAGTATTTTTCATTTTATGAATTTATTTATTTATTTTTTAAAAATAATCAATGTGTTTTTAAATTGACGATGCGGAAGTCAAATGTGAACTCGAAATTCAAATAATTGTTAGTGTCACTGTTCTTAATGACGAAAACAACGATCGGACAGTTCAACAGGGTGTTTAAGAAAGGGTTTTTTGAGATGGATTTTCTCTTGTAATTTACTTAATTGTCTTAATCTTAATGTTATGTATGTAAACCTTAGATTAGTGAATAAAACAATTGACATTTTATGACATCATGCCAAGTATTACGAAAAATTGTGGAATAGGATGTGAAAATCGGATTGTCATTTAAACAATTTCGACACTGCTTCATTTTAAGAACGGTCCAAAAATTACCATGTTACAATTTAATTATTGATTATACATTTATTATCTAGATATCAGTTTTAAGATGGACCTGCGTGAAAGTTTGTTAGAGTCTCGACGTTTCGATAGCCTCGGGTTTTTTTCAAGCATTGTCTAATCACACACGGTTGATACTGATAGACAACTAAGTTGTGTGTCAAACAATTGGCACTGAACAAAATGTTGCAACAATTATCTTTTTCTAGAATAATAAAGGCGCGTTGTTGACGAGGAAATATAAACAAACATCGGTAATACACAATTATTATTTTGACGTTAGTTCTAAGAAGGACCGGCGTGGAGGTTTGTTGAAGTCTCGAAGTTTCAAATGTCTGAGTTTGATGATCATTGTCTAATCAAATGGTTGATACCGATAGCCAACTAGGTTGTTTGACGGTTATGAAGAATTGATTGAAATAATAAGAAGATAAGCTAAATTCATTTTCTTGAATAATGAATGTGTGTTTTCAAATTGACTCAGTGGAAGTCAAATATTTGAACTGGAAATTCAACCATTTGTTATTGTTACTGGTCTTAATGACATCAAACAAGGATCAGAAGGTTCAACCGGGTTTTTAAGAAAGAACTATTTGAAAAGGGATTTTCTCTTTTATTTTACTTATTTGTTTAAATATTATTGTTTTGTATGGAAACCTTAGATTATTTTGTTGTTGTACATTATGTCAAGTAATTTGAAATATTGAAAAGAACATTTTAAAATCAAACTGTCGTTTGAACAAGTTTTAAACTGCTTCATTTAAAAAAAAGGTCAACATATTTGACCATTATTAATACACATAAATGTGTAGACATTAGTTCTAGGAACGACCGGCATGAAGGTATGTCAGGGTTTGGACGTTTCGACATCTGATTTTGATGATCATTTTACGACCATTTTCCAATCTTTCTTTTGATACCGCTATCCAACTAAGTAACTCCGCATTCCTTGCAGGAAAACAATACCGAGCTCTTTGATACGCCCATCGGGTGTGAGAAAGCGCTCTATAATAACTCAATGTTGTTATTATTATAAGTTGTGTTTAGAATAAACGGTTCTGAAGAAATAATTGCAATGATCAGCAGAACAGCAGTATTCTTTTTCTAAAATAATCAATATGCGTTTTAAATTTGAAAAAGCGGAAGTCAAATGTGTGAACTGGAAATTCAAACATTTGTTATCGTCACAGGTCTTAATGACAAAAAAAACCTCGATCAGAACATTTAAGAAAGGACTTTTAAAGAAGATTTTTCTATGTTTTACTTACTTTGTTGTCTTTATATTATTGTTATGTATGTACACCTTGGATTAGTGAACAAAATAAATGAAATTGTTTAACATTTTCCCAAGTGTTATGAAATATTGAGAAGAAAATGTGAAAATCGGATTTTCGTTAAAACGATTTCTACACTGCTTCAAATACATGAACGGTCAACAGATTTTGCTTTAATTCAAAATCATGGCTACACAATTATTATGTAGACATAGTTTTAAAAAGGACCGGCGTGAAGGTATGCTAAAGTGTTAACGTTTTGACAGTCAGATTTTTACAACCAATGTCTAATCTTACGTTTGATACTGATAGTCAACTAGGTTGAGTGTAGAACAAATATTTCTCAAGAAATAATTGCAGTGATCAGTTGAACAGCAACTTTTATTCTAGAATAATCAATGTGCTTTTTAAATTTAAAGAAGCGGAGTCAAATGTGTGAACTGGAAACTCAAACATGTCACAGGTCTGAATGACAAAAACAATGATCAGAAAATTCAAGAGAGTGTTTAAGAAGGGACTTTTTGAAGAAGGATTATCTCTTTTAATTTACTAAATCATTGTCTTAATCTTATTGTTATATATGTGAACCTTAGATAAGTGTAAAAAAAAAATCACTTTTTAAATTAATATAAACAAACATTTATTCACCCAAGGCCAATTTCAGAAGGATGAAACTAAAGCGGCCTCTAGCATCAAACTAACGTTTTCATCATCCGAGTGTGGGTTCGAATCCCGGCCGTGTTATTTATGTTCTTTGGCAACCCACTTAACATTTAATTTTGACCAGTTAAGGTGCGATTGTGTACTCATTTGTTTTTCTCATCTACAAAAAAGCAACGTGTGGAACGAAGAGTTTCCAAATTGTTTGAAAAGGTGTTAATACTTACAATATCACTACTTAGGCATACCTGTTGTTAAATGCATAACTGTTGTTAAATGCAAATAATGTGATACAATAAACCAACGTATAAATACAAAGTGAACAACTTGTTTGTTTGTATTTATTTGAATTTCACTATTAAAATATGTGATTGGTGAAACTATTTTGTTTGTTGTTGACGGTTTGTGTTGGCAGAAAGACTTAAATTTTCAACATTGACTTTTTGACAATAGTTGTAACGAAATCAATGCTTTAGGGTTGCAGTCAACACACACACTCCACAGGAAAATAATTTCAAATTGGACAAAGTCTTAGTAGCTTAATTTAGAAGAGACCAAAGGGATGTAAGACAGAACTAACTGCGATCTAAATGGTTATATCAATAAAAGCAACCAAATTAAATGTAAAATATGCCTGACACCATTACAAAAAAATCTCATGTCTACAAAACGGACACTTTTCAAGTGCCCGTTTTGATATTAGCCCAAACCATTAAATATAGACCCTTCT